>ONZH01002350.1:0-425600 GCA_900303285.1 Rhinella marina | reverse complement strand
CCCCATATCAGCCCACTCTGCCCCCATCAGACCTCAGATCAGCCCACTGTACCCTCATATCAGCCCACAGTGCCCCTATCAGACCTCAGATCAGCCCACTGCTGCCCCCATCAGACCTCAGATCAAGCCCACTGTGCCCCCATATTCAGCCCACAGTGCCCCTATCAGACCTTAGATCGCCCACTGTGCCCCCATATCAGCCCACAGTGCCCCTATCAGACCTTAGATCACCCACTGTGCCCCCATCAGAACAAAATAAAGACCTCTCTTACCTCTCCTGCGCCGTGGCTCTGCTCCGGGTCCGGCGCTCCTCTGTCTTCTCCTGCCGGTGCTGCCGCTGTACGAGGTCAGGACAGTGCAGCGCCAGGAGGAGAAGACAGAGGAGCGCCGGAGCAGAGCTCCCGGCACCTATTACATACTAGTGAGCGCTCCCATAATTGAAGCATTCACTAGTATTCGCTTTATAAGACGCACGGCCATTTTCCCCCTACTTTTGGGGGGGAAAAGTGCGTCCTATAAAGCGAAAAATACGGTATAAAATTGGTATCTCTGTGATCGTAATGACCAGCAGAATAAAGTTAATGTGTCATTTTTTCCACAGCTGCAATAATAAAGCCCAAAACGCAATGGCAAAATTGCCACCATTTCTTCATCCTGCTTTGCAAAAAGCAAAATAAAAAAGTGATCAAACAGTGGTATCTACCTCAAAATAGAACCCATGATGATGGCAACTTCATCCCGCAAAAAATAAGTCCTGACACTGCTCTGTTTAGAGAAAAATAAACATATGAGTGTCAGAAAATGTCTGTACTGGTCCACAGAGGCAAAAGCCAAATGGCGGTCTCTCTTGAACCCTGCAGTATACCTCCACATTTTTTGACATGTCAGCACCCAGTAGAAGCCACCTAACAACTTAAAGGGCGTGTTGTGTCTGTGTAAAACTTTCATTTCGCACAGTCCCCTGCTCATTAATTTTCGAAAACACATGTGGGTCGAAATGCTCACTCCACCCCCTAATAAATACCTTGGGGTGTAGTTTCCAATATAGGTCACTTATAGGGGGGTTCCATTTATTTTTTCATCCCAGCTCAAGATGCATAAATCACCACATTGGGCATCAAATGTGCATGGAGCTCTTTACTCCGAGCCCTGTTGTATGTCAAGGCAAAAGATTAGGGCCACATGTAGGGTGTTTATAAAACCACAAAGCACCGCATAATACGAGGGCTTGCTTTTCACACTGGCATACAATAGGCACAATATATCCAGCACGTAAATGGCATATCTGTGTAAAAATTGCAATTTTTCAATTTGCACAATATGCTGTAAATTAATTTTTCTAAACATTTGTTGGGTCAAAATGCTTACAACACCCCTTGATAATATGTTATATATTTAACATCAGAGTCTCTGCACTTGTCTGTCAGTGCTCTAAAAAACCTACTTTTTTAAGGACTAATTCAATTATGAAGTCACTTTGTGGGGCTTGAATACTAGAAATCACCCCTAAATGACCCCACTTTAGAACCTACTCCACTCAAATTATTCAAAATTAATTTTACAAACTTTGTTAAAGTTTTAAGTGTTCCACAAGAACAGAAAAGGAAAATGGAGGTGAAATTTCACTTTTTTTTTGCAGATTTTCCATTTGAATTCATTTTTTTCCCATTAAAGCAGCAAGGGTTAACAGCAAAACAAATGCCAACATTTATTACCCTGAGTCTGCAGTTTACAGAAACATCTCATATATGGTCGTAAACTGCTGTATGGGCGCACCGTAGGGCTTTGAAGGGAAAGAGCGAAATATGCTTCTGGAGGGTAGATTTTGCTGGAATGGTTTTCGGGCACCATGTCACATTTGAATAGACTTACGGTACCGCTACAGTAGAAACCACCAAAAAGTGACCCTATTATGGAAACTATACCCCCCAAAGAAATTTTTCAAGGACTTTAACCCAACAGGTGTTTCACAGAACTTAGAAACCCTTGACCATGAAAATGAAAAAATTACATTTTTTCTAGTAAAATGTTGGTTTAGGCCCCGATTTTTCATTTTTACAAAGGGTAACAGGAGAAAAGGGACCACAAACTTTGTTACCCATTTTCTCCTGAATACGGCAATATCACATATGTGGTCGTAAACTGCTGTTTGGGAACACTATACTGTTCAGAAGAGAAAGAGCACCATGTGTAGTTGAGGTGCAGATTGGTGATTTATAGAGCACTGACAGACAAGTGCAGAGACTCTGATGTTAAATATATAACATATTATCAAGGGGTGTTGTAAGCATTTTGACCCAACAAATGTTTAGAAAAATTAATTTACAGCATATTGTGCAAAGTGAAAAATTGCAATTTTTACACAGATATGCCATTTACGTGCTGGATATATTGTGCCTATTGTATGCCAGTGTGAAAAGCAAGCCCTCGTATTATGCGGTGCTTTGTGGTTTTATAAACACCCTACATGTGGCCCTAATCTTTTGCCTTGACATACAACAGGGCTCGGAGTAAAGAGCTCCATGCACATTTGATGCCCAATGTGGTGATTTATGCATCTTGAGCTGGGATGAAAAAATAAATGGAACCCCCCTATAAGTGACCTATATTGGAAACTACACCCCAAGGTATTTATTAGGGGGTGGAGTGAGCATTTCGACCCCACATGTGTTTTCGAAAAATTAATGAGCAGGGGACTGTGCGAAATGAAAGTTTTACACAGACACAACACGCCCTTTAAGTTGTTAGGTGGCTTCTACTGGGTGCTGACATGTCAAAAAATGTGGAGGTATACTGCAGGGTTCAAGAGAGACCGCCATTTGGCTTTTGCCTCTGTGGACCAGTACAGACATTTTCTGACACTCATATGTTTATTTTTCTCTAAACAGAGCAGTGTCAGGACTTATTTTTTGCGGGATGAAGTTGCCATCATCATGGGTTCTATTTTGAGGTAGATACCACTGTTTGATCACTTTTTATTTTGCTTTTTGCAAAGCAGGATGAAGAAATGGCGGCAATTTTGCCATTGCGTTTTGGGCTTTATTATTGCAGCTTACATTCTGTGGAAAAAATGACACATTAACTTTATTCTGCTGGTCATTACGATCACAGAGATACCAATTTTATACCGTATTTTTCGCTTTATAGGACGCACTTTTCCCCCCCAAAAGTAGGGGGAAAATGGCCGTGCGTCTTATAAAGCGAATACTAGTGAATGCTTCAATTATGGGAGCGCTCACTAGTATGTAATAGGTGCCGGGAGCTCTGCTCCGGCGCTCCTCTGTCTTCTCCTCCTGGCGCTGCACTGTCCTGACCTCGTACAGCGGCAGCACCGGCAGGAGAAGACAGAGGAGCGCCGGAGCAGAGCCACGGCGCAGGAGAGGTAAGAGAGGTCTTTATTTTGTTCTGATGGGGCACAGTGGGTGATCTAAGGTCTGATAGGGGCACTGTGGGCTGATATGGGGCACAGTGGGCGATCTAAGGTCTGATAGGGGGCACTGTGGGCTGATATGGGGCACAGTGGGCTGATCTGAGGTCTGATGGGGGCACAGTGGGCTGATCTGAGGTCTGATAGGGGCACTGTGGGCTGATATGAGGGTACAGTGGGCTGATCTGAGGTCTGATGGGGCAGAGTGGGCTGATATGGGGGCACAGTGGGCTGATATGGGGGCTGATGGGCTGATCTGAGGTCTGATGGGGGCTGAGTGGGCTGATATGGGGGCTGAGTGGGCTGATTGGCTGATTTGAGGTCTGATAAGGGTCTGAAAGGGCTGATCTGAGGTCTGATGTTATGTCCTGAAATTTATGGGGGGGGTCTGATGAAAAAAACATTTTCTTATTTTCCTACTCTAAAATCTGGGGTGCGTCTTATCATCGGGTGCGTCTTATAAAGCTAAAAATACGGTATATATTTTTTTACGTTTTACCACTTTATTTTTTTTTTTACAGCGTTCACCTGACAGAGTAGATCATGTGATATACTTACAGAGCAGGTTGTTATGGACGCAGTTCAATTTTTTTGTTAAGTTTTACAAAGTAAAAGCATTTTTTTTAAAGAAAATATCTTGTTTTTGTGTTGCCATATTCTGAAAGCAATATTTATTTTAATTTTCATTGGTACCATTTTGGGGTGCATATGACTCCGCTTGCTATTATGCTTTTTGTAAGGCAAGGTGACAAAAAATGGTGGTTTAGGCACAGCATTTATTTTTTTTTAACGGCGTTCACCTGGGGGTAACTGGGTGTAACGGGGTAGATCATGTGACATTTTTATAGAGCCAGTCGTTACAGATGCGGCAATACCTAATATGTCTGTTTTTTATTTTTATTGTACATGATTTTATGAGGTGAAAGGGTGTTTCGTTTTTTCACTTTTTTTATTTTTGTCCCACTATAGGACTTCAACTTTTCAGGGTTTAGATCCCTGTTTCAATGCAGTACAATAAATGCTGTCACCACAGCACACGGTGCTGTGGGGTCAGAGAGGGAGCCTCCTCCCTCTGCAAAACCCTGCACGTGCTGTGGTCAACACTGACCATGGCATCTAAAAGGTTAATCCGCCGGCATCTACTTTATCAGCGATGCTGGTGGATACAGCAGGGGCTGGGCTGTCAGTAACAGTCAGGCCCTTGCCGCTGATCAAGCAGGTGCCTCTCCTGCACCCGCCAATTAGAACATCTACATGTATGCAAAAGTCCACAATCCCGCATGTACGTGAGAGTGCGTGAAGGGGTTCTCCAGAAATTATTTAAAATGGCCATTAGAAACCTGTCCTAGAATGTAATCAGGATTGGTAGCCAGAGCTGCCTACAGGGGGTGAGGGGCATGGCCTCACTACACTGCTCTACAATAGATTGTAATGATATGATCCTGCCTATGATATGCCATCATGGCTGAGCAGCCTGATAGGAAAACCTACCCATATGTAGTATAGCAAGTGCCAGAGAGTAGTGTGTAGTGAGGCCCTGATCCTTCACACCCCAGTCAGTTCTGCTCACATGCTAGAAAAGTTTGCCACCGGCCATTTTAAATCAGTCTTGGAGAACCCCTTAGGACACTACTACTTTTTATAGTAAAAAAACGTGCAGCATCACCGGCCAGTTACCCTCTAGCCATTATTGCTCTGAAGAAGGGAGTTTGGGTGGGAATAAAGATGAGCATTTTCTGTGCCAGGTGGAGGAAACAAAATAAAGGGGTTTCCAGGATTTTACTACTGATGATCTGTCCTCAGGATAGGTCATCAGTATGTGATCGGTGGGGGTCCGAACGCTATTTTCTCGCAGCTTACTAAGAACAGCGCCATACATTGTACTGCAGCTGGGCATTGTATCGTGCTCACTTGAATGGGGCTGAGCTGCTCCTAGGCCATGTGACCAATGAACGTGACGTCACTGGCCTAGGAAAAGCTAAGAGAAGGTGGAGGCACTCACAGGGGCACCGGTGCCTTCTCAAACAGCTGATCGTCGGGGGTCCCAGGGGTGTCAGTCCCCCACCGATCAGATACTGATAATCTATCCTGAGGATAGGTCATCAGTAGTAAAATCCCGGAAAACCACTTTAAGTTGCAGCTTCTTGGAATTGCCGAAAGTTGATTTTACCCCAACCCTTGTGTCACCAAAAGTCACCAACCCTTGTGTCACTAAAAGTCTAAGCCTTCTAATGTCATAAAAAATAAAATGCTTACAAAATGTGGCCAACATAAAGTAGACATATGAATGTTAAGTAATAACTATTTTATGAGGTATCACTATCCATCTGAAAAGCAGAGAAATTCAAATTTGTAAAATTGTGAATTTTTCCAAATTATTTTTTGGGAGAGTCAATATAAGTTGAAATATATTGACTCAAATTTACAACTAAGGGTACATTCACATGACCCTGGCGTGTTTTGCGGTCCGCAAAACATGAATGCTGTCCGTGTGCATGCCGCTATTGCGGAACGGATGCGGACCCATTCATACGGTCGTGTGAATGAGCCCTAACATGAAGTATAATGTGTCGTGAGATAAACAAACTCAGAATGGCTTAGATAAGTAAAAGCATTCCAGGGTTATTACCACATAAAGTGACACATGTCAGATTTGCAAAATGTGGCTTGGTCCTTATGGTGAGAATTGGCTTGGTCTTGAAGGCGTTAATGTTTATTGATATGTCCATGTAATCCATAGTACAGTACAGAAACCCCAGCAGCAGATCTGTGCGTTTCGGACTACAGAGTCCTTATTCAACAGTGACGTGTCACATGGCAGGCTGATGGCACTTGACAAAATGTCATTCTTTCCAGAGAAGCCCCCTTAGGCCTGGATATTGGAGGCCCCCAATCATATTAGTGTATTGTTGGCTAAACCCACTGAGAATATTGGGTTCGATCAACAGTCTAATGTGTGTTTGGGGAGCTCCCGACTCTACACCAACGGATGATGTTGGAGGGGAGAATGATCTGGTGAAATTAATATTTTTGCCCTGTCCTTGTGTTCTCCCAGCAGATAAGCCGCCGCCAGAAGTTTCTGGCAACGGCATCCTCCCTTCTGCCCACTGAATACACACACGTTTGGCCAAGCCGAACATTTATGTGTATGATGGGGTCTGGAGAGGTAGCTGTCCAACGATCTTTCGTTCAACATATATTGAATGTGTATAGCCACCCTAAGGGGTTAATAAAGTTGTTTTTTGATTTGTTATAGGACACAAGTATTCTTGCCCCAGTGGAAGATGGGATTAAGATGCCCCAGATTGACAGCAACAAGGCCAACAATTACAAGATTGTAAAAGAGGTAAAGGTTTTATTTAGTTTGATAAAATAATGTGAGGTATTGGCTAGAGGAAATTTATTTACTTCTAGAGGTGCCAACCTATGTGTCTCCATGGGTACAGACTACAAACACCCTGTGCAGTCTGATCCTGGAACTGCTCTGCCTTCACTTCTTCTGCATTCTCTTCTACTGTCTGTGGATTACCACAAAGAGAAGTAACATGGCTGCAGGATCTGACTACACATAGGGATGGTTTCTAGTCTATAACCATGGAGGCACTTAGGTCTGTGTAAGAGCTGTATACACCAAATGGTAAGAAAACCTCACCGATCCCTTGCTGCTGCTCTTCCTAGTCTCCCTGCGGCCCTCTACTTCCTGCTCCCAGCCCAACACACAGGAAATGGCTTGCATTGGCTGTGCGGCCAATGACTGTGGCTGGCTGGATGATTGGCTAAGCAGGCAGTCCAAGCAAGACTGAGCTTGGGAGCAGGAGGTAGAAAGCCAAAGCAGTGGCGAGGGTGAGTAATGATTATTTGTTATAACCGTGTGCTCTCTGCATCTACCGGCCCTATGCTTGTCCATTTTGCAGACATGAATAGGCATTGTTACATCGGTCTGCAAAAAAAAAAAAAACAGACATCACACCCAAGTCAGCCGATTTTTTTTGCGGATCCGTGTTTTACACACCGCAAAATACATATGGTCGTGTGAAAGCACCTTTAAGCTGACTGTTTTTTACTTTAGACACATCAGTGTAATAAAAATTTGGTTGCAGGTCTGTGTACCCTTTATGTTTTGGTGTTGCAGATTCTGATCCGGCTGAGTAAGCTTTGTTCTCAGAGCAAGAAGGGTCGCAACCAGCAGCAGCGGCTATTGAAGAACATGGGGGCTCATTTGGTGGTCCTGGATCTGTTGCAGATTCCATATGAGAAGGTCTGTAAATGTTTTGAAAGGACAAAGGGAATCTATCTTATGTTTAAAGAAAGACTCTTGCTGCATTTTAACAGTTTATGAGGCCGAAAAAAGACATCTGTCCATCTAGTTCGGCCTGTTATCCTGCAAGTTGATCCAGAGGAAGGCAAAAACCCCTGTGAGGTAGAAGCCAATTTTCCTCATTTTAGGGGAATAAAATTCCTTCCCGACTCCAATCAGGCAATCAGAGTAACTCCCTGGATCAACAACCCATCTCTAGTAACTATAACCTGTAATATTATTACCCTCCAGAAATACATCCAGGCCCCTCTTGAACTCTTTTAGTGAACTTACCATCACCACCTTCTCAGGCAGAGAGTTTTATAGTCTCACTGCTCGTACCGTAAAGAATCCTCTTCTATGTTTGTGTACAAACCTTCTTTCCTCCAGAAGCAGAGGATGTCCCCTCGTCACAGTCCTGGGGATAAATAGATCATGGGAGAGATCTCTGTACTGACCCCTGATATATTTATACATAGTTATTAGATCTCCCCTTTCTGGGTACTGTAGTCCACCCATTCCAGTTATTACTTTAGTTGCCCTCCTCTGAACCATCTCCAGCTCTGCTATGTCTGCCTTGTTCACAGGAGCCCAGAATTTTACACAATACTCCATGTGTTATCTGACTAGTGATTTGTAAAGTGGCAGGACTATGTTCTCATCATGGGCATCTATGCCTCTTTTGATGCCACCCATTATCTTATTGGTCTTGGCAGCAGCTGTCTGACACTGGTTTCTACAGCTTAGTTTGCTGTTCACTAAAATTCCTAGTTCCTTTTCCATGTCAGTGTTACCCAGTGTTTTACCATTTAGTATGTACTGGTGACTTGCATTATTCCTTCCCATATGCATAACCTTACATTTGTCAGTGTTAAACCTCATCTGCCACTTCTCTGCCCAAGCCTCCAATCTATCCAGATCCCTCTGTAGCAGTGTACTGTCCTCTTCTGTGTTAATTACTTTACACTGTTTAGTGTCATAATGTCGAAGAACTTTGCAAGTCCACTCCTTTTACCTCTTCCTAGTCTTAGTTCTGCTGGCTTTTTGTTACCAGAGACCAAAGACTTGTGGGAGCACAGATGACAGTCACACATTTATAGCCAGATTATTGGATCACATACTAAATTGAGATATCTGTTGCATGGGGCAATTAGCAAAATTTTTGTGCTTTGAATGTTCTGTAATTGAAGTTGAAGACATGGAATTCCTAACAATTAATTTAAAGGGGTTCTCCTGTCCCATTATGAAATATGTCTTTTTCTGCCCAGAGTACCCTAAAGACCATAGACACTGTTTTTCATGCCAGCACTTTCCTTCCCCTGTTCTCAGCATCACTGCATCCTGGCAGGATGTTTACATGCAGAACTTCCTGTTCTCATCAGCTTCCTACTTAGCTTGCTGACCAAATCCAGCATGCTTTGCGCTGTTTCATAGGACTTCATAGGTGGGGAACAATATGCAGTGTTGGAGGTACTCTATGACACACAAAAAAAATTATTATGGGATTGGAGAGTAAAGTAAATCTTATTTTGTACAAAATTTTGTGACAAAAATGAAGAAATCGTGAAATCTAAGAATGTGCTCTAAACCTCTTCAGTATTTTATAGTGTCCTGGGTCTGTGGAAAAGAATTACAATTGAACTAATTTGTCCTAGAAATATTCTTTTTAGACCGATGAGAAAATGAACGAAATTATGACCCTCGCCCACAACTTCCTGCAAAACTTCTGCCGCGGAAATCCTCAAAATCAAATACTTCTCCACAAAAACCTGAACCTCTTCTTGACTCCGGGGGTAAGTGGGCACACTGCTGGGAGCCCTGGAGCTTTTTAGGTATTATCTGTAGGCAGATATACTTAAAAAAGGGCAGCTTTTACTCTGTCCGCGCCACTTTTCATAAAGGGTAGTGGGAAGGGGGCGTGACAGACAGCTGCAACATATTCATCTTAATTTATGTCAGTGTTCTGGTGCAAATGAAGCCGGAAGTCTGTGGCAGCTCAGAGCTAGCGTAGATTTCTGTTTAGGCGCACGGACTACCTCTGTGAGGTGAACAGCCTGGACTCCAGATATGTTGTATCTGCACTAATACATTGTAACACACTATGAAGACAGGAGAGGTGTGTGCTGCTGACGTGTTTGCCTCACAGAGGACTGTCTACACTGGATACAATTGTAGCGACCTCTCAGCTGTGAAAAAATATGTCTTCATTCAGACGTCCGTAAGTGTTTTGCGGTCCGCAAAACACGGACACCGGCCATGTGCGTTCCGCATTTTGTGGACCGCACATGGCCGGCTCTATAATAGAAATGCATGTTCTTGTCCGTGGCTGCAGACAAGAATAGGACATGTTCTATTTTTTGCGGGGTCGCGGACCGGAAGCGCGGTCCACATCTTTTGCGGCCCCATTGAAAATGAATGGGTCCGCACCCGTTCCGCAAAATTGGGGAACGGATGAGGACACATTTCCAGGATGTGTGAATGGACCCTTAGTTGTACAATTTATTATTAAGCATAGATTCAGCTTGATTTCTAAAGACCAAATGAGTCCTTTAAAGATTTGTATGTTGTATTTTGAAAGTGTCTCATGGTTAGGAACCAGAGAAGAGGCTGTAGTATTTTTCTCCAAAACTAGTGCAGACACTATGAGGTTAACGTTTCACCCTGTTCCTTGTGCAGCTTCTGGAAGCCGAGACGATGCGGCACATCTTTATGAACAATTACCATTTATGCAACGAGATCAGCGAGCGCGTTGTCCAGCACTTTGTGCACAGTGTGGAAACTCACGGCCGCCATGTTGAATACCTGCGGTTTCTACAAACCATCGTAAAGGCGGACGGGAAGTATGTGAAGAAATGCCAAGATGTGGTGATGACAGAGGTGAGGGGTCACTGCCCAGATTACTTCAGATGGTTACTCGTGGCACTAGTGCTGGTTCCTTCAATGTTAGTTGTAGGTTGAATGTTATTTAAAGAGACAGTTGGAAAAACTAAAAATTTATTCAGCCATTCTCAGAAAGCTGGGTGAAGCTGATATGGCTGCCAGTGATTAAATACATATATGATTGTCTGAAACTTCTCAGGGGGGTCAGGAACCGAACTGATCAGCTTCTTGTCCTAGGAGGTGTTTTTAGATGAGGAGTTGCTTTCATTATCCAACCCCCTTAAAGAGGTTGTCCCATAAAAAATATTCTACAGTTTTCAAACTAGCACCTGGATCTGAATACTTTCGTAATTGCATGTAATTAGAAATTTAGCATAGCCACTGAGTTATTCAATAAAATGTATCTGTATGGCGCCACCTGCTGTTTTCTTTTTTCCTTTTTCTTTGACCTGATCACTGAGAAGGCCGCACATGCTCAGTTTCATCTTTCAACTACCTCCTGAGCTGTGATAGGGAGAGCATGGACACGCCCCCTTAGCTGCACTGGAAAAGACACTCCCCTTGAGCTTTCAGCTTGATATAAATCTAGCAGAGCAATGAATGTGGAGATCTCTGGATCCATGTGAGGTACAGGGCTGGTTCTAGCTTTGTTAGAAAGAGATCGTTATGTACTCTACTATATGATGTCTGATTTTCATGTTTTACATTAATCAAGGGATAACCCCTTTAAGGGAGGAATGGTCTTTAAGGCTGGGCCTTCATGGCCTGTGACACAACTGTAGATCACTATGTGGCAGAGCAGCTATTGAACTGAATGGATTTGCAGCACGACTTAAGTTATCAGAACCTCAAAATCCCCCAAAAAGTCATCACTGCTGGATTTTTTGAGATTCTGGGTCATGATAAATTGCAAGTCACGCTTCTTTATTAGAATCCAGCTTTCCTAAGATCCGGAATGGCAAATCCATCTAGATATCCAGCAATATTAGGACACTGTGTGGGATGTATCATTGGACAATGAAGCAAGTTTGTGCTTTGGGGTTCCAGGAAAGCTGGGTGGACCATTTAAAGAGTCAGGGGTATCCCATCTTATGACGTGACAGCCTATCGCTAGAAAATGCTTTATGATGGATGGTGGCCCAACTGTAGGGACCCATACCAATCCTGAGGTTGAAGAGGACCCAGCACTGGTGTGGTAGCCCGGCCGACACAGTAAAGGACACTAAATCGGCACTGCGTCCCCATCATCTTCAAGCTCAGGTCGGACCCCCACTAATCATGAAGTGATGGCATATAAAGCTATATCCTCCACATTATAGATGAGGTTATTGGCCTGTAGAAGATATAGTTCTGCATTATCAGGGTTCTGGGAAAGCTGGGTGGCTACATTTCCAGACAGTCGTCTCGACTTGTAAGTTGTGCAGGACACCCTGTTCCTTGAGCGATTAGCTGAAGGAGTTGTCGGAAAGCGATGACTTTCACTGTGAAGACACTTTGCAGCCTCGTCCTTGGAGTGACAAGGAATATTCAGCCACTTTGACATAAAGACTTGCTAGCAATTAAGATGACTGACACCTGACACCAGATATCACGTACCGATACACTTAATAGACCGTCATCGCCTTTTTTTTTTTTAAAGAAAGATTAAATGTCGTTTTCTGCAAACGTTTCTGTATCGGATGTAGACAAAGGACGAGGAGAGAAATCAAGCTAATGAGTCAAGTCGCGAACAAAAAACACAGCGAATTGCCAGAACTTTTGAGCGAGAATTGAAAACTTCTTACAAGAGTAACCTTTGTTGGGCAGAAAATTCTTTTCTCAACCTTTTCATTTGGCGATGAAGGTTTTTTTTTCCCCCCCTTTTAACTATTACGAGGCTCACATTTACATAACAATTCCCGACCATTAGTGTTCGTACGGCTTTGTCTGCTGCTCGGGGGAGAAGTCTCTTCATTGTTAGGGGGTGTATTACTCCATTCTCTACATTTCAGACCAGTAGAAATTGTGCTGTACTTTTAATTGGGATAATTGACTCATTCGAAGTTTTATCTATTCCTGGGAAAGCTGGGTGACCGACAAAATGGCCATCATTAAGGCTCCAGCAGAGCTTGAAGTCCTGATGAATGTAAGCAGGCAGACTGAAGTGTAGAAAAGCTGGGTGACTACTTCATTTGGAGCGTGATTGGCAGTCACATTGGTTGTCACTCAGCTTTCCCATGACCAGGCCACTCAGAAACAGCAAGTTATGCAGCTATGGTGGAGTTAGGAGGTGATGTATCAGTATAACTAGGCACATTTGCCACCCAGGACTCTGGAAAATCTGTGTGATAACCCCATGCAGACGTCAGAAATGCCTTTTCAGAATATTTAATATCTTTAAAAGAGGACCTATCACCTCTCCTGACATGTCTGTTTTAATATCTTCATGTATTCCCCATGTAATAACAATTCTGGGTCATCTATGCTTATGTCTGTATGTTGTGCCATTCCTTTATTATTTCTACTAGAAGGTATGAATGAATTGCTAGCAGTCTGCAGTAAGGGTACAGAGGGGAGGTAACCAGTTGGGGGTGTGTACTTGCACAGACTTACTCTAGCCAATCAGTGCTGCCATGTTCAGACTGTACAGGTACACCCCCCAACCTGTTACCTCCCCTCTGTACCCTTACTGCAGACTGCTAGCAATTCATTCATAACTTCAAGTAGAAATAATAAAGGAATGGCACAACATAGAGACATAAGAATAGATGTTCCTGAAATGTTACTACATGGGGATGAATAGGCTATTAAAACAGGCATGTCAGGAGTGGTGACAGGTCCTCTTTAAGTAATATCCGTTTGTGAGAAAGCTGGGTGACGGGCAATATGGCCTTTATTAGGTCTCTGACAGTCCTGACAAATGTCTATAGATACATCCCAGAGCATATATCACATATCAGCAACCTCAAGCCCTCCAGCTGGTGTGAAACTACAACTCCCAACCTCCTTTTTTCACTTCTGTGGGAGTTACAAGAACAGCCAAGTAAACGTGCATGCTGGGAGTTGTAGTTTCACAGCAGCCGGAGTGTCAAAGGTTGCTGAACTGTAGTAAAGCAGGGTGGTAGCTGAGGTTGGAGCTATATCTGCTGCCATATTGGTTGTCATCCAGCTTTCCCAAGAACTAATCTAAACTGAGAAACAGCAAGTCATGCAGATTTAGAGGCATGGGGGTTTACAGTAACAGAAGCAGATTTGTCATCCAGGGTTCTAAAAAAGTTGGGTTGATTTGTTTGAGTCTATTAAAGAAGCTTACTGTGCTGACATCAGCTTGTTCGGCCAGGTCCTGACATTGCTCCTGAGACGTTGGATGTAGTAACTACTTTTATTTCCTAGGAATTAACAGTGAGCACCTTATCTTAGTCTTTCGGACCTGTTCCTCTATTATTCCTTCGGGAAATGTATGAATAATTTGAGAGAAGGGAAAAATCCAGCAACGGTGAAGTGTTATTTCAGGCGCTTTATTTGAAAATTCAGAACAGCCAAGTGCAATGTACAGGCTCCAAAAACAGTTCACGCATTTCAGACAGAGTCCTTAATCATCATCAGTTGATTAAAGGGGTTCTCCGGAAATTAAGAAAATGAAAATACTTAAATATTACTTTATTCTAAATATATTCTAAAATACCTTTTATTAGTTATAATGGAACGTTTTGTCTGGGGAACAATCATTAGTAGAAATAAAATGGCCACCGTTCTATTATAATACACACAGAATCTGTCCTAATCAGACAGGAGGGCAAGTTACTTTACAACACTGAGCTACAGATCTGCGTCATCCTCCTCTCTGCTCTATATCTTATTATCTGTATTCAGGATCATAATCCCTGACAAGCAGAGCAGAGAGGAGGATGAGGCAGCTCTTTATCTAAGTGTTGTGAAGTAACTTGTCCTCCTGTGTGATTAAGACAGGTTCTGTGTGTACTAATAGGACGGCGGCCATTTTGTTTCCCCTGATGATTGCTCCCAAGACAAAACAAGCCATTATTACTAATGAAAGATATTTGGGAAAATATTTAGAATAAAGTAATATTTATGTATTTTCATTTTCTTAATTCCTGGAGAACCCCTTTAAGGACTCTGTCCGAAACTGTTTTTGAAGTCTGTACATTGCACTTGGCTGTTGTGAATTTTCAGATAAAGCGCCTGAAATAACACTTCACCGTTGCTGGATTTTTCCCTTCTCTTGGATCTCAGGCCTCTGCCCAGGCTGTCCGTGCAAGGTGCATATCTATGCTGCAGGTGAGCTGGACTGTTTTTGCTTAACCTATGAATAATTTGGACTGAACATTGCCGTGTCCCTTGCCAACAGGTTGTGTCTGTGGAAATTCTGACAGTCAGCACTGATCGGGCAGTGCTAAGAGTTGGTGGGGATGCACCACATTGACTAAGGGAATGGTAATACCCAGCTGTCACTTGGAGGAGGAATATGAGCTCAATACCGAGATGCTCCCCAATTGTTATTTCTTGGGGGATTTTGCTAAAACTTGATGTTCACCCACTAAACAGCCATTAAATGCTTCATAAATGGAGTAGGGATGCAGTATATTACTGTCATTTAGGACTCTGGGAAAGTTGTGTGATGACCTGTGTGGACAGCTGGAAACACTGATATCTAGTCTCTTGTTTTTCCGTGTTGCAGCTGATCAATGGTGGTGAGGATGTACTCATTTTCTACAACGATCGTGCTTCGTTCCCTATCCTCCTACAAATGATGTGCTCAGAGCGGGATCGGGCAGATGAGAGTGGGCCCCTGGCCTATCACATCACTCTGGTGGAGCTGCTGGCGGCGTGCACTGAGGGCAAGAACGTCTATACCGAGATCAAGTGCAATTCACTTCTGCCCCTGGATGACATCGTCAGGGTGGTGACACATGATGACTGCATACCAGAGGTAGGTGTCCATATATATAAGGGCCTGTTATGCAGCGTATGTTGAAGATATACATTTTTAGGACTCCTGATGTAGATCTCTGACTGGAGGCTGCTGTATAGGCATGCAGTGTGATACATCTCCATAGAGCCCCCTATATATACCACAGTAGATGCCAGTTCTGGACTCCCAAGCACATTACCCATTTGTAGTAATCTGGTCCCTCTGCCCAGAGCCAGATCTGCCAATTGCACCGAATGACACAAGGGAATAGGCAGAGGCTGGGGAGGAGTAACCATGAAAGAAGGCAGAGCAGCCTGGGCTCCTACACACTGAACACCGCCCCTGGGCACTTGCGAGTGCTCATTTGCATATGAATTAAACAGCGTTTTTCCTGCATGTGCAAGTCTAAAGAAAATAACAAAGGTACCATTACATTCATGTGTAGGTGTGCCATAGAGCCATGTAAGCCTTGTATATTGTCATATATTGGTGACAGGCTCTCTTTAAATTTCTCTGCAGCTCCATGACAAGGGAAAATAATCATTATGTGATTTCCATTGAAATGAATGGTCCGGTTGTGTAATGCATGGACGTGTTGGGTTGTCCAGATTGCGAGATTTTTTTTCTAGCCACACTCCACACAGGTTAATTCATGGATGTTCTGGATTTCCCTCTATTAACTTCTAATATCCACTGATAGGGGTTCTCTATGGGCCAAATCACACAATCATATTTTTTGTCCGTGTACCATCTGTGGAAGCAACAGACTGCACACTGACCCATAGAAGTAAATGGTGCTATTTACAAGCACCTCGGAGCATGTCCTCTTTAGGACCATTTCTTACCTTTGGAAACAATCGTCTCCAGCAGTTGCCAGGTCCGTGTCCTAGGCAGACATACGAGCCTTACTGCCATGCGCTCATGGTTTGATGACATGGCTGGTTCCTGGTACAGTTGAAGGGTTATGTATAAGGATCATTACCAGCTGATATGTAGGGTTGTTAGCAGATGAGAACTGACAATATGAGCTGTAAGTCCACAGACCTGCAGAAGATTGTCTTGTACTACTTCAGATTGAAATAACCCTCACAGATTCTAAGGCATGTAATAAGAAATAGCCCTAAAGCATTATGGGATGTCTTCTTCAGCTGTCTGCAGTGGTTAGTGTATAGTCTGTCCATCCACATTGCAACTGAATTGGAGATAGATAGATAGATAGATAGATAGATAGATAGATATGATAGTATGAAGATAGATAGATAGATATGAGATAGATAGATATAGATGATAGATAGATAGATAGATAGATAGATAGATAGATAGATAGATAGATAGATAGATAGATAGATAGATAGATAGATAGATAGATAGATAGATAGATAGATAGATAGATAGATAGATAGATAGATAGATAGATAGATAGATAGATAGATAGATAGATAGATAGATAGATAGATAGATAGATAGATAGATAGATAGATAGATAGATAGATAGATAGATAGATATGAGATAGATAGATAGATAGATAGATAGATAGATAGATAGATAGATAGATAGATAGATATGAGATAGATAGATAGATAGATAGATAGATAGATAGATAGATAGATAGATAGATAGATAGATAGATAGATAGATAGATAGATAGATAGATAGATAGATAGATAGATAGATAGATAGATAGATAGATATGAGATAGATAGATAGATAGATAGATAGATAGATAGATAGATAGATAGATAGATAGATAGATAGATAGATAGATAGATAGATAGATATGAGATAGATAGATAGATAGATAGATATGAGATAGATAGATAGATAGATAGATAGATAGATAGATAGATAATAGATAGATAGATAATAGATAGATATGAGATAGATAATAGATAGATAATAGATAGATATGAGATAGATACTGTTTGATAAATAGAGATCTGTCTTATAATACTTTCTGATAATGATTCCATTGTTCTCCTTTCTCAGGTGAAAATCGCCTACGTGAACTTCGTCAACCATTGTTACGTGGACACAGAGGTGGAAATGAAGGAGATCTATACCAGCAACCACATCTGGAAATTGTTTGAGAATTTTCTGGTTGACATGGCTCGAGTGAGTTATAGAAAAAAAATAGATAGTCACAAAGCAGCAATTCTGTAATAGTTTTTTTCGGGGTTGTCCTCATGGCGTTTACTGTGTAGTATAAATGATGCGATATCTATTCTGAGGGTTGCTATTATTAAGGGGACACCAATTGTACACTTTTTACTACTTTTGCACAATAAAAACATTTGGCGTGTCAACATGTTTTGAGACCTATAACATTTTTATTTTATTGTCGACAGTGCTGTATGCTCTTTTTTTAGCACCATTTTGAGATACTGACAAGTATTTTGCAAGACAGGTTAAATATATAATAGTTATTACATTGTTTTTCTGTTTTGCTTTGTTTTTTTTTTGTTTTTTCTCTTTGCAGATTTCACCATATGGGATGTATAATATGAATCTTTTATAGTTTGTGTTGTTATAGCATTTTTCTTTTTTAACTTGTAGCATCCTATTGTGCTGTGCCTCGGACAGGGCCTAAAAGGCGGTCAATACCGTCAGGACCCCCAGTTGGCTTAAAAACCCATTGGCACCCCACAATTGCATTTCAAAGTAATTTCCCTCTGTTTAATCACTTGCATGCAACAGCGGTATCAACTACAATGTCAGCACCGCTGTGGTATCTAAGAGGTTAAACCACTGCGGTTGGTGGAGGCTCAGCTTCACCATCATTGTTTGGCACTTTGCATTAATGCCCATCATCCAGTATGCATATTTATGGCCCATGACAGGAAGGGGTAAAATAAATTTTTCTTTATGAAGAACAAATCAAAGTAAGGATTTTTTTGTGTTTTGTGTCTTCAGCTCCTTTTGTCTCCATAGTTACAGACTACGAACAGCCTTATGTAGTCTGACTCCAGTTATGCTTCCTTGTATCTGTCCACTGCTGGCCTTGTGTGCAGTTGGGACAGTCCTCTGTTAAAGGTGTTGTCTAGGTGTTTAATATTGATGACTTATCCACAGCCGTCCATTGTACAGCGGCCGTGCTTGGTACTGCATCTCCGTCCCTTTACTTGAATGGGATTGAGCTGCGCCTAGGCCATGTGACCGATGAATCTGATGTCACTGGCCTTCAAACAGCTGATCGGCGGGGGTGCCAGAAGTCAGATATTGATAACCTTTCCTGAGGTTTGGGCGATGAATATGAACATTTCAGACAACCCCTTTAAATAACTGTGTCAATAGCCCAAACTTCTCTCCTGTCATGATAGCTTTTTACAATGGATACAATATCTGAAGTCCAGGCTGGTTAACTCACAGACAGGGGCGCACCTAGCTTTTCTGCTGCCTGAGGCAAAAACTGAAACGCCCCCAATGCCAATTTCTTAACCTAACCCCTTCCCATCTCTTGCCCCTACCTGAGGCGATCGCCGCACCTGGCCTCATTGGTGGTGCACCCCTGCTCACAGAGTATTGTATAGAGTGGATACATTTATTCTTCCACTTTTTCTGATTTTGAAAGCAATCAGTGCTTACTCTAGTTACACCCAAAGCTGAATTCTTCTGTCTGCCTCTTGGAATCTGTTAACATACCTTATAGACTAAGCACTACATCTCCTACTGTGCAGACACTGTATCAGCTACAATATGAGTGGTAACAGAAACCAACCGAATACTAAGTGCAGCTTTGGATGTGAGTAGAGTAGATGTGATATACTGTATGTCAAGATAAATAAGCTGTATTTGATTTCTTCCTGACATTTGCACTGCATACATAGACGCTACTCTGTTTATCCTGATAGGTCTGTAATACGACCACTGACCGCAAGCACGCAGACACGGCGCTGGAGAAGTACGTGACCGAGGCTGTAATGAACATTGTCAGTGGCTTCTTCAACTCTCCATTTTCTGATAACAGCACGAGCCTGCAGGTGAGAGGAGGTACCAGGGTGGAGAGGAGGCAGGCTTTAGTTTTAAAGAGGTATTCCGGTTATTACAAGTTATTCACTATCCATAGTCGGGCATCTCTATGGGAGTTCTGGGAATAGCGGAATGCTGTGCTCGCTATCTCAGGGACTCCTTTAGAGATGAATGGAGCGGCAGTGAGCATGCTCGACCTGCTGCTTTGTTCATTTTTGTGATCAGTGGGGGTCCCAGCAGTAGGATCTCCACCAATCTAATAATCCTCCCCTTATACACAGGATACATTTTAACAACCGAATATCCCTTTAATATTCAAATTCCATCTTTATGATTGCACAATTCACTTACTGTGAAGGTTGTGCTTATGAACAGCAACCTCTGTGAAAAGCAGCACTGTAAAGTATGGGGGACAGACAGGGCAGCAGCTTGAATTTTTGATAAAGCAGCAAAAGGGAGTGGGTTTAGACTACCTCTGACTCCAATAGATATTGCAGCCAAGCTAGAGTTCCTGAGCATACTGTGCTGTAATAGAGCAGAGCTGCAGGGTACAGTATGGAGTAGGGATATTATATGTAATATATAAACCTTAACAAAAGCTCAAAAATGTGCAATACCAAGTTATCTTGTGTGACAGTTTCCCATACCGCCAGTGTTATATGGTAGATAGCTGGCCAGAGGACTTAGATTACACTGCCTTGTATAACGGTGAAGTGCACCTGAAGGGGTTAATCTGTCACACAGCGCCTTGTGGCTGAATTTCCTCGTCCATTGATCCGCTATCATTGCACTTTCGCGCCTCCTCGCATTATCATTTCCCTCCCGTCCCCTCGCTTTCTCCGGCCGTCAGCCCCACGTTTAGGGACGATTGCTCATTTCGCTTGCGAGTTAGCGCGAGGCGGCCGGCGATCATTGTTAGCAGCAGTAATTGTCCATGCTTTCACATTCCGATGGGTGATTTATTGAATCCAGGCGACATTCAAATAAATTCAGGGCCACGGCAGTTAGTGGATTAATGAACAGCTGGACGCATCCATCAAGAGCAGGAACGTGCTACCCAAATACAGATCCTCACTAAAGGTGCGCCAATCTGTACCTGATTATCAGGCAAAGGGCGAAGACCAGTCAAAACCGAGAGCAGGGAGAATGGTGCCTAGTGCTGTCCATGTACCCAAGAAGGCTTAGATACACCATTCAGTGTTATGGTATCTAGTACTGTCCATGTACCAAAGAGGGCTTAGATACACCATTCACTGTGATGGTACCTAGTACACTCCATATACCTAAGAAGGCTTAGATACACCATTCAGTGTTATGGTACCTAGTACTGTCCATATTCCAAAGGGGGCTTAGATAATCCGTTCAGTGTAATGGTACCTAGTACACTCCGTATACCTAAAAAGGCTTAGATACGCCATTCAGTGTTATGGTACCTAGTACTGTCCATGTACCAAAGAGGGTTTAGATAATCCGTTCAGTGTAATGGTACCTAGTACACTCCATATACCTAAAAAGGCTTAGATACGCTATTCAGTGTTATGGTATCTAGTACTGTCCACGTACAAAAGAGGGTTTAGATAATCCGTTCAGTGTAATGGTACCTAGTACACTCCATATACCTAAGAAGGCTTAGATACACCATTCAGTGTTATGGTACCTAGAACTGTCCATATTCCAAAGGGGGCTTAGATAATCCGTTCAGTGTAATGGTACCTAGTACACTCCATATACCTAAAAAGGCTTAGATACGCCATTCAGTGTTATGGTATCTAGTACTGTCCACGTACAAAAGAGGGTTTAGATAATCCGTTCAGTGTAATGGTACCTAGTACACTCCATATACCTAAGAAGGCTTAGATACACCATTCAGTGTTATGGTACCTAGAACTGTCCATATTCCAAAGGGGGCTTAGATAATCCGTTCAGTGTAATGGTACCTAGTACACGCCGTATACCTAAAAAGGCTTAGATACGCCATTCAGTGTTATGGTACCTAGTACTGTCCATGTACCAAAGAGGGTTTAGATAATCCGTTCAGTGTAATGGTACCTAGTACACTCCATATACCTAAAAAGGCTTAGATACGCCATTCAGTGTTATGGTATCTAGTACTGTCCATGTACCAAAGAGGGTTTAGATAATCCGTTCAGTGTAATGGTACCTAGTACAATCCATATACCTAAGAAGGCTTAGATACACCATTCAGTGTTATGGTACTTGGTACTGTCCATATTCCAAAGGGGGCTTAGATAATCCGTTCAGTGTAATGGTACCTAGTACACTCCGTATACCTAAAAAGGCTTAGATACACCATTCAGTGTTATGGTATCTAGTACTGTCCATGTACCAAAGAGGGCTTAGATACACCGTTCACTGTGATGGTGCTTAGTACTGTCTATATACGAAAGAGGGCTTAGATATACCGTTCACTGTGATGGTGCTTAGTACTGTCTATATACGAAAGAGGGCTTAGATACACCATTCAGTGTTATGGTATCTAGTACTGTCCATGTACCAAAGAGGGCTTAGATACACCATTCAGTGTTATGGTATCTAGTACTGTCCATGTACCAAAGAGGGCTTAGATAATCCATTAAGTGTAATGGTACCTAGTACACTCCATATACCTAAGAAGGCTTAGATACGCCATTTAGTGTGACAGTGCTTAGTACTTTCCATATACAAAAGAGGGCTTAGATACACCGTCCACTGTGCTGGTACCTAGTACTGTCCATATACAAAAGAGGGCTTAGATACACCTTTCACTGTGATGGTACCTAGTACTGTCCATATACAAAAGAAGGCTTAGATAATCCGTTCGTTGTTACAGTGCCTGGTACTGTCCATATATCAAAGAGAGCTTAGATACACCGGTCAGTGTGATGGTGCCTTTTATTGTCCATATGCGAAAGAGGGCTTAGATATACTGTTTAGTGTGACAGTGCCTAGTGCTAGCTTAGATATACTCCTCAGCAGACACTATCACTTATGATATTCTTATATATACTGCTCAGCAGACAGTATCACACATGATAGGCTTAGATACAGCGATTCAGCAGACAACATCATAGGATGGTGTGACTGCCTGTACATATTTCCATCCATCTCCCGGTGATATAACCTCACACATAATCGATAAATCACAAATCACTACAACTCCATCAGTCTTATGAATCACTCCCATCATACACCCATATTGTTAGATACATGTAAGCTGGAGAGTGCCCCTGGAATGACATATTGTGTGTACAGGTGGGGTGTTCTTTAGTGCAGAGTGATGACATATTCCTCCACACACAGATGGTGTTTTCTTCTCTCTCCAGACCCATCAGCCCGTCTTCATCCAGCTCCTTCAGTCAGCGTTCCGAATTTACAACTGCACATGGCCAAACCCGGCACAGAAATCCTCAGTGGAGTCATGTATAAAAACTCTGGCAGAAGTGGGTGAGTGTGTGAACATCTGCGGTCCATGGCGAGCGCGTCTCCTTCATCCGTGCCGCTCATCATGTGGAGACGCGTCCTCTTGATGTTTAATGGCAATATGTTCTTCATATTTAATGTCCGTGCTTCCCCTCATTATGTACATATTGACCGGTATAAGTCCAGATTGAGTGGAGTGTTACAGACAGCATCTGAACTCACCCGTAGGGGAGAGCGCCACCCAGAATACAACAAATATCAAGTCCCCTAGTTTATTCCCTGTTTATTAATTCTGTCTGTTCCTGGGAAAGCTGGGTGAGTTAATATGGCTGCCATTAAAGGGGTTGTGCCAAGTTATATTTTTGGCGGATCGGATGCGGACCCATTCATTTCAATGGGGCCACAACGTGTGCTGTCCACATTCGCACACCCATTCCGCAGTCCCCGCAAAAAAAGATAGAACATGTCTTATTCTTCTCCGGTTTGCGGACAAGGAAAGGACATTTCTATTGAAGTGAAAAAGGAAATGGCGTCATGCACATAGTCAGGATCTGCAAAAAACATACGGTCGTGTGCATGAGCTCTTAGTCAGTCCCAGGGAGATGAATGGAACGCCAGCATCTCCATCCATATGGGGGCACAGGACACCCGTTCTTGTGATCAGTGGTCGGACTCCCACCAATCAGACACTGGGGATAGACATCACATTGAAATCTTGAGGCAACCTCTTTAACCCTTATACTCCCGGGACACAAATCCCAGTGCCGTACTGCGGCACTCTCATCTGCTGCAGGGGTCCGGCAGTGGCCGATAGCCGGACCCCTGCTGTATGCATCGTCATCTGTGAAAACACTGATGCCGGTGCATTAACCCTCACACTGCCGCGGTCAGCGCTGACTGCGGCATGTGCGATGTCTGTGGTGAGAGGGAGAGCCTATCGGGTCCCCGCGCTGCTGTGACTTGGACCCGATGGCAGGGAACGCAGCCCAATGCCTTCCTTAAAAATAAAAGTTTCAAGTAAAAAAAAAAAAGCATAATTTTCCCAAAATAAAGTTAAAAAAAATTGTAAAAAATAGGGAAAAAAGAAAAGAAGGCATATTATGTATCGCCACGTCCATATCGACCGGCTCTATAAAAATATCACATGACCCACCCTGCTAGATAAACGCCATAAAAAATAAAAACAGTGTAAAAAAATCCATTTTCTGGTCACCTTGCCTCACAAAAAGTGTAATACCAAGCAATAAAAAGACGTATTAATCCCAAAATGGTATCAATCAAACCGTCATCTCGTCCCGCAAAAAATGAGACCCTACCTAAGACAATCGCCCAAAAAATAAAAAAAATATGGCTCTCAGAAAATGGCAACACAAGAAAAAGATTTTATTCTGTTCAAAAATGCATCTAATGTGTAAAACTTAACAAAAATAAAAATGTTAGACATATTGGGTATTGCTGCGTCTGTAACAACCTGCTCTATAAAAATATTACATGAGATGGCCTCCCAGGTGAATGCTGAAAAAAAATTTTTTTTTTAAACTATGCCAAAACAGCCATTTTTTTCCATCTTGCCTCACAAAAAGTGTAATAGCAGGCGATCAAAAAGGCGTATTTACCACAAAATGGTACCAATCGAACTGTCATCTCGTCCCGCAAAAAATTAGGCCCTACCAAAGACCCAAAAAATAAAAAAAATATGGCTCTCAGAACATGGCAACACAAAAAAAAGATTTCATTCTGTTCAAAAATTCATTTACTGCGTAAAACTTAACAAAAATAATAGACATATTGGGTATTGCCGCATCCGTGACAACCTGCTCTATAAAAATATCACATGATTTGCCGCTTCGGGTGAATGCTGTAAAAAAACAATTCTAAAAAACTATGTCAAAACAGCTATTTTTTTCATCTTGATTCACAAAAAGTGTAATACCAAGCGATCAAAAAGTCTTATGTACCCCAAAATGGTACCAATGAAAACGTCACCTCATCCCGCAAAAAAATGAGCCTCCACATAAGACAATCACTCAGAAAAATAAAAATCAATGGCTCCCGCAAACAAATCCATCAAAATCTGTGCTGCAAAATCCATATGGCGCTCCTTGTGTTCTCAGTCCTGCCATGTGCCCCCACAGCAGTTTATCACCACATATGGGGTGTTGCCGTATTCAGGAGATAATGGGGAACAAATTATGGGGTGCTTTTCTCCTGTAACCCCTTGTGAAAATGAAAAATTTTGGGCTAAAGCAACATTTTATTGGAAGAAATGAAACTTTTCATTTTCACAGCCAAGTGTTTCCAAATTTCATAAAACGCTTAGGGGCTCAAAGTGCTCAGTACACCCCTTAATATATTCTTTGAAGGGTGTAGTTTCCAAAATGGGGTCACTTTTTGAGGGTTTCCACTCTAGGGGTACGTCAGGGTCTCTCAATTACAAAATGGTGCCTAAAAAACCATTCTAGCAAAATCTGCCTCCAAAATCCATATGGTGCTCCTTTCCTTCTGACCACTGCCACAAACCCATAGAGACGTTTACCACCACATATGGGGTATTTCTGTAAACTGCAGAATCAGAGTAATGTATATTGAGGTTTAGTTTGCTGTTAACCCTTGCTGTGTTGCAAGGAAAAAATTATTAACGTGAATAATCTACCAAAAAAGTGAAATTTTGTAATTTCACCTCTATTTTCCTTTTATTCTTGTGGCACACCTTAAGGGTTAACAAAGTTTGTAACATCAGTTTTTTTATAATTTGAGGGGTGTAGTTTCTAAAATGGGGTCATTTATGTGGGGTTTCCATTAGGTAAGCCTCACAAAATCACTTTATAACTGAATTGGTGATTAAAAAATGGTTTGGGAATTTTTGTTGAAAATTTGAAAAATTGCTTCTAAACTTCTAAGCCCTCTAACTTCCTAAAAAAATAAAATGACATTTACAAAATGATGCCAACATAAAGTAGACATATGGGGAATGTTAAGTAATAAATATTTTATGTGGTATCACTTTTTGTTTTAAAAGCAGGGAAATTGAAATTTTGAAAATTGAAAATTTTTAAAAGTTTGTGGTAAATTTTGGATTTTTCTCATAAATAAAGGTGAAATATATTGACTCAAATTTATGACTGTCATGAAGTACAATGTATCACGAGAAAAAAATCTCAGAACGGCCTGGATAAGTAAAAGCGTTCTAAAGTTATTACCACATAAAGTGACACATGTCAGATTTGCAAAAATCGGCCTGGGATTTAAAGTGAAAAGTGGCTTGGTACTGAAAGGGTTAAAGCTTCAACACGGGTCAAAACACAACTTTCCCAGGTTCCTGAATGACAATTCTAGCTAGTTATGCAATGTTACAGTCCTGGCTAACAAAAACATGATATGATTACTCAGATTTGCTAATAAGGAACCTAGAAAAGCTGGATAGCAACATTTCTAAATATGCGGTGATCATTCCTAGAAGTAAAGCTCCCCTGCACCCAATTCACCTATTTCTTCTATGTTACGGCATAATTAGGCAGATTTGTCACTCTGGAATCTGAGAATGTTCCTACAAACAGTATATCTGTCGTTGCAACCCTTGCCATGGTTTTAACCCAGCTTTTCAGACTCCTGAATGGCATTTTCTGCTTATTACGCAGGTTTTTATCAGCTCACATATAATGGCATAAGTAGGTAAATTTTCAGTCAAATTTAAGTCTTCAGGTCCTGAGTGATATATTGTAGTTATGAATTGATTTCACAGCAGAGGAACATTTGCCATTCTGGAAACTAGAATGCTGGGTCACAAACAATCTGTGTTAAATGGAATTTTTTCAGAACTTGTCATGGATTACTGAACTTTTTATATTTTTAAGCAAAGAATCGTGGGATAGCGATCCCCGTGGATTTGGACAGTCAAGTGAACACACTTTTCCTAAAAAGCCATTCTAATATGGTGCAGAGGGCAGCTATGGGCTGGAGAATGACCGCCCGTACTGGGCCCCGATTCAAGGATGTACTTGGGGGCCCAGCTTGGGACTACAGGAACATCATTGAAAAGCTGCAGGTAAGGGGTTGTTCTGATTACTGTTACATCACTGTTATAATGCCAGTATTTTCTCAGCAAAGTAATAAAAATGGGGAACACAGAATACAGCAGATGTCAGGTTACTGCTTGTTCTGGATTATTAGTTGTCCACAGACAGGTAAGTGGAAGTGACAATAAGAGTGTCGTCCTACTACTGCTGCCTGCAAGTGATAATAAAGGAATAACATTCAGTTTCACAGCAAATTGTAAAGTGAGATGGTTGCCTAGGCCAGTCTGAAGTGTTCCCTAGTATGCTGACATCTAGTGGCGAATGTGTAAACTGCTTTTTTTTAAATGCCTTTCTGATGCTGGTGTCCTGTTGCTAATTTTTTAATTACTTCAGTGCAGTAAAAAAAAGCAACTTGATTAAAAATTCCCTTGATTAAAAGTGTATGGAATGGGGAGGTAGGGGAGTAGGGGATCGGGGGAGAGGAGATGGGGAGGAAGGGCAGAGGATATATGAAATTTGTATTTGAAATGTGAGATTCTTGTTTATATGTATGAAGTTTATAAATTAAAAAATTTTAAAAAAAGTCTTTTGTTTGGTGTATACAGCTCCCATGCAGAACTATGTTTTTCAATGCAAATGGAGGGGAGTTACACATGACTGCAGGGGGTTTGTTGTAGTCTGCAGCTATGGAGACACACAGGTCTGCAATGGAGTTTTAAACATAAAGATATTGAACACTAGCTATCAACTTCTTTGGCACAGCATGGCTGATTGCTGGGGTCCCAACAATAAGACATCTAATTATCAGTTTAGCCTTAGGCGGATCCTTCTCAAAGGATGTGATTTTCTGAGGTACATAGCCACTTTAAGGATTTCTGTATACCTACAAATAATTTAAGAATAATACCAAGTCCTCTTATTAATATTATGTGTATTTACAGGACATTGTGGCCTCTCTGGAGCAGCAGTTCAGTCCGATGGTATTAGCTGAATTTTCAGTACTGGTTGATGTTCTGCACAGTCCTGATCTCCTGTTTCCTGATGGGACTGATGCCCGGATCCGGTGTGGGGCCTTCATGTCCAAGTAAGTGTAATCTCCCCTCTGCTGGGCACTGGTTAATTCAAAGTAAAAGACACTTATATTAACTGGCAGGAGTATAGTCATTGAACCAGAACAGGGCCTCCTAATGTCTGAATTATACATCCAAGTCACTGTGCATATATATTGACTAGTAATTGTGACACGTCGCCAGTCTCAATTTAAAAACGACATGTGTAGAATTAACCTAAAGGGGTTCTCCACTTCAAAGGAAATGTGTAATCAAAAAGTCATTTAAAACAGGCTTTTTTTAAAATAAACATTCTATTTTATTATAGAGCAGTCACAATAAGCTAGCATGTCAGGTTTTCTGCCGCTCTCTTTTTCAGCTTTTCTGTGTAGACAGGGACAGAGCCAGAAGAGTCAACTAATTATCATTAGAGGATGGGGTCTTCTGAGTCATATCATGAGATGATGGGATCAGCAGATTATTACAGTGTATTTCAGGTGTGTCGTCTCATTATCATGAGAGGGTGGGATCAGCAGTCATCTCATTATCATTAGAGATGGAGCCACAGAATCCTCCCATTATCATAAGTGTGTGGGTCAGCATCATCATCTAATTTTCATGACTGATGAGCAAGCAGTTATTGGGAAGGAACGACCCCTTGTGATAATTGCTCGATTGCTACATGTAAATGTGCCTTTAAGGTATGCTCACACAGCAGATTTTGTTGCCATCTCAGGGCATATTTTCACACGTGTATACCACGGCAGAAACTGGTGTGGTTTCTGTCGCCACGGACCATCTCACAGTTTAGCCCCTTTAAATAGAGCTAAACCACGAATAGACACCCCCCGCATCTTTCAGCGCCATCTTTTCAGATACAGCACCAAGAAAGGACATGTCCTTTCTTCATGCAGTCACGGCTTTAAACCGCCAAGACAATGGGAGGGGGACCACAGTGGCATTGGTGCAAAAATTGCAATGGCAGAAGGGTAGGGATCAACATGGTCTGAATCATGCCAAGCTGCATTTTCCATGATCAGTTGGCTACACAATGCTGGTCCCTATGGATACTCTGCCTGACAACCGCAGGCTTTTCAATGGGACGTGTGGGAGGTCATACATAGCAAAAAGTCAATCTCAGATTAGACAGGTCTCAGATTAGCACTATGTTAGCAGCAGAGTATGGTTAAGGAAACTTGGCAGTACTCAGTGCATACTGCCATATTAATCCAATATATAGGTGGAGTACCCCTTTAAATGGCTTATGTGATCACAGTTTCCATTGCACATATGTTGCTTCCCTTAAAACTCTTGGGTGCTCTGTAATCCCCTGGCAACATAGAATCATTCTCCAATCACACATCCAGCAGCGTTCAGATAAAGTCACGCTCCACATGAAAAGTTTAATTGAGAACACCCCCCCCACACAATCATCGAGTGACTCTTAAATATTACTCGCAGCCATTGAAAAGCTAATAAATGCAATTTCACAGGTTGATTAATCACACAAAGAAACTAATGGAGAAAGAAGAGAAGCTTTGTATCAAAATACTTCAGACGTTGCGAGAGATGTTAGACAAGAAAGACGGCTTCAGCGAACAGGTAGGATCTGGGGGGGGGGGGATGTGAGTGATCTGCCATTTACTACTGCCGTATTACCCGGCCTCTATTCCCTATTATTACAGCTTCATAGAAACTTCTCTGCCCCTATTAAGATGAAAAGAAGTTGGCAAGAAAATAAAACTCGCAATGATGGGATATAAAACCTCTGTTACTGGGTTTAATGTATTCAGATTATATCCTCCTACTTGAAAATCAATATGGCCGCCATTGTCAACCAGCAGTCAAAGTACGCTTTGTTATGTAGAAATGTTTTGTGAGGCATGTTTCAGTGTAAATATAGAGAGATTTGTAAGGGTCCATTCAGACGTCCACAAGTGTTTGGTGGTCCGCAAATTTGGGATCCGCAAAACCTTTATATTGGCCCTGTGCGTTCCACATTTTGCAGACCGCACAAGGCCGGCCCTGTGATAGAAATGCCTATTCATGTCCATGGCTGTGGACAAGTATAGGACATGACATCTTTTTGGCGGGGCTGAGGAACAGAACTACGGATGCGGACAGCACACGGAACGGATGTGGACCCTGAACTACAGACATCTGAATGGACCCTAATTCAGGAGTTTGGGAAAGTTGGGTGAATGACAGGTGAATGTCCAAATACCCTGCATAGACATAGATTCAAGAGATAACATGCTGGCTGCCTGCAGCCCCCACTAGGGGGAGCCTAGGAGCTCACTGAATACTGCTTGCCAACGTGATTTTACTAATGGACTGTAGCACACTTAAAATCCTATAAAACACACCTTTGCTTCTCTTTTTAGTCTTTCTGTACATGGAAATAGAACTGCTTCATATGAGGCATCTAGTGTCCAAGTGGGTGCTATCCTTCTCTCAAAGTGCATAGGCCCACCACCCCTAACCGATCCCAGCTGCTCCCCCTTGCGATGTAATGTCCCCGCTATTTACCCTTTCATTCCGACATCACTATTCTCCGCATCTAAATCTCACGTTGGCGCAGCTCAACATGCAGCCTGTCTATTACATTTTTTTTCATATCCTAGCATGCTCTGGGTCTGCCATTGTATCCCTCATTCAGGGCCGTAGCTATAGGGGGTGCAGAGGTAGCAGTCGCTACCGGGCCCAGGAGCCTGAGGGGGTTCAAAGACCCTTGTGCCACATAAGAAGACACTGGAATTATAGAAAGTGCGAGCTGGTCAAGTTATACCTCTGGCTGGAGGGAAGGGGTTAGGTTGAGAATTTGGCATGAGGTTGGTGCCGTTGCAATTTTTGCCTCAGGCAGCACGAAGGCCATGTGCTCCCCTGGCCACAAAGCACTGAGGGAAGGGGGGCCCACGCTGAACTCTTGCACCAGGGCCCATGAGCCTTTAGTTACGCCCCTGCCCTCATTGCCTGCCATTTTTTCCTGCATTATTTTTATTTTTGCTCGTTCAAATAATGCATGTGTAATGTGTGTTGGCATTTTTAATGGTGTTTTTTGTATGCTTTTTTGTAGCCATATAGCTCTAGAGAAGACATGACATCATAGAGGGCATATACTTTGTATTTTAAAAAATGCTAGGCATACAAAAGACACAAGGTGATAAAACACACTATATGGACATCTAGAAACACTACAAAAATGCTGATCTGTTCAGACATTTTTTTGAGGTTTCAGGACACAGCCTATTTTTATGTTTTCATTGTCATTTTTTCCTTTCCTCCTTCCAAAGGCTTTTTGACTTAATTCTGAGTACCATTATAGCGATACCAAATTTATATAGTTTTTACTATGTTTTACTACTTTTAAAAACATATAAACCTTTGAAACAAAGTGTTTTTTTTTATAACTTTATTTATATTTCCATCTACAGAGCTAAATTTTTTGGAGTACATATGACTTTTTCATCACTTTTTGTTAATTTTTTTTGAGGGGGAGGTAAGGTGACCAAAAATGGCAAATCAGACATTTTTCTTCTGCCACAGCATTCATCTCATATGATAAATATTTTTTCAGTTTTATATGTAAAACTGGGAAAGGGGGGGGACTAATTTAAAGGGGTTGTCCGGGAGTTAACTACTATCCTCAGGATAGGTCATCAGTATCTGATCGGTGGGGGTATGACACCCGGGACACCCGCCGATCAGTCGTTTGAGAAGGCACCAGCACCCCTGTGAGCACAGAGGCCTTCTCTCAGCTTTTCCTAGACCAGTGACGTCATGTTCATCGGTCAAGTGGCCTAGGAGCGGCTCAACACCATTCAAGTGTATGGGGCTGAGCGCGATACCAAGCACAGCTGCTGTATAATGTATGGCTCTGTGCTTGGTGAGCTGACAGAAGGCAGCGCTGGGACCCCCTCCGATCAGATACTGATGACCTATCCTGAGGATAGGTCATCAGTAGTTAACTCCCGGAAAACGCCTTTAAATTATTATTTTTTAATACAATTTAAAAATATTTAACTGATTGTTTATACCATAGACTGCAATAGCATACTGTTGCAGTCTGTGGGAACTTTACTGGCTACCTGCTAAACCCTGCTGTAGGCTATGGCAAGCCTGGGAGTCCCACGATTTCGCCATGGAGGCTCCAAACAGACATAAGGAGCCCCCCTCCCCCCTGTATTAACTGCTCAGATGTCACAGTTGCTATTGATTGTGGCATTTGAGGTGCTAAATGAGCAGGATCAGTATAAACGTACACAATCGGCACCCCCCACATATGGAGTGGGCTCAGCTCATGAGCCTGCTCCATACATTTACAGAGCACCAACAATGTACAGTTACGTTGTGTCTGTAGAGGTTAAAGGGGGTTTCCGGTACTTACATATTGATAGTCAGTCCTCAGGATAGGTCATCAATATGAGAGCAGTGGGGGTCCAACACCTGGCACTCTCATTGATCAGATGTTTCAGTTAGCCACCACAAACCATACCTAAGACAGAAGGCTCCATCCACTGATTAGTTTCTGGTGCCGTTGGTTACCCAAAATAGCTGATCAGTGGCTGTGCGGGGTGTCAGACTCCCACTGATCTGATATTGATAATGAAATTCTCTAAAATATTCTGTGTGAACGACCCTTATGACAGTCCTTATTGGGGGTCATTTATGAAAGAAAGGCTTTTAACACCGGTCTTTCATAGTCCCTGAGCTGCGAGAGGGAACGACGCAGGCCTCGTCATAAATGAGGCGCACCCTCCGGCAGTCTGAGCACCTAGAGTGAAATCCACTTGGGCCCCCTCCTGAAGTAATTTTCACTTCTTTTTTATGACTTTTTGTTGTCCTGGCCCCTTCTATGCCCTCGCAGCTCTGCTTGCCTGTGAGACAAAAAAGTTGCAAAATGGGGTCTTGTGACTTTTTTTTATGTCCAAAATTGGCATAAACTTCTTAATAAATGACCCCCATTGTGTGCATTCAAATCAATGTTCACATTCTAACTAATAAGGCTGGGGCTGCAGGTGCCAGTATACCAGGGTCTCACAGCATCGGTCACAGTAGCCATTAAACACCGGTCAATTGGGAGAGATGTGGACCTTGCAGCCCTTCCTTAAATCACTGAGCCAATGTGAAAGCCATTTAAGTTCACAGAATGACTAAATCCACACATTAATTGTCCCTAAATGTTCGTTTTTAAGCATTAATCAGGGTGATCTAATGTAATTTATATTGTCACCACATTAATTCACTTTTTTATTACCAAGATGTGATACATTTGCCTTGATAATCAGAAATGTACTTTTGAGCTCACTGTTGCTGTTGTGAGGGTGTCCACTAGTGGCCGCTGTTTCATCACTTTCTGTCAGGCTGGCCGATGTAAATGGGTGGTTATGGTTCACAGGTTGATAAGACCCCACTTTTTATATTGTTTTGTTATAGGATCACCATCTAATCATTTTTAGCCATGTTCTGGCTGCAAAGCAGAAGCGGTCCCTACTACAATACCATTGCTTGCTATTTTGCATAAGTGTATTAGTAATATATAATAATATGTACTATAGATGTCTCAGGAATGAAGCCCATGTAAAAGCTCATGTGGTGGAGTTATTTAGCTACTGATAATTTGACATTTTGAGAATTATTGGGGGCAGCGCTAATCTTTGAGTACTGTGTGATGGAATTTCCAAATTATGCTGTTTAGCAGATTTTTTCTCAGTATATGGAGGGTTTTTTGGGCTCTATGTTTCCGTCTATCCTACATGTCAGTGTTATTTCGGCCTTGCATGGTATTAATTAGGCGCTGGTTTTTTATTTCTATATAGAAGTATTATTTAGACACTTTGCAGGAATTTTTGAAGTCCGTTTTGCTTGAAGTTGCGTTGCCGTTATTTGCACCAGATGGTTGTAAGCCGCCAGATCGCGCTATTCCGTTATTCTGTTCCTATGCCAGAACTGTAAATTTTTAATTTAAGTCTGACCTGTACTTCATTAACATGGTTAACTATTCTGCTTTTCAAAAGGGTTGAGAGTGGTTTTAAATCACAAAAAGTCACAATTTTTTGCTCAAATAAGGCCAAGCAGTTGCAAACCCTATTTTGCAACTTTTTGAAGCCAGAATTGTGGAGTGCAGCATAAAAGAATTATTTACGTATTGTTTTCTATTGCCATTTGGGCACTGTATAACAGAACTACTATGGAACTGTACGGTACGATTATTTACCAGTTAGAAACCGTTTAGCATTGCACTTTGGATGTGACCATAGTGGTTGGTGTGGTTTACAAGAGCAGGCATTTTGCCTACACAGAGACCACAGATGTAAATCTGCTACCTACAGTTCAGACACTGTGGGAGTCACTTATTAAACAGAAATACGCCTATATTAGGCATATTTCTGGCGCAGATTGCGACTGCAATTGCAATCTGCCACTTTTCCCCCGCTCATGCCAGGTTTACAAAAATAGGCATGGCTCAGGCAGGGGAAGGGTACGGGTCGCCCGTCTTAATAAATGTGCCTCTGTATTGCTTTTATTAGGCACTTTGTAGCAGAATTGTTTAGACACTGTATAGTGCAGTGTTTGAGCACTGTTTAGCAGTATGTTATGGCAGGATTATTTATTTACTGTATGGTCATCATTTAAGTCCTGTATGGCTCTGCGATATACGCTAAATGACTGGTATATTAGAGACACCCGCCATTCCATGATTGAACATCCCTGTATGGATATTAGATACGTGATCCTGGAGTACAGCAAGCTTTTCGTGGATCAGTATCAGTGAGAATAAATGAGAATCCACATTAGAATATCAAATGATCTGAGCAACTTTTAAGGCATGGTCATCGGTGCTAGACTTACTATGGTCAGTATGCCAGTCTTGTGGGGTTTTGTCATGGAGCAGTGTTGCGAGTATGCCGAAAATTGTGTGATTGATGAAAAACATCCAGCAGAAGGGGATCCTGGTGAGGAAACTTGGTGAGGATAGGAGGAGAATCGTCTAGATGAGTCTGAACGCACAGGTCATCATTCCTTAGCACAGATGGGCCATAACAGCAGGTGACCAGGTCAATTGAGGTCTAAGGCTAGGTTCATACCAGCATTTACAAATCTGGCAGGCTGTTCCGGTTGTGAACAGCCTGCCGAATCCGAAACTGCAGACGCATGCAGAAATGCTGTCCGGCCCCATTAACTATAATGGCATCCAGTGGAGGTCCAGCCTCTACCAAACAAATATTGAGAGAAACATCCGGACAAATACCACTATATGCAGAGTTTTTTGTCCGGCCGATTCCCGGCACACTATGCCGGAACAGCCTGCCGGAAGACTGTGCTGCTGATGTGGAACTAGGGAAAAAGAGAGACAGGAATCCAAAAGAGTGTGAAAATTGGATCACCAGGCAATGGAAAACATTGCCTGGTCAGATGAATGGAAATTTCTTCTGCACCATGTTGATGGGATGAACCCTTCCTCTTAGGTGTCAACAGTTCAGGCTGGGGGAGGTGAGGAATGGTTTCTTGACCCACCTTTGGTCCTCTGATACTTGTGGATGGACTTTTGGGCAGTGGAGCCCAAGGCCTAGCATTGTGAGCTAAGTTCATACCTTCATGGCAGTGGCTTATGCTATGGAAGAAGGACATATTCAGCAGATCACTGCACTATGCCACAAGGGTCGTATAGTCATGGATGGGTTCCAGGAACATGACAGCAGGTTTTCCTTGCTTCCCTGACTTTCACAGTTCCCAGATCTCAATTTTATAGAGCATTTCTAGGACGAGGTAGAACAGGCTGTTCAGGGCATGTCAGTACTGTACCTCAATCTAATTTGTGACAATCGTGAGAAGCTATCCTGTCCTCATGGACCAATATTCCTCCAGAACCATTTCAGCATTTAGTTGAATTTGTGCCACAACAAACTGCTGCAGTTCTGAAGGCCAAAGAAGGTCCGACGTGCTACTTGATGTGGGAGTCTTTAATAAAATGGCAGTTTATTGTATAAAGCAACACATTTTATAAACTCCTCGGATAATCTTGTGGCTGTGAATGCTAGACTAAAGGAAATACAGCACCTCTGAGATTCCGTACTGCAGAACTTTCTCCAGAATTTTCTTTTGCTGTGCTTTAGCAGTGTTCAGCCTCTCAGGGATATTATGGAAGACGATGTTATGACAGAAACTCTTCATTCCCGTACATTGCTGTTACTTTATTGTTGCTGAGTAAGGTCCCGTCTCGCTGTAATCGCATTCCTGAAGCCCATTTCTCAGGCAATATCACCCATCACTGTCATTTCCAGCACATTTAAATCTTGTCTGGAACTGTATAAATTTATGTGGCAAAAGTTTCAAAAATGTTATTTTATTTCTTTTCCTTAAATCTCTCTGTCAGCAGTTAATCGCATGTGCCGTAATTGCAGTTAGTTTCCAGTTGACAACTAAAAGCATAATACTGAGGCCAGGCACCGATGACCACTCCTTAACCCCTCTATCACAATGCAAATTAAAGGGAAACCCCATGAAAAACTTTCTTTTACTCCCTCAACAATTTCTTGATGACACTTCCTTTTTCTGATACTGCAAGGCCTTCATACTTGTGTTGAGATAGGGAAGTCTTCTGTCAAGAGTTTCTATTTAAAGTGATCAGCTTTCCTACAGTGCCACTACAGCTGACATGAAGTGTTACACGGTTCTCATTCATGGGTCCCCCAGATCCAGACAGTCTTTGTAGCCCCTCTATATTTGATTAAGCCCCCTCATAGTGGTTTCTACACTAGAGAGCTTTAAAGGGGTTGTCTGCCCTTAGAGCTGACAACCCCTATGCTACAGACCTGTGACCCTGAACATAAAAAAGAAGACTCACCTGTCCACTGATGCTCAAGTCCTGGTGTTAACGGGACTAGGAAGTGGCTGGGTCCCATGACCGCAGCAGCCAGTCACAGACCTCAGAGGTCGCAGAGGCTTGAACAGTTCATCACAGTTGTCATGTAGTGTTCAAACCTCTGTGACTGATGAGGCCTGTGATTGGCTGCAGCGGACATGGGACCAAGCCACTTCCTGGTCCCCTGGTGTGCAGAAGCAGCCAGAAATGGAGCAACAGCAAAATCGCTGAAGGTGAGTCTTGTTTTTTATGCCAGACAACTCTTTTAATTTAATTACTTTAAAGCAGGGGTACACAGCGTTTTCTGATTGGGGGCCCCATTGCCAGACTGAACCAATGATGAGGGCCGAAAATAAAATTTAAAAGGGTATTAGAAACTGAAATACTGTATTTATACCAAATTGAGAACACGGTATATACCATTAAGTTCCAGGACTCCCATCTAATGGGAGAATACATGAAAAATACATGTTAGCAGCCACAAGACATAGATATACATGTCTATTACCAGATGGTTGGGGGCCGCACAGAATGGCATCAAGGGCCGCATGTGGCCCCCGGGCCGCAGGTTGTGCACACCGGCTTTAAAGGGAACCTTTCTCTAAGAAAATGCAGACTAATCTTCAGGCAACATGTTATAGAGCAGGAAGAGCTGAGCTGATTGATATATAGATTTATGGGAAAAGATTCCGTATAACTTGCATTTCATTCATTTAAATTCCTGCTCATTGTGAGCTTTGAAGTCCAGGAGGAGGTCCTATCAGTGATTGACAGCCTTCCCTCTATGACTGTGTATACAGAGATAGCTGTCAATCACTGATAGGACCGCCTCCTTGACTTCAGAGCCCAGAATGCACAGGAATATAACTGAATAAATGACAAGTTTTACTGAATCTTTTCCCATAAAACTATATATCAATCTGCTCAGCATCTCCTGCTCTATAACATGCTGCCTGCAGACTGCACTGCATTTTCATTGTGACAAGTTCCCTTTAAGTCTGAAAATTTTAATAATCTTGAGAGATGTTTTTGAGCTGTCATGTTGAGGTCACACTTACGTGTAAATTGGTCCATTTTCGTTATTCAGTTGCAAATATTTCACATTGGGTGACCAACGTTAGGTAGAGGCCTCAAACAAGCAGCTCAAGCAGGTGATTAATCCAAGCAGGAGGGTCACTCTCTTGAAGGGGCACTCTAGTTTTATTAAATGACAATTCAGATTTTTTGTTCATTTTTGTTTTTAAATAGTATTTAATTTAACATATTCGCTAAATATTAGGAAGACTTATCATCATTAAGCAGGGGTACCCCAAAAATTAACATGCGTGTTCCATTTCATTGGACATCCATGTGTAAAATAACATTCTCTGTCAAAAATTGTTATGATTATGGCCAGGCTTCAAAGGCAGTTATTCAATTACCCCTCACAGCGAATGTGGAGCTACAAAGGCCGAATGAAGGAAATGGGGAGGAGACAGGTGGGGGTATGTATTTCTTTTCAGTCTGGGTGACCCTGTGACTAAATGACAGCTCCATAGCCTAAACCATCTGCTGGAACTCAGCTACTGCCTGGGCCCAGCTGCCAAAGAAGATATGAAGAGTAGAACTGGCTGATAAGGGAAGCACAGCAGACAGAGATAGAATATGAGGTCTCAGCACAGATAAGTTTCGATTTTTGCACAAAGCTATGATTTAAGAAATAAGATCTTTCAGAAAGTATTGTAAGCTGAATGTAATAACCTGTCTTTATTCTGTACTGTCTTCTCTCTATAAGAATTGTCACACAGAGCAAATCAATGATGATAAAACCTGTTGCACTGGATGGATACCAAGTGTCCCGACGCATTTTATCTACTTTACAGGATGTTGTAAAATATTAAGACGAGACCAATCTCATATAAAATGCTGTCAACTTGTTTCCTCACTGAGAGCTCCGCAGCTCATTTTTACAGCCTTAGCTGGATTATATACATATTAATTTATTGTAATTAACACTAATGGTAAAAAGGGCCTATGTGCTATGAGCTTCTCCGTGACTTATATGACTCTGATTCCTGCTGCTTTTATTCTGTTAGTCTAAAGAGCATTTTTTAAAAAGTATTACAGCTAAGTAAGATTTTCCTATAAACATGGCAGTCATTTATACTGCAAAATCCTTCTTCAGTGCTGCCACTCCCAGAGTTTAGAAGCTTTTTGTCCTTAAAGAGTTTCTCCAGGAATTAAGAAAAAGAAAATACTTAAATATTACTTTATTATAAATATATTCCCAATTACCCTTCATTAGTTATAATGGCTTGTTTTGTCTGGGGAGCAATCATAGGAGAAATAAAACGGCTGCCGTCCTATTAGAACACACAGAACCTGTCCTAATCACACAGGAGGACAAGTCACTTCACAACACTGAGGTAAACAGCTGCCTTATCCTCCTCTCTGCTTGTCAGGGATTATGATCCTGAATACAAATGATAAGATCTTCATCTGAATCTGTGTAGGAATGGAGTTCATAAAGAGACATGAAGTACAGAAAGGATGGACAGGACAGACTGTGGTAATGGACACTGCATACAAGTGCTGCTGCTCATTATCCAGACCATCCGCTCTGTACTTCATGTCTCCTTATGAACTCCTACAGAGATTTAGCTGTATTCAGGATCATAACCCTTAACAAGCAGAGCAGAGAGGAGGAGGATGGGTCAGCTCTTTATCTCAGTGCTCTGAAGGAACTTTTCCTCTTTTGTGATTAGGACAGGTTCTGTGTGTACTAATAGGATTGTGGTCATTTTGTTTCTCCTAATTATTGCTCCCCAGACAAAACTAGCCATTATAACTAATGAAATGTATTTGGGAATATATTTATAATAAAGTAATATTTAAGTATTTTAATTTTTTAAATTCCCGGAGAATCCCTTTAAGTAGAAAATTATAATGACTATTATACTGCCCCTTAAATACCAGAAAATAACTACTATAATATTGCTTCCTATTTGCAAAATGAAAATACTACAATAAAGCCTCTTACATGTAAGAATATAATTACTAAAATACTGGCTCCCATACAAAAAAATAAAACTACTATAATACTGCCCCGTATATGTACAGGAATATACTATAAAACTATAATACTACCTCCTATGTACAAAAATATAACTACTATAATACTGCCTCCTATGTACAAGAATGTAACTATGTACTATAATACTGCCTTCTATTTACTAGAATATAACTACTATAATACTGTCTCTATGTACAAGAATATAACTACTGTACTAGAATACTGCCCCAGTGTACAAGAGTATAACTACTATAATACTGTCTTCTATGTACAAGAAAATAACTGCTATAATACTGACCCCTATGTACACAAATATAACTACTATAATACTGTCCTTATGTACAAGAATATAACTACTATAATATTGCCTCCTATGTACAAGAATATGACTACTATAATACTGCCTCCTATGTACAAGAATATAACTGCTATAATACTGTCTCATATGTACAAGAATATAACTACTATAATACTGCTCCTATGTACAAGAATATAAATACTATAATACTGCCTCCTATGTACAAGAATATAACTGCTATAATACTGTCCCCTATGTACATGAATATAAATACTATAATAGTGCCTCTCTGTACAAGAATATAACTACTATAATACTGCCCTTATGTATAAGAATATATCTACTATAATACTGCCCTTATAAACAAGAATATAACTACTATAATACTGCATCCTATGTGCAAGAATATAACTAGTATAATACTGCCTCCTGCTGCCTACTATAATACTATAATGATGTCTCCTATGTTCAAGAATATAACTACTATAATTATACCCCCATGTACAAGAATATAACTGGTATAATACTGCTCCCTATGTACAAGAATATGACTACGATAATACTGTCACCTGTGTACAAGAATATAACTACTGTATTAATGCCTACTATGTACAAGAATATAACTACTATAATTATGTCTACTATGTATAACAATATAACTACTATAATACTGCCTCTATGTACAAGAATATAACTACTATAATACTGCCACCTATGTACAACAATATAACTACTATAATACTATCTCCTATGTACAAGAAAATAACTACTATAATACTGCTCCTATGTACAAGAATATAACTACTATAATACTGCCTCCTATGTACAAGAAAATAACTACTATAATACTGCTCCTATGTACAAGAATATAACTACTATAATACTGCCTCCTATGTACAAGAATATAACTACTATAATACTGCCTCCTATGTACAAGAATATAACTATTATAATACTGCTCCTATGTACAAGAATATAAGTACTATAATACTGTCTCCTATGTACAAGAATATAACTACTATAATACTGCCGCCTATGTACAAGAATATAACTATTATAATACTGCTCCTATGTACAAGAATATAACTACTATAATACTGCCTCCTATGTACAAGAATATAACTACTATAATACTGCCTCCTATGTACAAGAATATAACTACTATAATACTGCCTCCTATGTACAAGAATATAACTACTATAATACTACCTCCTATGTACAAGAATATAACTACTATAATACTGCCTCCTATGTACAAGAATATAACTACTATAATACTGCCTCCTATGTACAAGAAAATAACTACTATAATACTGCTCCTATGTACAAGAATATAACTACTATAATACTGCCTCCTATGTACAAGAATATAACTACTATAATACTGCCTCCTATGTACAAGAATATAACTACTATAATACTGCCTCCTATGTACAAGAATATAACTACTATAATACTGCCTCCTATGTACAAGAATATAACTACTATAATACTGCCCCTATGTACAAGAATATAACTACTATAATACTGCCTCCTATGTACAAGAATATAACTACTATAATACTGCCTCCTATGTACAAGAATATAACTACTATAATACTGCCTCTATGTACAAGAATATAACTACTATAATACTGCCTCCTATGTACAAGAATATAACTACTACTAGTGGAGTTCCCTATATAGAAAGCTCACAGTTGGCGGGTGTAGCAGAATGGGTGCAGGTCACCCTACAACCCTGCTGGTTGTCACCCTTTTTGTAATGTTGGCCTTTAGTTGCTTTGAGTATTAAATATTATCATATAACTATTATTTACTACTCTGTATATATCTGGGTCTTATTTTGGAGGGAGGAGGTAAATACTTTTGGAGACTTTCATTTACACACACCCCATTACTGTGAAGCGTTGCTTATTATTTGGGTGCTGGTTATCTCAGTTTTTCCTTCACATTAGAAGTTGCTATATTCTGTAACTGTCTTCAGTAGAAGTGACACCTGCGGTTCTCCACCTGTTCTCGCTTCTCCTCTGCGGGGGTCTTGCTCGGGCATGCTGAGATGTGTAGTTCCACAACAGCTGCAAAGCTGCAGGTTTCCTCCACGCCTGGAATTCATTTGTCTTCTCCCCCCCCCTTCCTCTTTCTTCTATATATACGTCTCATCTCCTTTATTATTCCCGTCTCTGCTCCCTCAGCACCACCCTACATTCTGCTCCTTTGTATTGTGCCCACTGATTGTGCAGAGGCGGCAGATACAAAGCCCTGGAAGTGATTACGCAAAACTTTTTTTTTCTTTTGTCACTCCATTGAAAACACAACGGACTTGTTCTTCCCGACAGCCACCGACTGCTGCCACCGCTGACCCCCTCCTCCCGACATGTGACTGCACATGTGAAGAGGGTGTGTGGGGTTTTGGGTCTGCGGGGAAATGATTGGAGGAGACGCCGACTGCCAAGTCGACGAGACGAGTGAGAGAGCGCAGCCCTGATCAGCCAGCAACAGCATGTGATTATGTAACGCCCGCAGTGTCTGGCACTGCGCTTCACTGGAGACACGTCACGTGTTGTGCAACGCTCCTGGCCCTGAAATTCAATTAGATTGCTTTGAACGATCGTGACTCCGCATGAGATACACTCTCCTGGTCCACGCTCGAAAGCAAATGGCTTGATTAGCTGCACATGAATTGATGAATTGTTGCTGAGACGGTGAGCTTTGTGTATACATCCCCGAGTCAGCGAGAACCCAGCACAAGTCTTATGTAACCGTCTGAGGCCTCCAGACTGCTCGACGGACACTTTTTTTCTGCAGGAGCGTTTTTAAAGGTGGCACAGACATAAAATAAAAGTCATCTAAAGTGCTTGTCCCTGCTTTCATTCATGGTCAATATGTTCATGGGAAAGCTGGGTGGCAACTCCATCCCCAGGGATTGTTACCGTACCCAGCTTTCCCAGGCTCCAGTCTGGATATAGTCTAGGGCCATGGTCTCCATTCTGTAACTCTCCAGCATATCTTCAGCTTTCATTGCATGCTGGGAGTTGTAGTTTTGCAAAAAGTTGGGGGTCATTTATGAAAGAAAAGATTTGTGCCCCAGTTTCCAGAGGCTGCTCCTAAATTATGTCAAGGCCAATGTTGAGGGCGCCATAATAACGCCTTGTGCGACTATTTTTGCATTTAAAAAAAGTTGCAAAATGGAGTCTTGTGACTTTTTAACACCAAAAGCTGGCATGCGGAGTCTTAGTAATTGACCCCCAATGTGTCCTATCTATGATTAAGCAGATTTACCATTCAGAGGTGTAGGAAAGCTGGGTAAACCTTTGTTGACAGAAATGACGGTAGAGCTTAATCAGTGTGTAATAAAAACGTCTGCAACTTTTTAATATACTTTGGGTTTTGATTTCTTTACATTTTAAACACCTCTGCTTGCTGTCAGTGAATGGGAACATTCTCATTAATACTAAGAGGCTAATACTTCTGACAGCTGTAGGTTTGTTACAGTTGTATCCAGTCTCTACAATCTTGTGTGAGGTAAATACAACAGCAGCACAGGTTTCCTTCTTGTCATGATGTTTGTTACAGTGTATCAGTGGAGGTAAAAGGGGCCATTTTTGGTGTAAAATTAGTAGCAAGACCCCTTTTTGCGACTTTTTAAATGTCATTTTTATCCAGGAGTGGCGGGGGCGTTTACGCTAGTTCTAGGCGTAACTCAGGGAGTGGAGTAGTTTTTCACTCCAGGTGCACACAGCAAGCGAATGCACCTAATTTATGACGAGGTGCACACGCCAGACCATAGGGGAAACAAAGACCGTCGTAAAATGTCAGTCTTTGTTAATGAGCTCCAGAGTGTTTTACTTGAAGTCAGGGCTGTTTAGCGCACAGAGGATTGTCTAGACTGGATATAACTGTAGCAAACCTTCAGCTGTGAGAATTATTTGTTTTACATTTCTTAAAACTAGGGAGCACGGACCTGCATGTTCATGATCAGCGGTCAGACCCCCCCCCCCGATCAGAAAGACATTTATGCATGACCACTGCTCCATTCAAATAGGGGAGCAGGGCCCCCGTTCTTATGATTGGCAGGTACCCCAACGATCAGGCACTTATAAGTTGTCTTAATGAGACAGTCACTTTAATGTGGACAAGGCTGTCATATGTCTTCTGTCACACGACTCGTTTTTAGGGCCAACATCAACTGAAAATGCTTCATTTGAGCTACCTAAATCTAAACGAACTATAAATTATACTGAAGTTCCTTCAATCTGGAATGCTGGAACCATGAAATCTGGACAATCTGCCACTGATAATCCAGAATACTTGACCCAGCATCACTAGTGTCCGAGGAAAGTAAACTGAAAGTAAAAAATATCTACTCCCCCTTCCCATGATCATGCATTGCCATAATTGTGACACATAAAGTTGTTCAGACCTAATAGACATGGTAACAAGGGGTTAATCGCACATGCAGACACTCGGTCTGTAGACCTTGTGATTCCAATGTCCGCGGGTGGAGAGAACTTACACTGTGTATCTGGGTCTGATGTCGTGCAGGCCGGGACATGTTCCTGCATTGGGTTTATTCAGAGCCACGGGGAAGAAAAGGCTCCTTTCTTGGCAGATTTGGCAGCAGATTTGATGTTACCAGCAGGAGTCTTGAGTCCACAAGTGACCTGTTAACACGTCCCATGTCCTGTCTGCATGATGACGATCCCCCAATGAATTCATGAGGCGTAAACAAGGCGGCGAAGAAAATTTAAAGAGGAAAATTCTCCTGATTCAGCGTGAAATATTTTCTCTTAAAGGCACAGTACACCTGCAAATATTAATAAAGATGACTGAGATTAAATTCCATCTGTGCAGACAGGTTTGTTAGTTCTGATTTCAGAGTAATTGGAAGGGAGTAATATTGTGTTTGTGCCCAACATACCATATGGGCACTTGGTACGTTGTATACAGTTTTTTAAATTTTTAGTGTATTTGTGTGTCCAATAACAACCTTTTTAATTTTCCTAATTTCGGATGTACATTGTTAATTGGCTGTCTTTGTCCCTCTTGGCCTTTTGGATTTATAGGTTTGTTAGTTCTGTTACAGAACTTGGGAAACCATAGCCCTGTGACATACTTCAAAACACTTCCTTAGAAATAGCTTCCATTCTGTTTCTAAGAAGTCAGGAAGACTGGTTTTGATGACCAGCTCTCCACAGTAAATAATTATAATAAAGTCCCTCATTTGATTCCTTCGTCGATAAGCCACAGCAGATCCATTACATGGGCATTATTTCAATGAGCACCATGTAATGCTTAATTTTAGTTCTACAATACAATAAAACTGCTATACTAGAACTGCTCCAGAATTACCCTCAAGTGCAAGACTATGACTAACATAATACTACCCCGTATGTGCAAGCATATAATTACTTTAATACTGCCTCCTATGTACAAGAATATAAGTACTATAATACTTCCACCTATGTACAAGAATATAACTGGTATAATACTTCCTCCTATGCACAAGAATATATCTACTATAATGCTGCATCCTATGTACAAGAATATAAGTACTATAATACTTCCACCTATGTACAAGAATATAACTGGTATAATACTTCCTCCTATGCACAAGAATATATCTACTATAATGCTGCATCCTATGTACAAGAATATAAGTACTATAATACTTCCACCTATGTACAAGAATATAACTGGTATAATACTTCCTCCTATGCACAAGAATATATCTACTATAATGCTGCATCCCATGTACAAGAATATAACTACTATAATACTGTCTCCTATGTACAAGAATATAACTACTATAATACTGCCCTCTATGTACAAGAATATAACTACTATAATACTGCCTCCTATGTACAAGAATATAGCTACTATAATACTGCCTCCTATGCACAAGAATATAACTACTATAATACTGCCTCCTATGTACAGGAATATAACTACTATAATACTGCTCCTATGTACAAGAATATAGCTACTATAATACTGCCTCCTATGCACAAGAATATAACTACTATAATACTGCCTCCTATGTACAAGAATATAACTACTATAATACTGCCTCCTATGTACAAGAATATAACTACTATAATACTGCCTCCTATGTACAAGAATATAACTACTATAATACTGCCCCTATGTACATGAATATAACTACTATAATACTGCCCCTATGTACAAGAACATAACTACTATAATACTGCCTCCTATGTACAAGAATATAACTGGTATAATACTGCTTCATATGTACAAAAATATAACTACTATAATACTATCCTCTATGTACAAGAATATAACTACTATAATACTGTCTTCTATGTACAAGAATATAACTACTATAATACTGTCTCATGTGTAAGAATAAAGCTACTAAAATACTGCTCCCATGTACAAGAATATAACTACTATAATACTCCCTTTTATCTAAAATAATATAACTACAGTACTATAACACTGCCTATGTACAATGATATAACCACTGTAATACTGCTCCTTATGTACAAGAATATAACTACTATAATACTGCTCCTTATGTAGAAGAATATAACTAATATAATATTGCCCCTATGTAGAAGAATATACGTAATTACTATAATACTGCCTCCTATGTACAAGAATATAACTACTATAATACTGCCTCCTATGTACAAGAATATAACTACTATGATACTGCCTCCTATGTACAAGAATATAACTACTATAATACTACCCTATAAATACAAGAATACAACTACTCTAATACTGTTATATCTAGTTTAATTTTGTAAAATTAGAATCCAGTTTTGCAATTGTATAATTGTCTAGTAATACATGATATCCTGTATTATGTGCGCTGATATATTCGCCGTCTTTCTATATCGCCCCTGCTCCCCTCAGGTAACCTATGATTGAATTTTACGTGAATACTTTTATTCCCACAACCTTCTCGCATTATATTAAACCTCACAGCAACACAATGTATAACTTTTTTTCTCTTCTTCCCCCTCGTTGCAGTTCTGCACAGTCTGGAATCATCTACATCTCTGCTCTTCATTCTTAAATATCAAGCCCGCTGAGGTATTAACGCCTCGCCGCTCCCGGCCATAAATCCAGCAGTCAGGCTTTTTTGTGCCACTACTTGGACAGGAACATTTTTCAAAGTCAGCAGCGCAGTCCGCCAAGCTCTCCATCTTTCCGCTGCCGTTGGGAGCAAATTGTGCTTCTTTTATATCCTAAATCACCGCTTCCCCTCCTTGGTGACTCCTCCCTGTGCCAGCTAGTGATGCAGCTCTGCCAGGACGAGCGCATTCTCTGCCAAATCCAAGATAAATCTCTTCATTATTGGCATCTGCTTTGCCCGGTTCCTTCCTGCGCCCCCTCCTCTCCTCTGTTCTCTCGTACCCTCCCTGTATCTGCATGCTGCCTGACAGTTTAGGCACGTTGTTGGATCACCACCGAGCTCCCCTGCACGCCATGTCCAGGTGTTATTGTACTTGAGTGAAACGTGTTGGCAGGCTGTGTTGGTAAATGTTTTCAGAGCGGAATTTGCAAGCAGATGCTCCAGAGATGTCGCTGACTGAGGCAATGATAGTCATCATCCTGTCAGATTCTTGCCGCAGCTTTTAAAAGGATTCCTTGCTCGAGTTTTACGTAAATAACGCGTAGAAAGCTGAGAACAGTTCTAATTTATTTCCAGTTTTAATTACTTGCCCTTTTCAAATTCTAGAAGCATTCATTGTTTTCATTTAAAGTTTGATTTCCCATCCTGACAAGAGCATAACCATCAGACTACCTGTTTTAGGGTCCACTATGGGGCCCAGTTCTGTGGACGCCCACCCTTGCTTAGAGTTAGGGTGTATCAGAGTTTTTATGGATGACTAGTGGGTTCCTTACAAATTTCCAATCAGGAGAAATGGAGTGATACATTAGACCAGAGAAATAAGTGACTGCCCATCGGCTCTCTACTACTTAAAGAAGAACTCCCGCAAAAATTTTTATTCTCTGACCTGTTAGAAAGGTGCATGATATAATCTGTAGTGAATGTCATTTTCTTATCAGAGGCTGAAATTGAGAGTTTCCACTGTCTTCTTATTATAGCTGGGTCATGTGACCAACTCCCTGACCTCCAACTGACCCAGGTCAGCAAGGCAGTCACTTCTCTATTCATTCCTATGAGACTGAAAGTGAGGCTCCCATAGGAATGTATAGAAAATTAGACTTCCTGTCCACACATAAGGTGCTATGTGAGTTGGTGGGTCTAATTCCTAGTCACATAACACAGATAAGAAACTTCAGGATGATATAACTCAAAAATTCAGCTACTGGTAAGAAAATGGCATTCACTACAGATTACATGATGCACATTTCTAGCAGGACATGGAATAAATTTTTTTGCGGGAGTTCTTTAACAGGAACCACCCCCCCCCCTCCCATTAAAGGGAAACAATCAGCTCACACACCTCCAGACTAGAATAATAGATGTATAGTGTAAGTGATGCTGAGTCCAGTTATGTAATTTTTATCTTCATACTCACTTCCATTCCGACGCTGTGCTCCTACAAACCAGCAGTAAAATGCACTGAGAGGACTCCTGAGCTCCCACACATAATGGAGAGGACTCAAGGAAGAGTCCTCTCAATGGATCTTATTGCTGGTTTGTCGGGTCACTTAGTCAGAATACAAGTGAGTATGAAGATAAACATTACATAACTGGACTCTGCTTCATTAAGACTATACACCTCTTACTCTAGTTGGGGGGGTGTGGAGCTGACAGATTTCCTTTAATAGGGGGAGGGTCTCCTGTTAAGGCCCTCCTCTATGAGCCATAGTAGAGAGGCTGCTTTAGATATGCCATTTTAAATATCCTTTTAGGCCCATTGAGGGCCCTTATCTAGTATCTAGACTGGAATGGATGGAGCACCTTCATCTCTCTCCCTGCATATCCATTAGATGGACAGAGCATTGTTTTAATAGTTTGCAATACTTTGTTTCACCTTTGAAGGCACTGCAGGGGAACTCAAACTTCCATCACAAAAAGGTATTTTTTTTAGAGGGAATCTCTCACCAGCAACCTCCATGTCCAGCTGTTTGCGTAGACTCATAGCTGTTGTTCAGTCTCCTCTTCCCAAGTGCTCGTGTTGCACCGAAGCTTTGGATCTTTCAGTGGCCAGACCTTCACCAGCTGCTTTGAAAAGCTGGGCAGTAGCAAAACAGCAAGTGAACGGCTGGTCACGGGAAGGAGTGGCGCTTGGGTGCAACAAGAACAATGGTGATGCCCTCATCGCACCAAATCTATATTTTGCATATTAAGAAAAATTATCATAACATAAATGGAGTCTAGGATCAACAAAAGTAAAACTGCTTTTAATGAGGTGAACCAGAGCTACACATGTGCTTAGGCAAACTGTTTTAGAGGAAGGTACCTGGTGATAGAGTCTCTTTAAACTCTTTTTAAATATTGTCCTTTCGTAGCAGTGAGCACAAATTATAAGACCTGCCATATAGGTCGGTAATCCATTGTCAGTTTACTGCTACTGTAAGGGGAAGATGTTACTTGAAGGGTAATCTTCATGATAATAGTAGGTGTAGAATTGAGGTGACATCATGACATCTCTGTTGTTCTCTTGATAGGCCTAGATAAAGATGATTTGATTAGTGTAATGTGTGAGTCTTTGAGTCACTACAAGAGGGCTCTCTCTGGTCAGACTGATGGTCTGACTGAGAAAGTCTAGCAAGGCTATCTGCTGTGCTACAAGTCCTGCTACAGGACAGGAAGTAGAACAGATGGAGTGACTACAAAAAAATCATATTCAGAAAACCATCTGCCCTTCTTTTTATAAAAAAAAATAGAATAGAAATTTAACAGGCCGAACTGGATGGACAGATGTCTTTTTTTGGCCTTATAAACTATGTTACTATGTTAGAATATTCACATAGTGGCTGAATTGTGTATGTAAATTGTTTTTTTTATATGATGGGTCCTCCATCCATACTTAAAGGGCAGCTGTCAGCAGTTTTGTACCTATGGAACTGGCTGACCTGTTACATGTGCTCTTGGCAGCTAAAGTCATCTATGTTGGTCCCTTGTCCCTTGTTGAAGCACGACAGGTCAGCCAGTTTAATGGCAAGTATCTTGACAGATTACAGCTTGTCACTGGAGTCTCAGTAGGCGGATTTTTTTTCTAAAAGGGTTTTCTAAACCTTTAAATGTTGTCTCATTTCGGACGACCCCTGTCTATATCCTCTATTAGGACAAATGGATGTAATTGAGTGTGGGGGGGGGCTGCTTAGGACACCTATCTATGAGCCAGAATGGAGAACTGCCCTGAATCACATGGACTTTCCATTCATTTCACTGGTCACATGTACCGTAATACCGCATTTCCCCTGTAGCAGCTGCTGCGTATGCCAATGGCAGCTTCAAATCAGCTGATCTCCATGGTGGTTGTCATCTTAAAGGGACGTCGGTGATGACTCAAATATTAACTATAGCAATTAGGATTTTTTTGCCCATTAAATTTGTCCAACATGTGATCCATTTTAGGGTTAGCTTCCCCCGTCAGTCCTTCCCACACTTTTTCTCTGTTGGTTCAGACAGCTGATTACCAGTGCGCAGATGTTTAGAAAGTAAAGTAAAAAATGTTCCTCTCTGAGGAGCGGTAGCCGCTTCATTTCGCCCTCTTGAATACGTATTCGTGGAGCCATAATTAGAAAGCCAAGCACTTGTGCCTGATTGTACTACAAAGCCACCTTAATGTCACCGCAGAGAAGATTCATCAGGTTCTCTTGTGATTGGCGCCAGTTAACGAGGGTGGCTGATTGCTGGGGGAACACAAATGTGATGCATGTTTGGTTTTGTGGGCGCCTCTTAAGGGTTAACCAGCGCTATTTTTTTCCACCCTCTCTAAATCACCGCGAGACAATCCGGAAAGATGACATTAAGTGCAGGGTTTTTATCTATATTGAATAATGTTTCCCAGAAAAATGAAGCGCTTGTTTTAGTAAATTGTAAATTCAGAGAAATTTTTTTCTTTCACAGCAGCCGACGCTTTACCGCGCCGCTCATGATGAAGCACTTTGGGTATGGCTGGCAAAAGCCATTAATTGCAATGTTTCTTCCAGTTGTCATGTGATCGACGGAAAAACCTAGCGTTTCCTGAAGAGGCTGGAAATGGAAAGATCAAGCTCCTTATCAATTAACCACTTACATACCTCAGTGGCACAACAGAGTTTAGATGCACAAATAGTTATCTGATCCCATAGAAATTTGATATATCAGTTTACAGACTGTATTATACTCCAGAGCTGCACTCACTATTGTGCTGGTGCAGTAACTGTTTACATACGTTACATTACTTATATTGTACTGAACCTGAGTTACGTCCTGTATTATACTCCAGAGCTGCACTCACTATTCTGCTGTTGGAGTCACTGTGTATATAAATTACATTACTTAGCCTGTGCGGATACTGAGTTACATTTTGTATTATACTCCAGAGCTGTACTCACTATTCTGCTGGTTAAGTCACTGTGTACATACAAAAGTGCATCTCAATAAATTAGAATATCATCAAAATTTGTTTTTTTCAGTAATTCAATTCAAAAAGTGAAACAGGTATATTTATCATTACAAGCAGAGTGAACTTTTTCACGTGTTTATTTCTGTTAATGTTGATGATTATGGCTTACAGCCAAGGAAAACCCAAAAGTCATTATCTCAGAAAATTAGAATATTATATTAGACCAACTGTAATTTTTTTTTAAAACACAGAAATGTTGGCCAAATGAAAAGTATGTACAGTAAATGCACTCAATACTTGGTTGGGGCTCCTTTTGCATGAATGACTGCATCAATGCAGCGTGGCATGGAGGCGATCAGCCTGTGGCACTGCAGAGGTGTTATGGAAGCCCAGGTTGCTTTGATAGCTCATCTGCATTGTTGGGTCTGGTGTATCTCATCTTCCTCTTGACAATACCCCATAGATTCTCTATGGGGTTAAGGTCAGGCAAGTTTGCTGGCCAATCAAGCACAGTGATACTGTGGTTATTAAACCAGGTATTGGTACTTTTGGCAGTGTGGACAGGTGCCAAGTTCTGCTGGAAAATAAAAATTCCATCTCCAAAAAGCTTGTCGGCAGAGGGAAGCATGAAGTGCTCTAAAATTTCCTGGTAGACGGCTGCACTGACTTTGGTCTTCATAAAACACAGTGGGACCTACACCAGCAGATGACATGGCTCCCCAAACCATCACAGATTGTGGACTTCACACTAGACCTCAAGCAGCTTGGATTCAGTGCCTCTCCACTCTTCCTCCAGACTCTGGGACCTTGATTTCCAAATGAAATACAAAATTTACTTTCATCTGAGAACAACACCTTTGACCACTGAGCATCAGTCCAGTTCTTTTTCTCCTTGGCCCAGGTAAGACACTTCTGGAGTTGTCTATTGGTCATGAGTGGCTTGACACATGGAATGCAACACTTGTAGCCCATGTCCTGGATACGTCTGTGTGTGGTGGCTCTTGAAGCACTGACTCCAGCAGCAGTCCACTCCTTGTGAATCTCCCCCAAGTTTAGGAAAGGCCTTTTCTTACCAATCCTATCAAGGCTGCGGTTCTCCCTCTTGCTTGTTCATCTTTTTCTACCACCCTTTTTCCTTCCACTCAACTCTCCATTAATATGGTTTCATACAGCACTCTGTGAACAGCCAGCTTCTTTAGCAATGACCTTTTGTGGCTTACCCTCCTTGTGGAGTGTGTCAATGACAGTCTTCTGGACATCTGTCGAGTCGGCAGTCTTCCCCATAATTGTGTCGCCTACTGAACCAGACTAAGAGATTTTTTTAAAGGCTTCGGAAGCCTTTGCATGTGTTCTGGATTAATTATTCTAATTTTCTGAAATAATGAATTTTGGATTTTCCTTGGCTGTAAGCCATAATCATCAACATTAACATAAATAAACAATTGAAAAAGTTCACTCTGTTTGTAATGACTCTATATAATACATCTGTTTCACTTTTTGAACTGAATTACTGAAAAAAACAAAACTTTTTGATGATATTCTAATTTATTGAGATGCACTGGTACATTGCTTATCCTGTACTGATCCTGAGCCTAAATATCCCCTCTCACATTCCTTGTGATCAGTGGTGTGCTAAGGGAGGGGGTCCGCCCCGTGTGCCCACTCTCAGGGGGTGCCAGAGCCCAGAAGCAATCAATCAATACAGATGGAAGTGCTCATTGCCAGTGCCAGGAACTGTGGTTCTGTCACTCCTGCTCAGCTCCCCACGCTACACCTCTCCCGTGCTGAATGGTGAAGCTGGTAAACTTCTCGCTGCTCCACCATTCAGCCTGCAGACACAGACGACCTACAGCCCAGGAATCTTCCTAAGCTCCTCCCACACAGTGCTGCAGAGCGATGTGTCTGCAAGGGAGAGCTGGACGTGAGCTTCAGGAATGGAACAAGGTGAGTAGTTACTGTGTTTTTGTTTTTTTTAACACAGAGGGGGTACAGAATGCATTGCTACTACAAAGTGGGCACAGACGGCATTACTACTATTAAAGGGGGCAAAATAGATATTACTACTCTGGAGGGGGCACATAGGGCATTACTACTACGGAGGGGCACAATGGGCATTACTACTGTGGGAGGGGGCACCAATGGGTTTTAACTACTATGGAGGGGGCACAGTGGGCAATTATTACTATGAAGAGGTGAAATGGGCATTACTACTATGGAAGGGTCCACAATGGGCATTACTACTGTGGAGGGGGTACAGTGGGCATTACTACTATAAATGGGGCACAGAGGGGATTGCTACTACAAAGGCTCACAGTCTGCTTTACTACTATTAAGGGGGCACGATGGGCATAACTACTATGAAGGGGCACAATGGACATTATTACTTTGAAAGGGGCACAATGGGCATTACTACTTTGAAGGGGCACAGTGGGCATTATTACTATGAAGGGGCACAATGGGCAGTACTACTGTGGAGGGGGGTACAGTGGGCGTTACTACCATAAATGGGGCATAGAGGGCATTGCTACTACAAAGGCACACAGACGGCATTACTACTATTAAAGGGGGCACGATGGACATTACTCCTATGAAGGGGGCACAGAGGGCATTACTACTATGGAAGGGGCACAATGGGCATTACTACTGTGGAGGGGTACAGTGGACATTACTACTATAAATGGGGCACAGAGGGCATTGCTACTACAAAGGTGCACAGACAGCATTACTACTATTAAAGGGGGCATAGAGGGCATTACTATTATGGAAGGAGCACAATGGGCATTACTAGAGTGGAGGGGCAGAATGGGCATTATTACTATGAAGGGGTCACAATGGACATTACTACTTAGAAGGGGCACAATGGACATTAATACTATAGAGGGGGCACAGAGGGCATTACTACTATGGAGGGGCACAATGGGCATTACTACTATGAAGGGGGCACAGAGGGCATAACTCCTGCGAAGGGGTGGGCATAACTGTTATGGGGCACAACGTGGGCATTATTATTGTCAAGGGGGCACATATAGGACATTACTACTCTGAAAGGGCAAAGAGAGGGCATAACTACTGTGAAGGGGGCACAATGAAGGGGTAAGTACTTTAAGGGGGCACAGTGTGGGCATAACTACTGTTGTTCATTGAGGATATAAATACTGTAAGGGAGCACAGTCTGGGCATAACTACTGTGAGGGGGCACATATCTGGACAAAGCTACTGTGCAATGAGGGCATTACTACTGTGAGGCGGTACAGTTTTTTTTAAAGAATTTGCGAGGGGTGCCAGAGAAAGGACCCTCCCCGGGGCACCCCACTGCTTGTGATGGGACAGAACTAGTGTTATCTTTTGTCTCCTTCCTTCCCCTACTCTTTTAGTCATCTCATATACAATACCTTACTCTGCAATGAGATCTGAAGAAAGCTCCTCCCACCTCAGGGAGCATATAAAAAATGAGCTCCATCCTGAGGATGGGAGGGAATTTTTGAAATGAAAAAATAGCAATTAAAAGTAACATATTTTGAAAATTCTTTACCATGTTGCTTATACATGATGACAACACCATTGATATTAGTATCCTTCATGACTGGAATTGCCCTTTAGTTTTTTTGCCCAGCGTCATGAAGAGTCAGCGTTCTTGCCCTTGTGTCTGTCTGAGTGCAGTACGGCTGCTGGAGGGTGTGTTTTTGACTGGGAGACAGAATATTCCGTCATGTTTACAATGTCTGACTCCTACACCTAAACTCGTGTGCTGTATCCATGGAAACCATGTGTCCTACATGCTGAACGCAGTTGAGTCAACCCACACAGGTCAGGCGAGACGCACGCCCTGCAACTGATTTCATTTATTATGCTTTAAAGGCCAGACCTTGGGAAGAGACAGACAAATCTGAGCCGTTTTCCAGTCTCCACACTCGGCTTCTTTGTAAAGGATGTCTCGTCGCTTCAATATAGCACAAAGCAGAGTCAGATATTCCGAACGCGCTCCGGAGCAATATTTCATCATTAATTGTCTGGGATTGTGTCGCTGTTGTGATCCGTCTCTAAATAAAACACTGAAAACTTTACATATTTCCATTCTGCACTTTCCATTCTTACATGGGCATAGGAAATTAAGGGGCCGGTAACCCCCCTAAAGTGGCTGAGCGCTATAGATTACATTAGACTGCACAGTCTATAGAGGCAGGTTAGATTGTATGTGGAGTGATCCTTTAAAATGTTAAAACAGGCATAGCATTCACAGGGGTTGTCTAGGATTAGAAAAACATGGCTGTCTTCTTCTAAATACAACATCAAGAATGGAGCTGAGCTGCAATACCACATACAACCTGTGGACAGGAGTGGTGCTGTGTTTGGAATAAAATAGCTGTTTTTTGTAAACCTGTACAAAACTTAACCTATTACATAAAAATTCCTTATTTACAACATGAATGGGACGTGACTAGTGCCCTGCTATCAAATAATCTGAAATATGGGACCATTTTGTTAAAGTATATTCAGCTGGCCTGTCACCAAAGGGCAGTGCTTTGTGGGAAAACAGGTTGCTGAGGACCATATCATTGTGTTTTTTGGTACTGTTTTAGTAAGTAAATTACTCCCAATGTGTTTATTATATGTATTAATTTAAATATTGTACAGGGGATGACATTGCGGAAAATTCTCCTGAATCGCTACTTCAAAGGGGAGCCTGGATCCTCCATGAATGGACCTGTAGGGTACAGTAAATCTGGCCCTTCTGGAGGTAAAGACTTTTGTTCTTCAGTTATTACTGTCATTGGTATTATGACATTTTGCACTGAATAATGTATCTTTATATATTTTTAGTGATCAGAGCTTCATTTTTTATGATACAGAGATACACAAGCCCTGAACTATCCTAGAGTCGCATAATAATATTCTGGGTGCCGGCAGCCACCACTAGAGGGAGCTTAGGAGATTACTGCATAAGCTCCCTCTAATGATGGCTGCAGGTACTCAGAATTTTATAATGTAACCTGACATGCAGTTTCCATGCTCAATTTCCATTATTTCCTTTGGGAACGCATCTTTCCACATTGAATTATTGCAGAAATAAAACTGAAAAAAGGCTTTGTCTGATCAAAGACAGAAGACTTCAGACTCCTGCCCGTGGGTGACTGAATTGCCACCACATTGAAAAATTTCCCCCCATAATTAATGTTGTGCCTTATTTAACGTGGTGCTCCACCTTTTTTCATCTGAGGTTCTATTGACCTAATTTTGGCCCTTCCAATGACCACATTTTAAAAAATTATGTCCCAAAACAGAAAATTATAAAATTCAAAGTGGGTCTACTTTGTTGTTCTTATGATTGTATATAGACAGTATGGGATATTTATCAAAAAGTTGACAAAGTTTGGCACATGCCATGCTTGTACAACATTTTTTGGGGTTTAGAACCCCGCTTACCACTTATCCAAAAAGTGGGCGGAGAATGGGCAATGCGAGTGCCGGCCAAGAACATTTATTATAATCACCCCCCCAATTCCTATATCCTTATTTGATAGATGCTTTGAGTATGTTTGGATATGTATTTGTCAATCTTTGTTAAGTGTTCATGTATGTATTAGCTGAGCTGGCCTTGATGTTCTCACAAGTTGTAGTCAGGAACGACCAGTTGCTAGCCAGCCTGTTGACAGTTTCCATGTAACAAAAATATTTTAGAAACTTCACACAAAAAAAAAACACGTGGAAATAGTGCAAAGGGGATAAATTGTGTTGAAATCATATGTGAAATTTGATGAAGTTTATAAGATCCCCTTGCCTCTTCTCTATGACTCTGCAGGTTACTCCACCCAGGAGAATGACCGCAAGACTGGTGCATCCATGACTGATATCCAGTGTCTTCTTGATAAAGAAGGAGCTTCGGAATTGATCATAGATGTCATTGTTAGCACCAAAAATGACCGGATATTTTCTGAAGGCATACTATTAGGAATCGCATTACTGGAAGGGGGGAATACACAGATCCAGGTATGGGAGCAGCCAGTACAGTATGCTGTGTTGGTAGCACTGTTGTATTGGATACATTGAATTTGATCATCTGTGGATCTTTCCTGCAGAGCTCATTCTACCATCAACTCAATGAACAAAAAAAATCAGAGAAGTTTTTCAAGGTTCTTTATGACAGGATGAAAGCGGCACAGCTGGAAATCCGTGCCACCGTCACAGTGAATACCATTGACTTGGGCACCAAGAAGAAGGATGATGATTATGAATCAATGTCATTACCAAAACGCAGAGGTAACTGGAGTGATCATCTGGGGTACCTTGGGCACCACTGACCTCTGTGGGCTATGATATTATGGCACATATCGTTGCATTGGGTCACTTAGTCTTTTAGATTGAACCATTCTCCAGCTTTGGATGCTACATATTTCCTTTAAATCAGTTTCCTGGAGTAGACATAGCCTTTTTATTAAGCAGCAATTGTGAGAGGAAACACCTAGTCTCTGCTGAAGGGGAATATTACACATCACCAGTGGTATCACCTCATGGAGGACAATGTGTAGCACATGGTTGACAATGGGTAATACATGGTTGACAATGTATAATAAATGGGTGACAATGTGTAATGCCTGGATGTTAGAGAACAATGCACAGATGACAATGTGTAATGCCTGGATGATAAAGAACAATGCACAGATGACAATGTGTAATGCCTGCATGATAGAGAACAGTGCACAGATGACAATGTGTAATGCCTGGATGATAGAGAACAATGCACAGATGACAATGTGTAATGCCTGAATGATAGAGAACAATGCACAGATGACAATGTGTAATGCCTGGATGTTAGAGAACAATGCACAGATGACAATGTGTAATGCCTGGATGTTAGAGAACAATGCACAGATGACAATGTCTAATACCTGGATGATAAAGAACAGTGCACAGTTGACAATGTGTAATGCCTGGATGATAAAGAACAGTGCACAGATGACAATGTGTAATGCCTGGATGATAAAGAACAGTGCACAGATGACAATGTGTAATGCCTGGATGATAGAGAACAATGCACAGATGACAATGTGTACTGCCTGGATGATAGAGAACAATGCACAGATGACAATGTGTAATGCCTGGATGATAAAGAACAGTGCACAGATGACAATGTGTAATGCCTGGATGATAGAGAACAATGCACAGATGACAATGTGTAATGCCTGGATGACCGTGGTTACAAAGTGGATATCCTGGTTAATTCTTGCATATAGGACCTCATGCAGACGACCATATCCGTGTCCTGTCCCCCAACTCAGACTTATGGATTCAGGCAGCACATGTTGTGCTGTCTACATTTTTTCAGCCCCATTGTGGATCGGATGCAGACTAAAAATACGGTAATGTGCATGAGGCCTGAATCAATGGGCGCCTACCATCAGTCAGAGCTCCTATATATAAGATACCCTAACAAACACAGGCCAGTGGGTGCCCCTGTAGTCTCCAAAAGCCCACTGATCCTCCAGTTGATGTGTTGAATGGGTTGGGGACGGGGCAACTATTGCAGAAGGCCATTAGTATTATAGCTGCCAACAGTCCCACATTTGCAGGGACCATCCCTAATTTTCAGAGACAGGCTCTGCAAATTTTGACTTGGTTGAAAATGGGCAGGCTTATGTAAGCCATGCCAAAAAATGGGTGGTCCCTTCTGGTTTGAGGGGATGTTCCCAGGGTGGGGTCCCTAATTTACCAACTGCAGTGTTGACAAGTAGGTCAGAGTCTATAAAGTGTGACATCTGCAATGGACTTTGCTTTACATATTGTGCACTGTATTTATATTACATTGTGCCTCCAGAGCTGCATTCAAAGTTCTCCTGATTCCCCATTGAAACATGTTATTTACACCTCTTTGTCAGACATTTGTTAATGATCTTTAATGATTGTTAATGAATCCTACATTTTTGGTACCAGTATGATCAGGCTGGACCCACTGAATTTGTTGCATTCACAACAGTATAGCCAATGATGGAACATTTTTCCAAATATATTTTCCCCTTATTTCTCTCATTCTCCATTATGCTTTTATATTCATTTTCCCATTATCCCAGGAATTTTTGTTTTTTTATTTCAGCACGGGATTCTCAGTTGCATCTTAAAGAAGGGATGAAAGGACAGTTAGCTGAAGCATCCACAGCCACATCCAAAGCGTATTGTGTCTACAGGAAGGAAATAGACCCAGACCTGGATCTTATAGGTTCTGGAGGGGATAATGGAGGAGGAGAAGAGAAGACAGTGGAAGAAGCTGTGGCAGTCAGTCCTGTCATAGCCATCATGCAGCCGATCCTGAGGTTCCTCCAGCTTCTGTGTGAGAACCATAACCTTGGATTACAGGTTACGTTTCAACGCTCTCTGTTCTCTTTGGCTTCTAAAGGAAATAGGAATAGCTGAGCTATCTAGAAATTACCCCTTTGAGGGGCTTCACAGTTCAGGTTCACTGTAAAAAACACTCTTAATTAGCTTTTAAACCTAAAAATAAACAAAGTTGAGTTGAGTTAATACAAAATATTGTTTGGTTCCTTGAAGGAACTTCCTTCACAGTAGTCTGGTTTTGTAGTCAGGACTCGCCCTCTATGATCATGTTGGAGGCAGGATCACACCATTGGCAATAGGTGTTGGACAACTGACATCCTTCTCCCTGCACAGTGACTACGTGTGACACAAAGCATGCTCACTACAATCTCTCATAGAAGTCAATAGGTCTTATTTCAAGGTGCCTGTTTTAAGTACATGATGGCTGTCCCATGATTGTATGTTAGAGGCACATAACATAGGATAACACCATCTACAATTGGGGAGAACTACATCTCAGGTACTCCTCCCTGCACAATGGTTTTTGTGCTTACACTTTCCATAGAACTCAATAGGTTATTTTCTTATCTCCAGATTCCTGCTTTAACGGCATGATTGCTCCCCCATAATCATATAAAGTTGGAGGTAGATAACACTGACTCACACCTTTGACAATAGGTTATAGGAACAGCTCAACTCTTCTTCTCTTCTCCCTGAGCAATGACCTTGTGCCCATGACACAGAGCATGCTCACCACAGTCTCTTATAGAAGTCAATAGATCATCTTCCAGGCGCTTGCTGTGAAGGCATGATGGCTGCTTCTATGATCATATACTGGAGCAGATAACACAGGATCTCGCTGTTCATGATAGATGATAGGAACAGCAATCTCTTCCTCCCTGCACAGTTACCTCTGCACATGACACAGAGCATGCTCGCTACAGTCTCTCATAGAAGACAGTAGATAATTTTCCAGGTGCTTGCTGTGTATATGCCATGATCATATACTGGAGCAGATAACACAGGATTTCAGTGTTTACGATAGATGATAGGAACAGCAATCTCCTCCTCCCTGCACAGTAACGTCTGCATGTGACATAGAGCGCGCTCACTATACGTTCCACATAAATCAAGAGTTTCCCATAATCATATAAATGCTCATGTGTTGGAGGTAGGTAACACACAATCACACAATGGACATTAAGTGATAGGGACAGCTTGGCCTTTCCTCTCTTCTCTCTGAGAAATGACCTCTGATAGTGACACAGAGCATGCTCACTACACCCCCATAATCATATTTAATTCCTCATTATGATATTCTGAGGCAGATGATATAGAATCACAGTGTTGGCAATAAGTGATGGGAGCAGCTCCTTCTGCCACCTCCTTGAATGGTGGCTTGTGAACATGGACCCATTGACTTCTCATAGAGGTCAATGGGTTGTTTCTTTATTTTCATACACCTGCCATAAAGCCTGATGAGAAGCTTTTTAGTCATTTGAATGTCTTCTGCCTGATCCAGTTAACACTATGCATATTTCTATTCTAGAACTTTTTGAGGAACCAGAACAACAAAACCAACTATAACTTGGTGTGCGAGACCCTGCAGTTCTTGGACTGTATTTGTGGGAGCACAACGGGTGGCCTGGGTCTCCTAGGACTCTATATTAATGAGAGAAACGTGGCTTTGGTGAATCAGACACTGGAGAGCTTGACCGAATATTGCCAGGGTCCCTGCCATGAGAATCAGGTAATATGAAGGGGAAATTCAGAGCCTTTCCTATCAGGGCAGAGTCATTAGAGGGTAGTCATCAGGTCTTATGGAACCCTTTTGACTCCATATTGCCAGAGTGGAGTATATACATCTAGCACAGAGGACCCTGCATGTCAATTGATTTCACTGTGATGCTTCAAGTGAGTCTTTTATCAGATTTCACTATAAGGGTTGTCCTGAGATATAAAGAAATTCTCTATCCATAGGAAAGGGTATAAGTATCTCATTGGTGGGGGTTGACTTCCTTAGTGCCTTGGTTGAATGAAGCAGCAATTGAGTATGCGAGCTGCTGCTCCATTCATTTTCCATGAGACTGCTGCATATAGCTGAGAAAGTGAGAGCTGATCTGTTGAGTCCGGTGTATTCCCCGGCTAACTCGATTTCCGCATATCTAGCAGAACTGATAAGTTCCTTTCAGTGTGCCTCCTCCCCTGCGGCTGTTGAAATGTCTTACTGCTCAGTACAAGCTGTAGTCTCCCTGGTTCTGCAGGGAATGAAAGCAGAAGGTGAAGTTAGAAGCCTTAATTTCATACTGAAAGTACTGCTGGAAAATGGTCTCTCTCACTGCAGAACCAGGGAGATTGCATTAGGCATGCTGTTGTTATGTAAACCACTAGAGGCACTGTTACTTCATAACTATGGGAGGGCATTTTTACTTTATAACCACTAGGGACATTACTACTTCATAAGCACTAGGGGCAATTTGACTTTATGATCACTAGCATTGCGGTAACTTCATAACTTCTAGAGGCAATGTTACTTCATAACCACTAAAGATGCTAATTCATAACTGCTAGAGGCACTGTTACTTCATAACTACTAGGAACAATGTTGCTTCATAACTACTAGGGACAATGTTGCTTCATAACTACTAGGGACACTGTTATTCCATAACTACTAGAGGAACTGTTACTTCATAACTACTAGGGACACTGTTACTTCACAACTACTAAGGGCACGGTTACTTCATAACTACTAGTGGCACTGTTACTTCATAACTACTAGGGACACTATTACTTCAAAACAACTAGAGGCACTGTTACTTCATAAATACTAAGGACACTGTTATTTCATAACTACTAGGGACACTTATTTCATAACTACTAGGTAAACTGTTACTTCATAACTACTAGGGACACTGTTACTTCATAACTATTAGGGGCATGGTTACTTCATAACTACTAAGGGCACGGTTACTTCATAACTACTAGTGGCACTGTTACTTTATAACTACTAGAGACACTATTACTTCAAAACAACTAGAGGCACTGTTACTTCATAAATACTAAGGACACTTATTTCATAACTACTAGGGAAACTGTTACTTTATAACTACATGAGGCACTGTTACTTCATAACTAGGGGGGAGCATTTTTACTTTATAACCACTAGGGACACTCCTACTTCATAAGCACTAGGGGCAATTTGACTTCACGATCACTTGCGTTGCGGTAACGTCATAACTTCTAGAGGCAATGTTATTTCATAACCACTAAAGGTGCTAATTTATAACTACTAGGGGCACTGTTACTTCATAACTACTAGGGACACTGTTACTTCATAATTACTAGAGGCACTGTTACTTCATAACTACTAGGGACACTATTACTTCATAACTACTAGGGGCACTGTTATTTCATAACTACTAGAGGCACTGTTACTTCATAACTACTAGGGACACTATTACTTCATAACTACTAGGGGCACTGTTATTTCATAACTACTAGGGGCACTGTTATTTCATAACTACTAGGGGCACTGTTACAGTACTTCATAACTACTAGGGGCACTGTTTCTTGATAACTACTATGGACACTGTTACTTCATAACTTTAACTACTAGAGGCACTGTTACTTCATAACTTCTAGGGGCACTGTTACTTCATAACTACTAGGGGCCCTGTTACTTCATAACTACTAGGGGCACTATTACTTCATAACTACTAGGGGCACTGTTACTTCATAACTACTAGGGGCACTGTTACTTCATAACTTCTAGGGGCACTGTTACTTCATAACTTCTAGGGGCACTGTTACTTCATAACTACTAGGGGCACTGTTACTTCATAACTACTAGGGGCACTGTTGCTTCATAACTACTGGACACACTGTTACTTCATAACAACTACAGTGCGTTCCAAATTTTTATGTAAATTATATTTTTCTCTCATTTTCCAAAATCGTCGATGCAAATGACTGTATAATTTTTAAGTCATGAATCGTTAGAGTATAAATTACATTTTATCAAACTAACCTCCCAACGATAACAATATTTTTTCACAAATTAAAAAAACTAATTTATTATTGACAATAGAGTTTCCAAACATTTTATAGGTTTTAAAGAAATGGAAATGGTCATTTGCTGACTTTGCTGCATTAAGAGGTCAGGTTTACTGAAATCAAAAGCTATTTTAATCAAAAACATCTTAACAGGCTAAATTACATGTTAACATAGGACCCCTTCTTTGATATCACCTTTACAATGATTGTTGCCATTGAACTTGTGAGTTTTTGGAGAGTTTCTGCTTGAATTTCTTTGCATGATGTCAGAATAGCCTCCCAGAGCTGCTGTTCTGATGTGAAATTCCTCCCACCCTCATAGATGTTTTGCTTGATGATACTTCATAGGTTCTCAATGGGATTGAGGTCAGGGGAAGATGGTGGCCACACCATGAGTTTCTCTCCTTTTATGCCCATAGCAGCCAATGACTCAGAGGTATTCTTAGCAGCATGAGATGGTGCATTGTCATGCATGAAGATGAATTTTCTACTGGAGGCACAGTTCTTCTTTTTGTACCATGGAAGAAAGTGCTCAGTCAGAAACTATATACTTTGCCAAGGTTATTTTCACAGCTCACCTTCAGGGACCTACCAGCTCTCCACTAACCTTCATCCATCTGGACCATCCAAGGTTGCATGGAACTCTGCAACCTGAAAATTAGTCTTCATGTATGCCTGGGCCCACTGCAACTGTTTCTGCTTGTGAGCACTGGTTAGGGGTGGCCGAATAGTAGGTTTATACACAACTGCAAGCCTTTGGAGGCTCCTACACCTTCAGGTTTGTGGGACTCTAGAGGCACCAGCAGCTTCAAATACCTATTTGCTGCCTTGTAATGGCATTTTAGCAGCTGCTCACTATCTGATGAATTTGTCTGGCAGAAACCTTCCTCATTCTGCCTTTATCAGCACGAACACGTCTGTGCTCTGAATCAGCCACAAATCTCTTCTCAGTATGATGATGACGCTTAGGTTTTTGTGAAATATCTAATGTTTTCATACCTTGTCCAAGGCATTGCACTATTTGATGCTTTTCCGTAGCAGAGAGATCCTTTTTCTTTCCCATACTACTTGAAACCTGTGGCCTGCTTAATAATATGGAATGTCCTCCTTCAGTAGTTTTCCTTTCACTGTGCTGACCTGGTGTTTGGTGTTGCTCACGAGTGTTTGAGATTGATTTCATTGATCCAAAGAGCCCTGAGACACACTACCATTCATGAGTTTCATTGAAAAACAAAAAATTACAACTTTATGATACTTAAATCCAATTTGCATAATACTTTGGAACATGGTGTCACTTCATAACTACCAGGGACACTATGACCACTAGGGGTGGTCATATCATGTACTTTAACATTGTCATTATATAAGTAAAACACAAAGGTTGAGCCTTTTCTTTGTTTTGCAGACATGCATTGCAACGCATGAGTCCAATGGAATCGACATAATCATCGCCTTAATTCTGAATGACATCAATCCGCTTGGCAAATACCGCATGGACCTGGTGCTTCAGTTAAAGGTGCTGCTCTTAGTCTTCACAGCATGCTACATATGGTTAAATTGCAATTCGAAACTTCTAGCACAGTGCATGAAGTAATCATGGTTAGACTGGATGACAACCCCAAAAATATCTCCATAGACTTTTGACACTCAGCTTCTGTATTTGAGCACTTCCTATCTGCTGAAATTACTTAGGCTGACCATGCCCTAGATTCCAGATTCACTGCAGATATGTAATTATATTCCCTCTATTCCAGAACAACGCCTCTAAACTGCTTCTAGCCATCATGGAAAGTCGTCATGATAGTGAAAACGCAGAGAGGATCCTATACAACATGAGGCCTGGAGAACTGGTAATGACCGTCATCAATGTACCCGTGACTACACAGTCCTGTAGATCCCTCCCACTGACTGCTGTAATCTACTTCTATTCCCAGGTGGATGTAATAAAGGCCGCTTATAACCAGGGCCTTGAGAGTGAACATGATGAACATGGGCAGGATGATCAGGTGTCCCCAAGAGCCGTCGGTCATAACATATACATCCTGGCCCACCAGGTAGGACTGATTTGTACATGTACTGCCAGTGAGCAGCAACCTTTGGCACTCCAGCTGTTGTGAAACTACAAACTCCTGTAGAAATGAATGGCATTCTGGGAGTTGTAGTTTCAAAACAGCTGGAGTGCCGAAGGTTGCGGTTCCCTGGTCTAAAAGTTATTCACTTATGTCTAAGGATGAAGTTATGGAAACGTTGGAGCACGGTGTGGGGTCATTGAGACATACGAGAACATAACATTGATGCTGGTCCTTAAGGTGGGACCCACATTTTAACAAGTTGTCTACCAATTTGCATTTCAATGTAAAGTCTAGGAGCATTGATCTTTATGGCCACAAGAACCAATGTTTTTTTAATGACCTGTACGGCTTTCCGTGGACACTAGGTGCTCGATATCTTCATGGTCACTAGGGGCACTGTTTCTCCATGGCCACTAGGAGATCTGTCACTTTTTGACTATATCTTGACCATAAAAGGCACTGTTACTTCATGACCACTAGGGGCTCTGTTCTTTAATGGCCACTTAGGACAATGTTGCTTCATAACCACTAAGGGTTACTTCATGGCCACCAGACGGTTGTGGTAAGGAAGTCACCCAGCTTGTCCTACAAAGACTCACACCAGCGCCGCATGCCCAACACGTCTTATATCTCATGTGACCACTATTCTGAGAATTCTTCCCCTTTTTCCATTTCTTCCAGGATCCGGTTTCATGTCCTTTTTTTGTTCTATTTTCATGCTTGGTGCCGACAGAATATTTTTGGTGCAGACTTTCATTTCTTTGCTAGAGAGGGGGAGGGAGATCCATCGTTTACCTCTTCTAATGCCCGACCTGTGAATTGCTTTACCGGAAGCGAACAGGCTTTCTTGTAAATGCCTGACCTGCTGTGGGCAGGGAGACATAAATATGCCACAGGGGTCGCAGCCAGTGATTAATCAGGTGCTGGGCACACGCAGCAGGGTATGCAGCTCCCAGCACCTTGTATGAGCCACATTCTCTGTTAGGAAGACATTACAAAGCAATATACCTGTGTGTGACCAGAAAACGTGCAGTGAAAATTCCTTCAGTCCGGCGTCCAGTAGTCTGGAAAGTGTCTTAATGCAACAAACTGTCCATATTGCATTGATCATCATTGAAATGACTACCTGGAATTGAGTTACAGTAAAATTTTGGACTTTGTCCAGAAAGTCTGATAATCAGATCAGAAGAAGATCAGAGAGGGTCAGACTGTTGAGAAGACAGAACTGACTATGAGACACCCCTAGTGATAGAGGTATGGTAGTATTGGACTCTGAACTTCTGATAATCCAGAACACTTAATAATCCAGCGAATGCCAGATTAAAGGATGTTTTGTTATATTCTAATGCATATTTAGATGCCATTTGTGGCCTGTGGAAAAATGAGTAACAGTCTGCTTCCATATAATAAAGTCAACCGTATCTTGGACATACTGTTTGAGCTGTTCATCCTGAGCTCCTGGTTCACGAGTGGAATGTGAGGGGGGGGGGTCGTTTATGGGATTGAAATACTCATGAAAAGCTGTAAATTACAAATTCTAGAGGCATCTGTGTTTGACTATACCAGGGATAGCCACCCTGCAGCTCTCCAGCTGTTGTAAAACTACAACTCCCACCATGCTCTGCTGTAGGCTGATACCTATAGGCAGTGTGGGCATGCTGGGAGTTGTAGTTTTGCAACAGCTGGAGAGCCTCAGGTTGGCCATCCCAGGACTATACCACCTTTAAGGCTCATGCACACAAATGTATTTTTTCCCCGTGTCCGATCCGTTGTCTTGCAGCCTGTATGTGGAAGCATTCTCTTCAATGGGGCCGCAAAAAAACGGAAATGACTCTGTCCGCATGGCCGTTCTGCAAAAATATAAAACGTCCTATTATTGTCTGTATTAAGGACAGAGATAGGACAGTTCTATTAGGGGCCTGCCGTTCCGCAAAATACAGAATGCACACTGCTGGTATCTGTGTTTTGAGCCCTTAGGGCTATTCATCCTGAGCTTCCTGGTTCATGAATAGAATGTCAAATTGGCAGTGAGGACTAACATTGGGGGGTAGCATTTGGTAAGAAAAAGTAATGCAATGCAGATTTCCGTGCCCCTCAAGGTTTGTGAAAAGCTCGATAACAGTGTAATAAAAATTCTGATGTCATGTGTATGACGGTACAATAATGGCACTCTCTATGTGGGATAGACAAACGGAATGTCAGATCGCCAGTGAGAACTGACACTTATTTGGTAGGCAAAAGAAGTAGAATCCACTTTTCCTTACCATGCGGGGTCTGTGGAATGTGGGTGATGACACCCTCTGTACTAGCTGACGTTAGTGTTAGACACTTACAGAACAAAGTTTCCATCATTTCCAGATGGAGCAGAAGCGCTTCCTCCTCTGCAGCTTTTAGAAACTGTCGCTCTGCTTGCAGTTTTATATAACGATTGTGACCATGAACGCCACCGCTGCCTATTTATAACACGCAGAGCCGGCTGGATTATTGTTGTTGGTTTCATGTGACAGTTCTGTATCTCGCCATAGAAGCGCGTGCGTCTCGCTGGCTGAGGCAGACCGTCTAGTACTCTGTGACTCACAGTCTGGAATTGAAATGACAGCGCCTAATTAAACCGCTGAAGTATCAGGAGGTGTGCAGCAGCTCGTGCACTGGCAGAGCGTTGCACCCCCCTCCCTCCACTGACCATCATGACACTCTGCAGACCGTCACATCACTGCATCCCGGTCTGTGCTGCCTTCATTAACTTCCAAAATCACGACACTGACTGTTGCGCCAACCTATGGCGTCTCTTATCAGCAGCGTAACCCACATGAAAAACTCCCACCTGGTGAGAAAAGCTGCTATCTATTGCATCAGTGCGAAAAATAAAAAGTTGTCAATGATGTAGGGTCATTTGGTATGATATATGGGCATATTACTCAGAACTGGAGAGAACTCTTCTGCACGACTCAAAGCAGCTGTTGCACGACAAACTCAGCTCTGCTACATTACTCTGTCATTTTAAATGGCCATTAGCTACAATGTTGGCTGCTTATATTAGTACAGTTGATTTACTTGAAGGGACACCTGTACAAGTTGGGTGTGCCCTGCAGAGAGGCAAATAACTTTAAAGGACATCTGTCAGCAGATTTGTACCTATGACACTGGCTGACCTGTTACATGTGCACTTGGCAGCTGAAGGCATCTGTGCTGGTCCCATGTTTATATTGTCCTGCATTGCTGAGAAACATGATATTTTAATATATGCAAATGAGACTCTAGGAGCACCGGGGGCGTTGCCATTACACCTAGAGGCTCCGCTCTCTCTGCAACTGCCGTGCCCTCTGTACTTTAATTGACAGGACCAGGTGTGATGATGTTTTCACTTCCTAGCCCTGTTAATCAAAGTACAGAGGACACAGCAGTTGCAGAGAAAGTAGAGCCTTTAGGTGTAACGGCAACGCCCCTGTTGCTCCTAGAGGCTCATTTGCATGTAATAAAACATCATTTTTTCTCAGCAATGCGGACACATATGAACATGGGACCTACACAGATGCCTTCAGCTGCCAAGTGCACATGTAACAGGTCAGACAGTGTCATAGGTACAAATCTGCTGACAGATGCCCTTCAAGGAGATTTTTCCCCCTTAAAGGGAACAATCTCCAGTAAATATAAATCCTTAACCTCAAGCCGCCCCATTCATTTCAATGGGAAGGATCACTCCCATAGACTTGTATAGGAATGAGCAGCCCCATTGAAATGAATGGGGCGGTTAGGTGTAATTACACTGCTCACCGCTACCCATGTTATGGCTAGCAGGTAAACAATGAAGAGGAGGCAGCGCTGGCACAGCGGCGCGCCTCCTCTTCAAACAGCTGATCCGGGGTCCGACACCCGGCACCCCGCCGATCTGATATTGATGACCTATCCTAACTGGTAACAACCATCTGGACTTTCGTTGCAAATTGCAACATAACTTCTAGCAGGAATAATAAAGGAATAGTTTAACACAAAGTCATAAGAACAGATGCTCCAGAATTATTATTACACGGGGAATGTAAGTAGCTATTAAAAATGTCAGGAGAGATTACAGGTCCTCTATAAGCCTCTTCATTTATGTGAGGCCAGCCACTTTTTGCTGTCTTGAAGGCTGAAAGTCTTTTGTAAATCAAGTTTCTCATTATATCTGAGACAGTAGGCGACCGCAGATAATGACATCATTACAACTGACACCGCCAACATAGTGACAACTGCCGATCTGTAATAGTGGCCCATTAGGTTGTCACCCAGATTAGATCACTCAAGTATTTTATTAGGGGAATTATCTGTCCTACAAACCTAGGCATGGGCCAAAACCTTGATGCCCCTCCTTCTTTAACGTGAAGCCCCGCCTCTTCTCTCTTTTAAAGGGTTACAATTCAGATTTTCTAAAGCAGGGATGCTCAACCTGCGGCCCACCAGCTGTTGCAAAACTACAATTCCCATCATGCTGTAATAGCTGTAGGCTGTCCAGGCATGCTGGGAATTGTAGTTTTGCAACAGCTGGAGGGCCGCAGGTTGGGCATCCCTGTTCTAAAGCATTCTATCAGTCAGTGTGCCGCCATCTTGACACCATAGTTGCACCATAGTTGAACTGAGCTGCCCACCATTGATTTACATATAACAATGGCCCTGGTGCCCGTCTGTGTGCCCAGTGCTGCTCATCCCCATACACAGCTGTCTGCAACACTGTACTAAAAGCAAGATTTTGATGGCATGTGTCAGACGTCCTCTGCCAGGAACAGAGTCCGCACAGCTAATTGAAAGTTCTGCCGAGTAGACGGCGAGCTGGAAGCTGTTGGGTCCCCGTAGACCTGATTAGACTGTTCCCTGTTGTGCCTTACCTTGAATAACACTGAAGTTTCTCAAAATACCTTTATAATTTGTAACCCTGTGGATGAGATGAAAGCGTGTGAGCTGGTGCATGACAAGAACTCAAAGAACCCGCCTATAGGGGGCGCTGTGCATGCTGCACAATTAGGTATCAATAATTATTAGTCATTGCAGCAAGAATTACCACCATTCCTGACTTACCTGTGCAGTAAGTACTTGGTTTCCCCGTGATATAATAATTCTGGTGCAACTTTTACAGGGTCTTTTTTGTCTCCGTTTGCAACCCAATGTAAATTCAGAATTTTGCTGGTTACCTCAGCTCAGTACATTACTGTGTATTACTGCTACACAGCGCTCAGCTGATCAGTCACATGTCTGACATATGGGTGGAGCTTAACTGCAGCCAGCTGAGTTTTGAAGGCAGCTCTGGATGTGAATGGAGTGTAAATGATCCAGTTTTGGCAAAGTTGCCATACAACATATAGACTTCTGACAGTTTCTCCTATTAGTAATAGCAAATGAGAATCTGTATGCAATCTGTTTGTGTGGAGCAAATGATGACCCCCACCATGTGACGGGTCTGCCGAACCTGTTAAAACCACGTTAGAAGTACATGTAACATGCGTAAAAGTTACTTTTTCAGATTTTATGCATGTCCCATGTTATATGCTCCAGCGCCCTCATAATAGTGATACTACCTTAGTTATGTACATACTGCACTTACTCCTCAGCCCTGTCTTCTTAATACATCCATTTGCTGCTCCTCCTCCACTTTCCCTAGTGCTATAGTGTATATCACTTATCTGGTGGTAAGTAAGACACACATCACCTAATGACGCTGGTCCAACCGCAGAACGAACCTTAAAGGAGTTCTCCGGGAATTAAGAAAATGAAAATACTTAAATATTACTTTATTATAAATATATTCCGAAATACCTTTCATTAGTTATAATAACTTGTTTTGTCTAGGGAGCGATCATTAGAAATAAAATGGCCGCTGTCCTATTAGTGCACACAAAACCTATCCTAACCACACAGCAGGAAAAGTTACTTCCAGAGGCGTAGCTAGAGGTTCAGCACAGGGGGGGCGAAACATACTTGAGTGGGCCCCCCACTTAGTGGCTTCCCAAACGCACGTTTCCAACTTCACAGGCACATACTTCTAGTTGTGGTTATAATATTGTATTAGAAAGATGACTGTATAAACTGCTAGATCATCTATGCTGTTAAGTACAGTACAATAGACTTTCTACATACCCTAGTCTAAATACTCTACCACATAATGCAGTAAAATATAGGATTAATAGGAGTAAAAAAACAAGGGGACTCCTATGTTAAAGGAAACCTGTCCCCAGTTTTTACATCACTAAACTAACAGTCCCCTGCCTCCATCAGACCTCAGATCATCAGAATGTGCCCCCATCAGACCTCAGATCAGCGTATTGTGCCTCCATCAGACCTCAGATCAGCGTATTGTGCCCCATCAGACCTCAGATCAGCGTATTGTACCCCCATCAGACCTCAGATCAGCAGAATGTGCCCCCATTAGTCCTCACATCAGCCTACTGTGCCCCCATCAGACCTCAGATCAGCCCACCCAGCCACATAACATTAAAATAAAAAACTCTCTTACCTGTCCCGCGCTGCGGCTGCCCTCCGGTCCGGCGCTCCACTGTCTTCCCTGGCCGGCGCGCACTATGACCGGACGCTGCGTCAGGCCAGGGAGACAGTGGAGCGCCGGACCGGAGGGCAGCCGCAGCGCGGGACAGGTAAGAGAGGTTTTTTATTTTAATCTTATGTGGCTGGGTGGGCTGAGCTGAGGTCTGATGGGGGTCCCTAAATACAAGTGAGCGCTCACTTGTATTCGCCTGATAGTCATCCTTGCTGGGCCCCCCCCCTGAGTCCACTGGGCCCAGAGCCGTCGCCACCACCTTCACCCCCCCCCCCCCCCGCCCCCCGGTAGCTACGCCTCTGGTTACTTCACAACATTGAGGTAAAGAGCTACCTCATCCTCTCTCCTCTGAGTTGATAAAATCTTCAACTGAATCTCTGAGCAAATGCAGTCCATAAGGAGACATGAAGCACAGAGAGGAAGGACAGGACAGATTGTAGTAATGGAGACTGCATACAAGTGCTGCAGCTCATCATCTATTCTCCCACCTCCTCCCTGTACCTTATGTCTCCTCATGAGCTCCGTTCCTACAGAGATTCAGCTAAAGTTCTTATCCGCTGTATTCAGGTTCCTAATAGTAGCAGTAGAGAAGAGAGGAGGATGAGACATCTCTTTAGCTCCGTATTCTGAAGTAACTTGTCCTGCTGTGTGATTAGGACAGGTTTTGTATGTACTAATAGGACGGCGGCCTTTTTGTTTCTCCTATTGATTTCTTCCTAGACAAAACAGGACATTATAACTAATGAAAGGTATTTAGGAATATATTTATACTAAAGTAATATTTAATTCACATATAGGTGTGGAAATCTTATGTCCCTTCCCCACACAAGAGAGTCCTGGGCTGGTTCTAAAAATCCACCTTCTGTGGTGACAGATACCCTTACTCCTATGCAGGCTTAGTCAAAGTTTGAAAATGGGAATCTAAATAGTCCTAGTACCCTTTAACTGGTCGAGGAAGAAGCCATACATTTTTTTTATACCGCTGAGGACAGTGATTGGCTGTAGCCGTCATGTGCTGTGTAAATAAGCAGCCGGGTGACTGTGCTGGAGAACCAGATAGGTATAGCATCAATTTTTATTTTATACTATTTGTGGGCTTGATTTTTAATTATCTTAGACAACCCCTTTAACCAGGACGATACTTATGATCTATTAATTCTTGCAGTATCCCAAACCACTAGGAATATTGGGGTTTAGTGTAAATGAAATCTGGCTTAGTTGCCCATAGCAACCAATCAGATTCTACCTTTCACTTTTCAAAGCTCCATTAGAAAATGAAAGCTGTAATCTGATTGGTTGCTATGGGCAACTGAGCCAGTTTTCCTTTACACCAGTTTTAATAAATCTCCTCCATTATGCGTTAACCTCCAACCTACTTTAACCCCTTCTGTACCTCAGAGATATTATGTATTAATCCCTAAGTGATCACTAATATTAAAGGAATGCCATGACCATCCTCCTCAAATGAATGTAGTGTGTGATGTTGTGTATTTGGAATGATGGAAAAGTTGGTGTAATGGGGGCAGCATTTTGGCATTGTGGCCATTGGCACTTCTGCTGGAGTCATGAACCTTCTACATCACTGATCTCAGGAGGGAAATATAACTCCATGGGGCTTTCTGTAAGCCTGTGCTTTCTGCAGAAGTGTCTGCACTTTCTTCTTGCTCCCTTATTGTGAAGGAATATTACCTCTCCCTTTGACATTCAGCTGATGGGTCATTTGAAGAGCGGAGTGTTTGCTGTGATCTGTTCTAAACAATATTGTTTGAGCCTTATTTTAGGATATGATCTGAAGATTTCTACTAATATGGACCCTTTGGGGACTAAGCATTGTGGACATGTATCTGAATCCGGATTTTAGGATGAAGGTGTCATCAAACATGAGAGGATGTGGGAGATGCTCAAACCTCTATGAAGTTTTAACGGATAGAGTGGGAGAAAGAGAAAAGTCATCTCACCCTCCCCCTGCAGCCACCACTAGAGGGAGCTCTTTGCATTCAAATAGTTCCTACTCAATGTTAACTACACTAGGCGACTGAGTTCCTCCTAGTGGTGGCTACAGGTACGCATAATTGTATCTGGAGGGACCATGAACAGATGTTATATTCCCAGATGCTCACAGCCATCTAGTCATAGTTTTGAAATGTGAAACAGCACAGCTGGAGTATATGATGGGAGTAATCGTTTTAGCAGGATACTCTTGGTTTTCCATCCCTGTAGGAGGTGTTGGGCCATGTTTGAAAGTTATCCATTATCCACAGGATAGGGCATAGCCAATTGATTGATGGAGACTGACCTCCGATCCTGAGAACGGGGTCCAGTTCTCCTGCCACTGACAGCAAGCAGAGGTCATGAAAATAGTGAGAACTCTACATAAAAAGTATATTCAAAAGCCATAAAGGACTTTTCTTTTGAGGCCATTCCACCAACAGAATATGTTGTCTTTCCAGCTGGCTCATCACTACAAGATTCTGCAGCAAATGTTGAAGCCGGGTAATGATCCGGATGAGGGAGATGAAGCTTTGAAATACTACGCCAACCACACGGCACAGATTGAGGTAAGAGAACCAAGTTATTCCACATAGAAATTCCCGCAGCAGCAGCCAGATGTTCCATGTGAAGCTGAGCAGACCTGTCAATCCCCATTCACACTGGGTCATATACATTTTGAGTCCCTCCTACATTTTTTCTCCTACGAGTACACTCGTGCTCTACAGTTGTGTTTTTTCAGTGGCATCTAGTTTGGCTTCATTTTTATGCTTTTTTTTAACTGATGTCATATGTGGGGTCATTTTTCATATTTTTTCACTAATGACCTATTTGGCGTAATTTTTCATGTTTTTTCACTAATTCCACGGTTGGAGTCACAATTCAGATTTTACTCTTTACCGTTTCTCAGCCACACTCCATGTATAGAGGTGTAACCAAGCCGTACAGGCGGCTGAAATCTGGAGCATGCGTAAGAAAAATATTGCGGCCTATTACAGAGCCTTATTTTCCTTATGGAAGACAATGGAGGCTGAAATATGAATCCACAGTCTTCTGTGCAGGCAAATGTAGTTCTGGAATAGGACATTTTCCTTATAGACTAAAATTCCTTTAATTCAGATTGCCTGGACTTTATTGATGCTGATTTATCAAATATTCTGGTTTATTAGATTTTGATACAAAAATGTGTAAATTTACTTGTTAGGGAAGAGCCAGCTCAAAACATAAAGTTCTTTTTCCAAAATATAAGATCATCATGCAGTTAAGTATTGAAAAGTGCCAGATTATAAGACTTAACAGATTATCAGATGCTGGATCAAAGGAATTTCACCATAGAATATTAGGCTCCATTCACACGTCCGTATGTGTGCACATCCTGGAAAACGGTCAGTTTTTTGCGGATCCGTTGTTCCGCAAAAAACTCCGTTTTTCCAGGACATCCGTTCCGTTTTCCGTAAAAAACGGAAAGGATGTATCCATATGTCATCCGTTTTTTGCGGATCCGCAGAAGGATGATAACATCTTTTTTTTTTTCACCCTTCCTGGAACGGAATCCGCAAATACGGATGACATGCGAATGCCTTTCCGCATGTCTTCCGCATTTTTTGCGGACCCGTAGACTTTCATTGGGCTGCGGACCGCAAAACAGGAGGAAAAGTAGGACAGGAGGATTTCTGTTTGCGGATTCGCAAAACAGAACGGAACGGATGCGGACAACATACGGTGCAATGTCCGCAGATTATCAGGACCCATTGAAATGAATGGATCCGCAAAATATCCGCAAAAAATGTCCACAATTGCGGAACGGATGCGGATAGATTGCGGATGTTTTAAACGGACGTGTGAATGGGGCCTTAAAGTGGTTCTCCAGGAATGATTTATAATGGCTGCTAGCAGTCTGTGCTAGAATGTGAGCAGGACTAGTTGCCACCGCTTAACAGTGCTGCCTAGGGGGGTGTGAGGGGGGAGGGCCTCACTATATACTACAATACTCTACAACAATGGTAATGATATGATCCTGCCTACGATATGCCAAAATGGCTGAGCAGCCTGACAGGAACACTCACCAGAGTGTAGTGTGTAGTGAGACCCCACTCCCCACAGTTTGAATAGCATTTTTAAAGAGATGAAACGGTGCAGGTAGAGAAGGTTTTATTGTATCACCTGCTGCTATTTTCTCCTGTTCTCCTTCAGATCGTCCGTCATGATCGTACCATGGAGCAGATCGTGTTCCCCGTACCGAACATCTGTGAATATCTGACCCGGGAATCAATGTGGCGGGTGTTTAACACCACAGAGAGGGACGAGCAAGGCAGCAAAGTCAATGACTTCTTCCAGCAGACGGAAGATCTGTACAACGAAATGAAGTGGCAGAAGAAGATCCGGAGTGAGCACAGTCAGAACTTCACATAGGGGGCTGTCAGGGCATGCTGGGAGTTGTAGTTTGCAACAGCTGGGGAGTCAAGGTTGAAGACCAGTGCTATAGGGGGTGCCCAGGACCTTAGATAAAGCTGGAACAGTTGTAACAGGCCTTGCTGAGTGTTGTAGTTTTGCAACAGCTAGAGAACTGAATGATGGAAACCAATCCTATAGGCCCTGACTAACATATGGGTATGACCTCAGCCCATGCTGGGAGTTGCAGTATGTAAAAGCTGTTAAACCAATGATTAGGGACCATATCAAGACATAGATTTGTCTTCAGGCCATGCTGAGAGTTGGGCCCCTTTCACACGAGCGTGTCCGGATTTGGTCCGGATGCGTTCAGGAAAATCCGCACGCATCCGCACCAAATCCGCACGCAATTGCAGTCAGTTTTGACTGCGATTGCGTATGTTCTTTCAGTTTTTTCCGCGCGGGTGCGAAGCGTTTTGATGCATTTATCAAACTGAATGTTTACAAACAACATCTCTTAGCAACCATGCGTTAAAACCGCATTGCACCCGCTCTTGTGTGCAGATGCAATGCGATTTTCACACAGACCCATTCACTTCAATGGGGCCAGTTCTGCGTGAAAAACGCAGAATATAGAACATGCTGCGTTTTTCACGCAACGCAGAAGTGATGCGTGAAAAAAAAAACGCTCATGTGAAAAGCCACATTAAAATGAATGGGTCAGGATTCAGTGCGGGTGCAATGTGTTCGCATCACGCATTGCACCCGCGCGGAAATCTCGCCTGTGTGAAAGGGGCCTTGTAGTTTTGTAACAGCTGAAGAGATTGGAGATCAGTACAATAGGGCTGTACTGGGCATAGCTACCGCGTATGACTTCAGGTAATGATGAAATGCGTAATTTTATTACAACTGTTGAGTCGAAGGTTTGGGACCAATTCAGCACATACTGTAGCTATGTCTTCAGACCATGCTGGGAGTTGTAGTCTTGCAATAGCTGGAGAGACATACATAACACAGGGGCTGCCTAGGACATATATATGTCCCCAGGCCATGTTGGAAGCTGTAGTTCAGAACAGCTAGAGTGCTGTGGGTTGTGTGAGTGAATGCATGTGTTAACTGACCCGTCCCGAATCCTTGTGAACTGGCCCTTTAAAAGCGAATAAGACTCCTCCCCTATTTCCCATAATGCACACATTCCTCAGGTTTATTGAGCATTAATTATTAAAGGGGCTTAAGCTGGGCTGTAAATCTCCTCAGTAATCGCCATGTTGTCTCCCTCCAGAGGGTGGCAGCGCAGATGGAAGCAGTTCCGGTAATTTATACTTGGTATTCTGCGTATACATTGTGTTTTGTGTATGACTCTCGGCCGCCGCTCAGTACACATTGTACCTTTTAATATTTCATTAGTTAATCAGACTCTGGCGTTCTGCTCATGAACGTGCTGCACTTCATCACTGCGCAAGAGCCCAGGCCCAGAGCTGCATGGCCATAGACACTGCCCCCCTCCCTCTCAGCTGAGCCGAGCTACACGTCCCGGCCTAAATAATTAAATGCTTGTTAACCATAGCAATGGAGCAATATATCTGTATTCTTTCTTCCTGTTTCATTAACACAAAGTGATTTGCAAAGAAGATCTAAATATGCCAACCCTATACTTGTATCTATAGAAAACGTCTGATAATCCGGCATCTACCACTGATAGCTTTTCTGGATTTTTGGGCATCTGCATATATAGTAGGAAAGTTCTGTAATCTGGAAGAAACCTGGATTCTGTCATTTAGTTTCAGTATCCCCATGGGTGCTGATCCGGTTGTAATGTCGGACCATCAGACACAGAGGACCGGTGGACTTTTACTTCATGGGAGTAAATATATACTGTAGCCGCAGATTGAAGATCTCTGGTGTAAATTATAGTAGCATCATTTGTGTTACTTTTCTGCTAGTTTTATATACTTATGGTTTACCATCCAGTAATCTAGAATATCTTGGACTTTTTACTGTATGTATGTATTGTATATAGTGACATTGCATTTATCCATCTTCCAGTCTTAGACAAAGGGGGAGATTTCTCAAACTGGTGTAAAGTAGAACTGGCTTAGTTGCCCATAGTAACCAATAAGAATCCTCCTTTTATTTTTCCCAGCTCCTTTGGAAAATGAAAGGTGGACTCTGATTGGTTGCTATGGACAACTAAGCCAGTTCTACTTTACACCAGTTTGATAAATCTCCCCCAAAGTTCCTATATTCCATTTTCTAAAATAGCCCAAAAATCCAGAACCTATGATCCAGTAGATTTCCATAGGCTGCAAGTTTTCTCTCTTTTCCACAAAGAGTTTTGATATTTATACTGGACCTGTCATTAGGGGTTGTCAATGATTCGCTAAACATGGCTGCTTTCTTCCAAAAACTGTGCCACAGTGTCCACAGGTCATGTATGGTATTGCAGTTTACTTCAGTAAAGGCGAGCTGCAATACCCGATACAACCCCTGAAAAGGATTCTACACAGCAGAAAATTGCAAACGAACATGTCAGAATCACCAAGATTCTCTTTAATGATCGGTCTGATCATTATTCTTTACACCTATACGCAGGGAAGAACTCACAGTGCAAACAGCACCACATAGCTCAGCTTCCCGGTGTTTTAGGCTTGGTTATTGCACAACCTGGGTGTAGTTTGAGCGGGTGTCGTATTCAGTAGGGAAAGTAATAGTTATGGAAGCGAGTGTCTAGCAGCCGGTGTTCTCCAGATGCGGCGTTGCGGCCGCGTTCCCTGCTCCGCTCGCCGCTCCCTTCTCTGCCGCACATTCCTAAATTAAACGTTTACATTTAAATGGGACTTTGTGTTTGCACACCAACCGCTTATTACACGGAGATCAGCGCCAGATTTGTCATTAAGCTTGTCCCTGACAAGCCTGCGGATGAATGAATTAGTGAGTGCAGGTGTTCACGCCACAGAAAATCTAACACTTCTCTTCTACAGTAAAAAGAGAAAAAAATGTAAAACCAGTGGCAGCAGGGAGGGCGGTAAACAAGGCACATCATGGTCACACACGGATGAGCCATAACATGAAAACCCAATATTGTGTTAGGTCCCCCTGGTGCTGCCTAAACAGCCATGATGTTAGCAGCAGGTCCTTTAAGTGCCCTGTTTGGGAGATGTGGTCTCCATGGATTAGACTTGTTCTTCCAGCTCATCTCACAGATGTTCCAGGCTGAGATCTTCAGAATTTGAAGACCAAGTCCTTCTCTTGTCTCTCAAACCACTCCTGAACATTTTTGCAGTGCAGCCAGGACATTTTTTCTGTTGAAACGGTGATTCTTAGTCCGAAACAGTGTTTAGCTAAGTGGTAAGCATCCAAGCGAGGCTCTTTGCATCCTTCGGTGCTTGTCCAAACTGGAGAATTGACCACGTAAATCTTGAACATATACATTTAACAGCTGAATTTGTCACCCGTAGACGGGTGAATTGGCCATAGACCTTACAGGGAAATTTCCCAGTGGACCAATGCCCAGGGGACTGGCCAAGCCCTCCCTTCTGCTGCTGGCAGACCACACATGCTCCCCTGAATTCACCTGCTGTGGTCTGCATCTCACCTCCTAAGACCTCTGCTCCATATCTTAATCAGGGACAACTGGAGGAGAAGACAGAAAATAGCATCTATTGATGGCCTCCACAGGGACAGCTTTTGGAGCAACATATTGTGCTGCACTGTGGTATATGGTTATGATGGGACAGTATTTTGCCCCACCTTCTGTCAATTTGGACCCCGCTACAACATGGGGCCACTTTTAGTTTTTTTTTTCCAGGGCCACTTTGAGTTCCCAGTCCTCCCCTGCCCATAGATGCCCATAGTAAAGAATGAAAAGCCTCTAATATCCTCATGAATTCCAGCAGAACATTGTCCAGAGCATCACATTGCATCTGTCAGCTTTTCATCCTCTCATAGTTTGTATCCTGGTGATATCTCTGCCCCAGGAAGACTTGAACACCCATGACCCTGTCACCGGGTCACTGGTTGTCCTTCTTTGAACCACTTCTGGGCAGGTGCCAGTCCCGTGTCAGTCTCCAACACATTACCTTAAAGGGGTTGTGTCATCTCAAGCATTGGTGGCATATCACTAGGATATACCACCAATGTAAGGTAGATGCGGGTCCCACCTTTGATCCCCGCGCTTATCTGTAGAACAGAGCCAGCAAAGTAAAGGAGAATGGGCCACACATGCACAGCCTCCCTCCCTTTTTTTTCTGCGGATCTCTGACTCGGCTATGTTTGGCAGCCCCTTAGAAGTGAGTGGATCGGTGGCATGTCTTGCATGTTGCGCTACCCATTTATTTCTTTGGGAGTTCTGAAAATAGCTGAGCTTGTTGCTTGGCTACTTATGGCACTCCCATAGAAATGAATGGAGGGCAGTCTTGCTTGCGCCATCTGCTCTTCTCCACTTTGCAAGCTCCTTGTTAGAGATAGCTGCAGGTCCCAGAGTTGGAACCCGTACCTATCAGACATTGGTGGCATATCCTAGCAATATGCTACTAATGCTTGAAATGATACAACCGCTTTAATGAACTGACTTTTAAGTTGCTGGGTAATACATCCCAACCCGTGACAGGTGCTATTCTCACAAAATAATAAGATAAGATAGTCCTTTAATAGTCCCATCATGGGGAAATTCACAGTGCTATGAATGTATTCACTTCCCCTGTCAATGGTTTTAAAGACTTGCATGATAAGACTCACTTGCGCAGTTGCTCCACATGCTCCCGTCCGAGACGTTTTGTGGTGGCCGCATTACATCCATGATGGACCCAACGTGGGACAGCATTTCCTGTATTGTTTCCACCCATTATGCATTTTTTTGCAGTGTATAAAATCTTTGTTTACTGCCTGGAAACTGTCATCAAGCAACCAATGATGGATCCTATATGTCTTTGATTAGTAAGGGCATAATTATGTAAATGGAATGTATATCTGATTAATTAACTGGCTCAGCAATACATGAATACACATAAGACTATTTGGATCAACAGAAACCATCGGCAAGTTGCTGTTGACAGACCTTTAATTCTTTTTGGGTGTTGTTATTTACAACTTAGAGGGTCTAATGGTGTAAAGCTGTGATTTTGTTGTCCGATCGGTTATAATACTCCCTCCAGCTTGCCTTAAAGGGGTTCTCCGGGAATTAAGAAAATGAAAATACTTAAATATTACTTTAGTATAAATATATTCCCAAATACCTTTCATTAGTTATAATGGCTTGTTTTGTCTAGGGAGCAATAATTAGGAGAAACAAAATGGCCGCCGTCCTATTAGTGCACACAAAACCTGTCCTAATCACACAGGAGGACAAGTTACTTCACAACACTGAGGTAAAGATCTGCCTCATCCTCCTCTTTGCTCTACTTGTCAGGGATTATGATCCAGAATACAGCTGATAAGACCTTTAGCTGAATCTCTGTAGGAATGGAGTTCATGAGCAGCAGCTCTTGTATGCAGCCGCACATTACCACAGTCTGTTCTGTCCATCCTTTCTGTACATCATGTCTCCTGATGAACTCCATTCCCACATAGATTCAGCTAAATATCATATTAAACTGTATTTAGGATCATAATATCTGACAGTCAGAGAAGAGAGGAGGATGAGGCAGATCTTTACATCACTGTTGTCAATTAACCTGTCTTACTGTGTGATTAGGACAGGTTTTGTGTGTACTAACAGGACAGCTGCCATTTTATTTCTCCTAATCATTGCTCCCTAGACAAAACGAGCCATTATAACTAATGAAAGGTATTTGGGAATATATTTATAATAAAGTAATATTTGCATATTTTCATTTTCTTAATTCCCGGAGAACCCCTTTAACTACAAATCAGTGCACATACAAGTATTAGGCATTCCTACTATCTTTTGAATTATCTGGAAACTGTCAACAAGTTACTGTAGACTGATCTGTGATTACTCCTACTGATTTTGTGTGTCTCTGTTTAGTACTTTGAGGTCATGAGGTGTACTTTGCTCTTTATACCCTGTTAATGAACTTGGCTACAAACCATAAGCAGAAGAAAAATAACTTATAGAAGCATCTGCAAATGGTCTACTTTTTGACTATTTCAAGGTAGCAACACATATTTTGTGTGGAGCTCAGAGTAAAAGACACACAAGGTACCTGGCATCTCCACATCTTATTCTGAGTTGGGCACTAAAAAAGGGGCATGGGGTCAGTGGTCTGTAGTCCAGTAGAATGTTGCTGTACTTCCCTGGTGACATTAAGCCTCCTTGTCATTACAGATAATCCTGCCCTCTTCTGGTTCTCCCGCAACATCTCACTCTGGGGCAGCATCTCCTTTAATCTGGCTGTGTTCATCAACCTGGCAGTGGCGCTGTTTTACCCGTTTGGAGATGACGGTGATGAAGGCAAGTGAAATTTCTTCCAACTCTAGTGCTGCATAAAGATGGAAGTTGTGAATAATACCTCAGTCATTATGGTCAGTGAACGCAGAGTATCTGGGGACAGAAGATCCCAAAATCTGTCGTAAATAAATAATTCAGTAGCAAGGGAAGCAGCAGATACTGTACAGACCCATGAGCAGAAATATATGCATCTGCCTATTGCATGTCCAGGAATAAAGAACAAGATGGATATAAGAAAATGATAGCAGGCAGTATTGTAGTAGTTATATTCTTCTACATAGGAGGCAGTATTATAGTAGTTATATTCTTCTACATGGGGGCAGTATTATAGTAGTTATATTCTTCTACATAGGGGACAGTATTATAGTAGTTATATTCTTGTACATAGGGGCAGTATTATAGTAGTTATATTCTTCTACATAGGAGGCAGTATTATTGTAGTTATATTCTTCTACATAGGAGGCAGTATTATAGTAGTTATATTCTTGTATATAGGGGCGGTATTATAGCAGTTATATTCTTGTACATAGGAGGCAGTATTATAGTAGTTATATTCTTGTATATAGGGGGCAGTATTATAGTAGTTATATTCTTCTACATAGGAAGCAGTGTTATAGTAGTTATATTCTTGTACATAGGAGGCAGTATTATAGTAGTTATATTCTTGTAAATAGGAGGCAGTATTATAGTAGTTATATTCTTGTATATAGGAACAGTATTATAGTGGTTATATGATAGTACATAGGAGGCAGTATTATAGCAGTTATACTCATATACATAGGAGAAAGTATTATAATAGTTATATTCCTGTACATAGGTGCAGTATTATAGTAGTTATATTCTTATACATCTGTGACAGTATTACAGTAGTTATATTCTTGTACATAGGAGGAAGTATTATAGTATTTATATTCTTATACATAGGTGCAGTATTATAGTAGTTATATTCTTGTACATAGGAGGCAGTATTACAGTAGTTATATTCTTGTACATAGGAGGCAGTATTATAGTAGTTATATTCTTGTACATAGGGGCAGTATTACAGTAGTTATATTCTTGTACATAGGGGCAGTATTGTTGTAGTTATAGTCTTGTATATAAGGGACAGTATTATAGGAGCTATATTGGTCATGAACATGGATAAATTGTCTTTAACAGTGACAACCACATTTTGAGAAATATGCTCTGAGGATTTGTTGTTTCCCTCCCCAATCTTCATATTCTTATACTCTGTATTAGTACAGAAGAAAACTCCTGCCAGGTTACATGAAATATAAAATTTGTGCCCCATCCTGAGGTTCTATGAGAATGACATTGCAGGAGTATTCTCATCTGAGCTGTTCAAGGTTGAGATCAGACTACCTGTCTTACGGTATGTGGCGATCAGAGGTGGTCAGAGTAATGAAAACTGCTGAGCGGCCATGGTCACTCTGTTTCCGTAACTGCCAAAGAAAAAATGGAAGTTACGGAGACAGCATAGTACATGTCGCTCAGCTGTTACTATATCCACAGCCACTATTGACCCCTGTATATGGCGGGTATTCCAATCTTAGCCAAGAGTGGCTAAGATAGGACTACCCCTTTAATTAAAGAAAATATATTTATGTAAAGACTAAAAATGGTTGTTAACTAAATGTAGATGGATTTGGTCACAATAGGTTGTTCCCCCCGAACACTTAACCCCAAGCACTAACCTCCTGTTATCCCAGACTGCAGCTGATCATGCGATCAGCACCCCTCCTGTATGAGTTATGGGTGACTAGTAACAGTATGTGCCCCTCCACATTGTACACATGCATTGGCATGTGTCTAAGCAGCTAGACGGGCCCTCCTCAGCCTCTAGGGCTCCACAGGACAAGCTCACTTTGTCTTATTTGGAGGTCTGTTTGCACAGAGGCTTCATAAATATTCATCTTGGGTAAGGTCAGCAGCAGCCGCCTCACGTGCGTCTGTGATAGCAGCAGCTGCTCTGGTTGGTAGCACAGCCTTGCTGAGACACAGAGAATCTCCTGCTTCTTTTATTCCTTTTTTTGGGATTATTTTAGGGATTTTTTTGGCTACTGCTGCAAAACACTGAGTTGGTAATGGGAACCACACCTAGATAATGCATTTAGAGAAGTGGTACTGTGCAGTGTTCATATATACAGAATAAGAGCAGATACTGATAATTACACACAGTATACAGGACAAGAGAAGTGGTACTGTGCAGTGTCCATATATACAGAATAAGATCAGATAATCAGAATTACACCCAGTATACAGGACAGGAGAAAGTGGTACTGTGCAAGTTGATCCATATGTACAGAATAAGAACAGATACTGATAATGACACCCAGTATTTAACAGGAACAAGGGGGAAGGGGGAAAAGGTGGGTACTGTACAGTGTCCATATCATTACAGAATAAGCAGCAGATTACTGATAATTACACACGTATACAGGACAAGAGAAGTGGTACTGTGCAGGGTCGCATATATTAAAGAATAAAGATCAGATAATTGAGAATTACACCAGTATACATGGACCAAGAGAAGTGGTACTATTGCAGTGCCATATATACAGAATAAGAGCAGATACTGATTATTACACCCAGTTATACAGACAAGAGAAAGTGGTACTGTGCAAGTGTCCAATATATAAAGAATAAGAGCAGGATACTGAGAATTACAACCCAGTATACAGGACAGGAAGAAGTGGTACTGTGCAGTGTCTATATAATAAAGAATAAGATCAGATAATGAGAATTACACCCCAGTATACAGGGACAGGGAAGTGGTACTGTGCAGTGTCCATAATACAACAGAATACAGAAGCAGATACTGATAATTACACCCAGTATACAGGACAAGAGAAGTGGTACTGTGCAGTGTCCATATATAAAGAATAAGATCAGATAATGAGAATTACACCCAGTATACAGGACAGGAGAAGTGGTACTGTGCAGTGTCCATATATACAGAATAAGAGCAGATACTGATAATTACACCCAGTATACAGGACAAGAGAAGTGGTACTGTGCAGTGTCCATATATACAGAATAAGAGCAGATACTGAGAATTACACCCAGTATACAGGACAGGAGAAGTGGTACTGTGCAGTGTCCATATATACAGAATAAGAGCAGATACTGCGAATTACACCCAGTATACAGGACAAGGGAAGTGGTACTGTGCAGTGTCCATATACACAGAATAAGAGCAGATACAGAGAATTATACCCAGTATACAGGGCAAGAGAAGTGGTACTGTGCCATCCATACATCTAATCTATAAAGCTCAGTTTATGTATGTTTGTATTACCACTAAAGGAATCCACACTGTCGCAGCTACAATCACGAAATTTGGCACACAGGTACATCAGGTGTCCAGGAAGGTTTTAGACCGCGGCTCAGCTCTCCAGGACATACCGTTCCTGAGATATTCCCAAAAAATGTATTAGCCAATAGAAGCCTGGTCACATGACCCTTATCAGCCAATAGAAGCTTGCAAGCCGTTAGTCTCCACACACACAGTTTCACAGGTTTCCATTACAACCCAGACAGTTTTCTTCACTGCTGTAGGTCTGCTTTAAAGGGGCAGGGCGCTGTGGATGACACTGTTAAAGGGGTATTCCGGTTACCATAAATATAACTTTATATGTTTTAGACTAGCTCATCTTCAATCATTACCTAATATAATGTAAATTTCACATATTTACCGTTCAGTAGTAATAAAAGATGTTTTCTTCCACTACTGTCCACTGTGTTTCCTCATAAATTACCATGGCATCGACCTGTAATTCAGGCCATCCTCAAAAGAAGGACTTAAAAGCCCCGTCCCAAGGTCCCACTAAGCCACGCCCCCAACCCGGTCAGGCCACACGGCTTCTCACACCACAGCTGACAGGGATTGCAAAAATTAAGGTAAAAATCACCTTCTGTCAACTGCCGGGGTGGAAGGGAGGGTGACTTTCTCACTGCAGCTCGTGCTCAGACTGCACAGTGCTGCTGTCTTAGAGTGAGCTGTTTAAAAGGCCCTGTCCAGGCCCTGTGCCGGATGGAGAACAAGGAGTCTGAAAGCCGGACTCTCCGGTCTAAAAACGGACCTCTGGCTACCCTAGGGGCAGACTGCTGTGGAAGTCACAGTTAAAGGGGAGGGTGCTGTGGATGTTACTGTTAAGGGGGCAGGCTGCTGTGGAGGTCACTGTTAAGGGAGGAGGGGACTGTGGAGGCCACTATTAAAGGGGCAGCAGGGTACTGTGAGGTTACTGTTAGGGAGCGGTGTACTGTGACAGTCACTGTTAAAGGGGCAGTCGCTGTGGAGGGCTCTGTCAAAGGGGTCAGGAATGGTGGAGGTCATTTAAGGGGACTGTAATCTATGGTCAGTGTTAAGGGGGCGATTTCCTGTGGAGATCACTGTCAAGGGGGTGAGGTGCTGTTGAACTCACTGTTAAAGGTGCAGGCTGCTGTGAAGGCTAAAGTTAAGGGGGTGGGCTACTGTGGAGGTCCCATTTTAAGGAGACGAGGCACTGTGGGGGGGTCAGTGTTAAGGGGTGGGGGCTGTGGAGGTCACTGATAAGGAAGTGGGGTGCTGTAGAGGTCACTCTCGATATCTTTTAATGACACACAGATAAACATTAAATGAAATAGATGAAATATACTTGGGCGAAGCCGGGTCCTTCTGCTATTGTAGAATAAGGTTGGATTCTGATGATTCCCTTAGAACATAGTAGAGTGTGACAGCAGTACTGTTCAAGGTACTTGAATAGAAGACAGATGTTAGGAATTTATGGAAAGAGAGAAGTGGTACTGTGCTTTGTGCACATACTAGATATTACTCGGTCAGTTTCTTATCTTTCAGCTGAAAGGAAGTAATATGTCTTATGACACCACTTCTGATATTCTATTTATTTGCATGAGCTGGTGGAGGAGTGAATTTTATGAAATTATTTATTGTGCAATAACTTCCCCATTCGGTATTAATGACCAGACTGTGATCATTCCCTTCCCTGTTACCGCAGTCTGATTTTTACTTCTGGATCACATTCATGCCTCTGGACATTACAACGACAAATTAAAACGTCAAAGGCCGTGTATACTTTTGCAGCTAGTGTATCTAAGTTACAAAATTGAGAGTCTTTGTAAGTGGTCTTGATTTGAACATCTTTCACAGTTTGGGAAGTCTTTAGACTTTTTACATTTTTCACAGGTTTTTATGTTGTGGCCTTGTACTAAAACAAAAACAAAAAAAATCTATTATTTTCCCCATCTTTCTGCACCCAGTACCTCATAATGGGAAAGTGAAAATAGAATTTTAGAAATCTTTGCTAATTTATTGTAAAGTATATACTGTATGGCAACACAAATGGCCCCTCCTGAATATGCAAAATAGTTACTCCTATAGGAATGACCACACAGTGTAGCTTAAAGGGGTTGTCTCATTTCGCCATTGCTGAGGCGAAATGAGACACAGTTCTGACCACCTCCCGGCTTGGAAACAGCCAGAGTGCTCCAGTGTTCTGCTGTTTCAGTAGCTCTCATTGCCGTGCCCAAAGACCCTTTTGTCGCATAAGAAGACACCGGTACTATAGAAAGTTCATGCTGGTCAAGTTACACCTCTGGCTGGCGGGAAGGGGTTAGGTCAAGAATCTGGCATTGGGGGAGGGGGGTGTCGGGATCATATTTAATTTTTTGCCTCAGACATCACAAAGGCTATGTGCTTCCCTGCCCCTGACTGCAAATCACTGAGGGAAGGAGGTCTAAGCTGAACTCGTGCACCAGGGCCTTTAGCTATGCCCATGGGTATAGCCTAGTTTTACATATTTGTTACCACTCCTGGATTAGGGGATTTTCTGCTGATTTGCTCTGCAGATCCTCTCAGACATTGTCAGGTCTTATGAGGACATTATCAGGTCTTCAGGGATGTTCAATGGGTTCAGGTCCAGGCTCTGGCTGGACCACTCGAGGAGGTTCTAAGAGTTGTCCACTGTGTTGTTTGGGCTAGGGAGAGGTGTCAAAGCTGGCTTATATGTACTAGAATGCTAACTACTATATATAATTCTATTTGAGGCCCTACGAGGCCCCTGCATTCTCACTGTATAAGGCAGGCTGTACTATTAAAAATATACATCTTGTTTTTCTCTTCTGTATTCTCAGATATTGTGCCTGCTCTGAGGTTTCCATGGTAGCTGCAACTGGCTGATATTCATTGACTTCCTGTCATGTGACCTTCACTCAACAACTTGATAAGAGTATAATTCACTTGGCAGGAAGTCTATACACAGACACTTGTTGATGTTTCTATAGAAACTCCAGAGCAAGCACAATTTGTAATTTCAATAGCAGGTAGGAGATCAGGAGAAGTCAGATGTCATTAGAAAGAGTCGGTGAATCGTCTTCTTTCAAGTTGTTTAAAATTCTCTCATGCAATGAGGTTATTGCAGCTCCTACTTGGGGTTTGTCATCCAGCTTCCCCAGTGACATAAGTGGATAAGTCATGTATCATAATGTTTATATCAGCCTCCCGTCTGCTGGGTTTTGGTTTCTGCGGTATCCCGCTGCCACTGATTTGCTGTGGTTCCAAGTATCAACATCCGGTTTGACAGGAGTCATGTGTGCCGCCGCGGCCAATGACTGGCCACAGTGGTCATGTGTCCACTTCAGTGGGTCACGTGACTACAGACAGTCATTGGCTGCTGCGTTACACATGATCCTCGCTAAACCAGATATTGACACACAGGACCACAGCTTGCCAGTAGCAGTGGAGAACCAAAAGAGCTAGAACCCACAGTAATAAGCAGGAGGGTGTGCTTCTGCCCGCAGATCCGGCGTCATGGGGGGTGGTGTCTGGCCAAAAGACCACCAAACATGGACAACCCTTTAAGTTAGCAGACTCATTGATTCATTTCTTGTGTTCTTGATTTTTGGTGGAAATGTTTTATAAGCAGTTTTTTATGATGTGACATGTTGAGGGTTATACTTCCAATAGATGTGTTTACTGAGAATATGCACAAAGCAAAATAAGGATTTCTCCTCTTTTTATTTCTCACTGTAATGAAGTAGTGAATATGAAGCAGGAAGACGGTTTGAAATATTTTTGCAGACAGTAAAATTGATCAGATGGTGTCTAATAAGAGTCTTGAAGGAAGTGAGATTGACAGGTCACAGTCGCAGGCAGGACGAGGTGCCTGAACACACACTGTGTCCCGTTTCATTAAATGTCTGCCTGACATTGCAGCTTGAAGATGATTGTCACTTTAAATGCTATATATAGTCATCGCACTGACTTTTACTTATAGAACCAAAGACCCAATAAAGCCGCGGTGACAGACGAGTGATCGCTGGCGCTGAGGTCCCTGTGCTCGCTGCGCTCTCAATCCCTCTTGTTTTATCTCGCTGGTAATGATGTGATTAAAACTTTTCTGGCTTCGTTTAGGATTCATATTGTTAAGAGTATATGTCTCCGTTATATTTCCATAAGCGAGATAGTCGCATGGAGGGTTATGCTAAAAATACTGCCATGACCCCACCGGATGTAATAAGCGAGAAAGGGTAATTGACAGTTGCAGTAGGATACACGAAAGCTGCCCAGGATCCTCCAAATATATTATGTCTAGAGTGCAAGCAAACCATCCTGTTCTATTGCATTCCCCAAGATAAGCGTGACAACAGAGGTTTGATAGCCCCTTATCTTTTGGGCAAATTGAATTAAATTCTTGTTAAATTAGATAAATGTTTTATATTGCAGTATACTACACATCATACCACAGGATAGAGCTTGGTCCATATTCTCTACAATGTGTTTATTGTCTCCCCTGGCAGTGGCATGCCTAGAACTGACTGGGTCATGTCACTATATATACTCTTATTGTATAATACTGTTGAAGGGGCCCTGACAAAAAATTATTTCCGTCCTCCTCCTGGGTGGGCACCTTCTGAGTTTGGACTTAGTATAAGCTGCTTCCACTGGAGCTACGCCCTGTTCACCTGGTGAAAAAATGTACATATATGAGCTTATAAGGGTTGAAGGAACAACCACTCTCCACAAATTATGTCTCTGTGAAGAACTTTTTATGAATATGTAAATTAATGAGCTGAATTCCCAGCAGGAGTGGGCTGCTCTACCGGACAGATATCCCATAGGCCCTCTGTCAGAGGGCCACCTGACATGGTTAGACTGAAACTGTACTAATAGTGCAAACCTTGTAGCATTTAATGCAGTTTCGAGCCTAGGAAATCCGAAGGACCTGTGATGACATCATCACAGGTCCTTGACCCTCTGAAAGTATGGAGGAGAACTGCAAAGAAGCATCACCGTCTCCCTCCACTGGTGCGAGTGTGGAATGGGTGGTCAAGATCTCAGTTTTACTGCTAAAGGGGGAGGGGTGGTCAGTAACTAGGGACAGTACCGCTACCAGTGGGAGAGGGACAATGCTTCTACCGGTGAGAGAGTAACTAGGAACAATACTGCTACCAGTGGGGTGGGGGTTAGGGTACAATACCACTACCGGGAGGGGAGGGGTGGTCAGGAGTCAGTGCCGGTACCAGTTGAGTAGGCGTGATCAGGGGACAATACTGCTAACAGTAGGAGAGGGGTGGTCAGGGGACAGTACTGCTGCCAGTGGGGGAGGGTTGGTCAGTAAACAGTTATGTTGTACTGTATGGTATTTGGTGCTGTTAGAGAGATATTTTGCACTGCACAGTGGTATCAGATGCTGCTGCAGAGGTATTTTGAGCTTTATCATGGTATGTGGTGCTAGGAGGGAGGGTAACTTATGTCCCTGACCATGTGATTAGACATTTCTGTGTTCCACTTTTATTTCTTTTCTTGCATTGATGACTTACATAGGGGCATGACTAAGTAAAGCAGAGTTTGCTGCAGCATGCATTGTACATCATTATATGTGGGATTTGGGCACCAAGGCTGCTTTGTAGTCCAAGTCCGTCCCTGATTCCCAGTTTTTTAGCTGAAATATGTCAGCATTTCTTGACTCTTCACTGTTTCAAAAGCATTTGTTCTTGGAGTAGACAATGTAGTAATCTGATGTAGGGAAAACTGTCTCTCTGTATTATAGTAGGGCAGCTAAGCTGTTAGGGTCGTGTCTGACAACAGTCTGACTGTTTCTAAAGACAATCAGCAGAATAGTGAGTGCTTTTCTGGAGAATAATAGACGCTGTAAATCAGAATCAGTACAGGATAAGTAATGTATGTTTACAGTCACTCCACCAGCAGAATAGTGAGTGCAGCTCTGGAGTATAATACAGGATGTAACTCAGGATCAGTACAGGATAAGTAATGTAATGTATGTTTACAGTGACTCCACCAGCAGAATAGTGAGTGCAGCTCTGGAGTGTAATACAGGATGTAACTCAGGATCAGTACAGAATAAGAAATGTAATGTATGTACACAGTGACTACACCAGCAGAATAAGAAGTGCGGTTCTAGAATATAATACAGGATGTAACTCAGGATCAGTACAGGATAAGAAATATAATGTATGTACATAGTGACTCCACCAGCAGAATAGTGAGTTCAGCTCTGGAGTATAATAACGGATGTAAATTGAGATCCATCGAGGATAAGTAAAGTAATGTATGTACACAGTGACTACACCAGCAGAATAAGAAGTGCAGTTCTAGAATATTATCTAGGATGTAACTCAGGATCAGTGCAGAATAAGTAATATATGAACACAGTGACTCCACCTGCAGAATAGTGAGTGCAGCTCTGGAGCATAATAATGGATTTAATTCTGGATCAGTACAGGGTAAATATATATAAAAAAAAAAAATATATATATATATATATATATATATATATATATATATATATATATATATATGTAGCGAATCCACTTCTTATGTAAATTATTTCTATTTATAATCTGTGAAATGAGGGGCTCAGTTTTGGAACACGTGAACTTGCACTGCGCATATTTTCACCCACACGCATTCTTACATTTATATGTAGCAGCTGACATGTTCTTTCTATCACTACAGGAACTCTCCCTCCCTGGATCTCCATTCTGCTTTGGATTGCTGTGGCTATCTGCACCGCCATGTTATTTATCCTTCCCAAACCGTTTGGCATTCGGCCGTTCCTGGTGTCCGTCATGCTGCGCTCCATTTACACCCTGGGCCTGGGGCCTACTCTCATATTACTGGGAGCAGCTAATGTAAGGAGGACTTTGATAACTATTGCTCAGTTACGTGGAGACATCTTTGTGCGCATTGCAGATTATATCGCTTTCCCAGCAGCTATACTTGTAATACTGAGACCAGATGGCTGCCAGCCGAACAGCCAGGGGGCTCAGTAGTCAGCAAGTCTTTGATCTGCCATAGGGAGTGATTGCAGAATCCCTCTAATGCTGGATATCTGACATCTCCCTGCAGCTTTCTAAACTATAAGTTTTTCACTAGTTTGTATGTTCTTCTCTTAACATCTGTCTTGGCTTCTGGGGAACACATTTGAGCCGATTGGTCCCATAGACTTGTTACAAGGCCAGTACAGACAGACTCACCATTGGGATATCTGTCAGGAGGTTTAACCATGGTGGGCAGGGGCGTACATAGAAATCATTGGGCCCCATAGCAAGAATCTGAATTTGGCCCCCTAACTCCAGTACTCACCCCTGGCCCATACCACCTCCTGCCCTGGCTCCTCCCCTGCCACACCCCATTTGCTGCAAAGGGAACACCGTAGGAACAAATCCCGTAAAACGGTGGAGGAATTGCTTTTTTTTCCCAATTCCTCTACGTTTGGAATTTTTTTCCGCTTCCCTCTACATTGTATGTCATATTAAATGGTGGCATTGGAAAGTACAACTTGTCCCGCAAAAAATAAGACTTCATACTGCTATGTAAACGGAAATATAAAAAAGTTATGGCTCAAGGAAGATAGGGAAAAAAATGAAAATGCAAAACAAAAAAACTTCTGGTATCCTAAGGGTTAAAGGGGTTATCTAACCCCTATTATGTGCCCCAAAATGCCTGGGCACCACATGCAGATATGTGGGAAGGGGGGGGGGGTCAACTGAACATAGGAATGGACCGGGCCGATTCTAGCTCTTCTGCTTCCTGAGGCAAAAACTTAAATGGCGCCCCCCCTCCCATTAAAAATGAGTATGAAAGCCAAGTAGCCACCAAGACTCTCCTGCCAGATCTGGGGCAATACAGATAATGTTGTTATCACCTGCAGTCCTATGTAACACCACAGGTGACACAGTGATAGCGCTCTGAGTACAGCTAATGTAGTAGATGTCCCCTGCAGTCCTATGTAACACCAGATAACACTAGTGCTGATAATGTAGTAGTGTTAACTGCAGTCCTATGTACAACCACAGATAACACTAGTGTAGATCATGTGGTAGTGTTACCTGCAGTCCTATGTATAACCACAGATAACACTAGTGTAGATCATGTGGTAGTGTTACCTGCAGTCCTATGTAAAACCACAGATAACACTAGTGTAGATCATGTAATAGTCTTACCTGCGTCCTTATTGTGCCTCCCTGTGCCTCTCCCACGGACTCCATGATGGCGGCGATGTCTCCTCTTCCGTCTTCTTCTTCTTGCCCCCCCAGAACGTCCTGATGCAGCTGTGTCAAGACATAGGAACACTGTGGGCATGATGATGGTGACACATACAGGGACAGACACACAGGGGAGGAAAGACACACAGGGACAGACGTACACACACACAGGGGGACAGGGACACAGGGACAGACACACACAGGGGGACAGACACACACAGGGGGACAGGGACACATAGGGGCAGGGACACAGGGACAGACACTAGACATTACACTAATGAATCTATATCTGTATCTATATGTCTATGTGTCTATTTTCATCATCTATGTACCATTTTATCCATCTCATGTCTGTTTATGTCAGTCTATCCATCTGTTATCTAGCTTTCTAATATCTGTCTAGCTCATATTGATCTATGTAATATATATCTATCATATCTGTCTACAATGCATTCGCAAAGTCTTCCGACCCTTTCACTTTTTCACATTTAATTATGTTGCTGCCTCAAGTTTTCCCCATCAGTCAGCACCCAGTAGACCTATTGAGAAAGTGAAAACAGACATACAATAATATATTAAAAAGGAAAAGTTAAAATTTCACATGGACATCATTATTCAGACCCTTTCCAAATACACCCGAACTTTCGCTTTGGGGCTTCTCATTTCACTTGATCATCTTTGAGATGTTTCCACACCTTGATTGGAGTCTACCTGTGGTAAATTCAGTTGACTGGACATGATTTAGAAAGACATACCCCTTCTCACAGCTGATAAAAAACCAGGCCATGAGGAGGAAAGAACTGCCTGTAGAGCTCAGAGACAGCATTGTGTGTAGGCACAGATCTACAGAAGAGTATACATAAAATTCTGCTCCTCTGGAAGTTCCCAAGAGCACAGTGGCCTTCATATTTCTTAAATGGAAGAAGGGGCCAAGAGAGGTGGCCAAGAACCCAGTAGACATTCTGGCCTAGTTCCACAGATTATCTATCATCTCACATTTATCTATGTAATTATTTAGCTTGTATTGATATATCTGTCTGTCTCATATCTATCCATCTAGACACCCCCTATTGTTCTGCTGCTCCCCAGTTTCTGGCTACGTTTTATAGCTGATTAATGTTCCAGCATGTATTCTGTGTTCTCTGCAGCCTCCCGGCACAAGCTGTGGCTTCATATTAAGTGCCGGCCTCACGCAGCCTCCGCTTGGTCTGTTATCTAATTACTTATTGAGCAAATAGCTCCTACGAACACTTTTGATACAGTTGCTGTAAAACAAAGCATGCTTTTTCCACTGCCACGTACTGAACTTCAAAGGCGGCGGTGGTGGAATCCTAACAGTGCAGGGGATTGAAACTGATTGCTGGCTTTGTGTAGAGGAAAAATAATACAAAATAAAAACCCCAACCCTGCATTCACCCCAGATATTATACTGTCAGCCAGCTTTAGTGACGTACTTATCACATCTATACCACTAAATAGATCCATCAGATCTCAATATTTTGCTCTATTTTAGTGTGACTGTTCAGTGTTAGATCCGCCTGTGATTACAGGGAGAGAATTATTGTCTTACAGTATCTCACTCCTGGATTTCGGGTTATAATTGCCGTCTCTTTCTCCTCCACAGCTGTGTAATAAGGTGGTTTTTCTGGTGAGTTTCGTGGGGAACCGCGGCACGTTCACACGAGGCTACCGAGCAGTGATCATGGATATGGCATTCCTGTACCACGTGGTGTACGTCATTGTCTGCATGCTGGGACTGTTTGTTCATGAGTTCTTCTATAGTTTCCTGGTAAGAATCGGCAAGAACGGCAATACCAGTGCTGCTGCTGTGATCGCATACGGTGTTGCCAGAGAGGTGGGATGTCCCACCCCAGCTTAGCAGATAGTATAACACTGGATAAGCTAAGGTACATGGCTCAGCAGGTAGTATCACACATCATATGCATAGATAAAAGATTTAGAAGACCATACCACACATGGCTGGCTTAGATACAGAGCTCATCAGGCGGTATCAAATACCATGGGCTTGGATACACTGACTCAGCATACAGTATCACACTTGATAGGCTTCACATGCCAAACATTCATAACTCTTAGCAGGAATACATGTGGATGCACACCACACAGAATCCCCAAAGGACTCAGTTACCAGAAATATGACGGCATCTATCCAGGTTTTAACATGTACAGCGAGCCTTATTTGATTCTCCATAATAAAATATCCTCAGGATAGGTCATGAGTATCTGATCAGTAAGGGGTCCGACACCCGGGACTCCCGCCGATCAGCTGTTTGAGAAGGCACAGTGAATGGGGCTGAGAGTGATACCAAGCACAGCCGCTATACAGTGTACGGCGCTGTGCTTGGTGAGCAGGGTTCTCTCCCCTCGATCTTTGGTGGCATATGGCTAGGATATGCCACCAGTCTCTACAACAAAGCTCCCAAAGAGAATAACCGCCCCCCATTTATTTCTATGGGAGTGCCAAAAATAGCAGATCGCTGGCTTGGCTCTTTCCAGCAGAAGTGAATGGACTGGTGACCATACTTGCACAGTGTGCTTTCCATTAATTTCTATGGGACCTTTTAAAATAGCCGAGCACGTAATATCATGCATGATAGGCTTAGATATGTTGGCTCAGCAAACAGTATCACACACAATAGGGTTAGATACATCAGCTCAGCAGAGAGTATCACACAGAATTAGATTAGATACACAAGTCAGTATTGTTTAATTCTAACAAGCTTTTGTTTTTTCTAGTTGTTTGATCTCGTGTATCGGGAAGAAACTTTATTGAATGTTATAAAAAGTGTAACGAGGAATGGACGCTCCATCATCCTGACTGCAGTGCTGGCGCTGATCCTCGTCTACCTCTTCTCAATCGTTGGGTTTCTCTTTCTGAAAGACGACTTCATCATGGAGGTGGATCGGCTGAAGGGCAGAACCCCAGACATGGGTAAGTCTCTGATACAAGATCATCTGCTTAATGTGGATGCATTTTAGGCTCATTCGATACACAACCAATCAGTAGCGCTAGGATTGAGGCTCCTTGTGCCTCATACCCCAATAATGTCAGTAGATTCTAATGACGTTCTAGCTTCCATACCTCTTGGCTTTTCTGTATGCATTGGTGGTTCTGGAGAACACGATATATCCCCTCTTAACTTGTTAAGTCTACCTTAGATCCTTCAGTTACATTATATGTATACACCAGTCACCTCCAGAGCTGCATGCAGAATTCTGCTATCTTTTAAAATTGTGCTCTAAGATAAATGTTATTAAAATTAACTATCTGAAATGTGACTGTTTGTGACAGCTTAGCTGTAACGTTATGCAGTCTCCGAGAATGGACTGCTCTCTATTGCCAACATATTCAAACATAGTATAACTCAAGTTAGCTCAAATAAGTAAAGCAAAACATTTTATTTTCTACTGGATTTTAGTCATATCTTGTTACCGTATTCCCATCCAGAGCTGCTTTCCCAATGATGTTGTATATGCTCCCAGAACCTGATCAATAGGCCACCAGAAGGCCACAAGTTACCAAGGGGAAGTGTTATCAAAAACTCACAGCAGAAAAAAAATTTCCCTTAAAACTTAACCTATATTATAAATGAAAATAAAATCCCAAATGCGGATCGCTCCCTAGAACGCCGTAAACTGTACTCATTGGGGTGTACCAAACTAATTAGGGACAGTAGTGGGACCACCGATATCTAGAAGTTTTGAAATCTTGCTGTACTTATCTCCCGGTATCAAGTCAGATAACAGAAATACACACCACAGGTGGTGATAAGTACTAATAACCAAGGAGAAAGATATCACACAAAGCTATAATACAATGCAGGTACAAAGGCAGTGGAGTAACTAGAAACCAATGCCCCCCCAGCAACTTTTTTGTACCCCCCTACTTCAGTGCAACCCCTACTCCTGTGACTCCTGTCAAGATAGCTCTCTTAGACAAGGCCCGGTAGTCTGTAGGTCGGGCCCCAAAGCAGCCGCTTCCCCTGCTTCCCCTATAGCTACGCCCTTGTACAAAGGAGACACCACAGTGGACTACAGGACTCCTTATTGTTATACACCTGCCATCCGGTTCCCCACCAAGCCTAAGGCTAATGATAAATGCTGTATATAAATGGCCACGTATCTGCAGGCACATACGTCACTTGCACTGCTGGTAAGGCTGCCAGGTTCCTGATCTTCTCGTCCAGGCACCGGCTTTTAAGACAGCAGTGTGGGCAGCAATGTATGATACGAATAGTGGTGTGTAGATCTGTTATCTGCCTTGATACTGGGAGATTAGCACAGCAAGATTTCAACCCTGTTAGGTATCAATGGTCCCAATGGATATAGTTTAGGGCAGTGGTGGTGAATCTATTGCACGGGTGCCAGAGGTGGCACTCAGGGCCCTCTCTGTGGGCACCCGCACAAGGAAAAAGTCTCTGGTGTACCAATATGCCTTAGACTGTTCCTGCCACTCATCAGTGCAGGACGCACTATGAACAGCACAGGCAGCGCACTGAATGTAGGCAGGCTATTATAGCTACATGATAAAGTACATGGAAGATATACTATACTGGACTGTAGTGTTCAGGGTAAATTGCTGTGTTGGCACTTTGCGATAAATAAGTGGGTTTTGGGTTGCAGTTTGGGCACTTGTTCTCTAACAGCTTCGCCATCACTGGTTTAGGTTGTTGTAGGGAGAGTTACGAAGACAGTGGGATTGCCCTTATCAAGGCTGTTGTTCAGCTTTAGGTGGGGCCACCCAAGGTGATTTAGGGATTCGTACCATTGGGATACTCAGCATTTGGGATTTTATTTTCACTTATAATGAAGGTTGTTTTAAGGGAATGTTTTTTCTGCTGTGAGTTTTTGGTTATGCTTATAAACGGACATCATTTTACCTTCTTCCCCTCTGTGTGACTTGCGACATGGGCAGATTTCCTGGCCGTAATGAGCACCGATTAACGTATGTCGAGTATGCTGACTGCCGCTCATTTGGCTCCATCTACTTGGTGCAGTCATTGTGACCGAACAATTGTAAGAACAGTCACTCTTCCAGCCATTAGCCAATGTTAAAGGACCCCTGGCTGCTGCTTAGTATGTGAATGGAGAAGAAAACTTCATATGTGGCAGAATTGGTACAGAACATTTTCTGATGATTTTGACGGTGGAAAGTTAATTTCTTTTGGAGTTTTGTTTTAAGACTTTGATCCTGTGACATTCTTGTCATCAATCTTCTCAGTTCTTATTTTTTCCTGCTGAAGAATCAATGTCTTAAGACATAAGAGTAACATCGACCGACCCTTCATAGGCCTCTTATTGAACGGCATTGTGCCCACATGTCAGCGAGCATCGCCATGACTGGCACATTTTAATATAGCATGTCTTTCTCGTTAGATAGTGATACATACCTCTGTCGCCGTATAGCTAGGCATACTACCGTGCAGGAACTTGGTAAAGCTGAATACCCATTCCTGTTGTCGACAGCAGCCAAATTTGCCATCACACAGCTTTCCCAGAAACAGCTCAAAGGAGGGAGACTTCTGCTTTCCGCTATGGCTGTGGGCACTTAGATGGGTCAGACCATTGTAACTTCCAGACATTGAAGGGTTACTGGCAGCCAGCGACTCAGCAGCATGTCGGTCTTGTGAGAAGTTTTTTAATCCCAATAATCTCATGAGGATTTTCTTGGCCAGCGGCAGCTGCTCCAATAACAGCAAGCAGAGAGCTAATTTTACAAGAGGCAGCGTGTGGCTTGGACAGGGCACACAACACCCCTGTGTAGTGACTCCGCCAAAATATGGCCGCAGAAACCACCATTACGCGGAAAACACAGTAGAGTCGTTTACGATAACACATCGTCTATTGATTACCCAGGCAGATGTGTCATAAAAAGCAAAAATACCTCAAATGTCCCCAGTTATCCAGAATTATCTATAGGTTTCTACAGTTATCTCTCTGATTTTAAAAATCTAGAATAATTTTTCTGGTTCTGATATCAAATGTTATTGCCCCAAGTCTGGTCTCCAGAAGACATGGTGTGGCTCTCAGAATGGGAGAGAGAATTCTGGTTCTGAGGGTATGTTCTTGATCTACTTTTCCTGCTCTGACAATTACGTTATATCTCTGGAATGGAGATTTAATTCCTTAGAGGCTATGTACATCTTTGGAGGCAATTATTTTTTATTATTGCATGTTACTCATTTTTGGCTAAGAATCATTTTTACACTTAGCTTTTATTAAAAATATTGAGCTGTTCTGTCACAAGGGGTTAACTGTTTTTCTAGCTGTGTGACTGCTACTTTCACTTTGTGCCGGTCATCTAATAAACCTTATCTCTAAACTACTACTTTTTAGTTTGAAACAAACTACAGCTGGGAGATCCAGATTTTGTTTCACGTTCTGAATGATCTCTATGGTTCTGAGAACCAGAAATTTTCCTTCTGTGGTAGAGATCCCTTCTGGAATCATTTCTTGAGAACTGTACTGAAAGCTGTCTAATACCCCATGCGCACAACCGTATTTTCTGTCCGCATCCATCCACATTGCGGACCCATTCATCTTAATGGGGCTGAAAACAGTGCAGACAGCACTCATATGTCTGTTTCTGTGTGGCCATGCCGTAAATTATGGAACATGTTCTATTCTTGTCTGTTTTGTGGACAGGAATAGGCATTCCTACAATTGGGGCCCGGGAAAAGTTCAGATGCACACGGAAAGCATCAGTATTTTGCGGATCCATTTGTGCAGAAGACCTAACACCAACATGCAGAACAAGATCTGCTTGCATCTGATATTGGCCGCTCTCACAAGGTCAGTATTTGTAAGCCAAAATCAGGAGTTGAACCTACAGAAAAAGCTATAATGGAAAGATTTGAGCCCCTTCTGTGTTTTGGATCCACTCCTGGTTTTGGCTTACAAAGATTGATGAAAAATACTGACCACATACTCACCGTGTAAAAGTGTCCATTGGCAGTGTCTGCGCTCTAGAATCAGCTCTTCAACACCGACATCCAGAATAATCTGTTAGGTTCAGACTTTGATTTATCCTCCCTGTTTCAGATTTATTTCTCCGATTGGGATTCATGCATTTGGCTCCTTGATCCCAGTATATCTGTGGGGTTCCGAGATCCAGAACCCGAATTGCCAACCAGAATTTTTCTTTTTTTCTGAACTTATCCCAAAATCACAGACAGACAATATTTTTTGCAGACAATTTGGAAAACCATAATTAATCCATGTCTATAGCTCAAGATACTGATGGGAAGTCATTACCAGCATTTACTGTGAGCCGTAAAATGATGATAATCAGGGGCGGACGGGGAACCTGAAGTGGCCCTGGACAAAATACTAAAAGTGGCCCAGTTGCGTAGTTGGGTCCAAATTGAAGGAAGGCAGGGCCAGCACTACCATACTGTGGTACATTATACCGCCCACCAGCACAAAATACATCCCCAAAAACGTCCACTGGCTGGGTGTGAGGAGGGTCCAGGCGGCCCCCTGGCCATTGGCCCACTGGGAAATTTCCCTGTAAGGTCTGTGGCCAATCTGCCCCTGATGATAACTGTCACCAAAATAATCTACAAGTACCTCCAGCCTCAAAATAAAAAATCACACACACATCAATTTTTTTTCACGGACACAGGAAAAAGTCAACTATTTTTACGGACTAGAACTATGTTTTATCTTGCTTGAATATACATAGTTTGAGTAATGCTTATTGCTATTGTAATATGGGTATGATGTAGATGAGAATTACTCTGTCTATAAGTTTTCACATTGAAATAGCTGGTGATTTATGACTTAGGGTGTATTCAGACGACCGTATGTATTTTGCAGTCCGCAAAACGCAGATCCACAAAAAAAATACAGATGCCTTTCGTGTTACGTCCGTGTTGCATCCATTTTTTGCGGATCCATTGAAACAATGACTATCCGTATGGGACTGTGGAATGGACATACAGATGTGGACAGCACACGGTGTGCTGGCTGCTTTTTTTGTGGACCCATTGAAATGAATGGGTCTGCCTCTGACCAAAATATGGTTGTGTGAATGGGGCCTAAATATGTACGCTGCTTGTATTATTATTATTTTTATTTTTTTTTTTTTATAGTGATGGTTCCTTGTTTTCTATTGAGGGAAAAATCAATAAAAAATTAAAATAGTATCTTTGAAACTTGTCTTATCTCTGAGTCTGACATTTATTTATATATGGGTTCTGAGATACTGCGATCCAGTTAAGGTTTTATATCTAGATTTATTGTGATTAAATCTCCTTTTCTGAGATTCAAAATCTGGAGTTATCTTCCAACACTAAAAACTGGATTTAAAGGGGTTATCCGACCTCAACACAAAATTATTGACGGGAAATGGTGTAAAAGAAACAAAATGCTCACCTTTTGAAAGCTTTACCATTCCAGACTGCAAGCAGTAATGTTCTGTCCTATGATCACTTGACCAATCAGGGTTCTGCAGCCGTAATGTGACCACAGGACGGGACATCATCACTTCTGGTCTGCCAGGGACTGGACATGGTGGGGCAGAAGCTTCAGAGTTGTAATGGTGGGGCTTTGAAAAAATGATTTATTTTTTTTTTGTATTTTTTTTTACACTGTTTCAAGCTTGTAACTAATTTTTTTATTGAGGTATTTAAAAGGGGGTCTTCAGGAATTAAGAAAATGAAAATACTTCAATATTATACTATTATAAATATATACCCAAATACCTTTCATTAGTTATAATGGTTTACTTTGTCTGGGAGTAATCATTAGAGAAAATAAAATGGCCGCCGCCCTATCAGTACACACAAAACCTGTCCTAATCTCACAGGAGGACAAGTTGCTTTAAAACACTGAACCAAAAAGCTGCAGGGTTGGAATGGCCATAGACCTTACAGGTAAATTTCCAGCTGGCCCAGAGGTTCGCCCAAGCCCTCCTCTCTGCCACTGGCCAATTACATAATGAGTTCTCATGGGTAATTAACGCTGTGAGAATCAGGTACTCATGTAGCTGACCAGTGACCGCGCATGCCCTCCTGAATTCAACTGCTGTGGCATCTCACCTCCAAAGCTCCCTGCTCCATATCTTAATCAGAGACAATTGGAGGAAGAGGAGGACAGAAAATGGTATCTATTGATGGACACCACTTGGCAATATATTAAGTTGCACTGTGGTATATGGCCTACTTGTGTTGCTCTGCCTTCAGTCAGTTTGGACTCGCTTACAACATGGGGCCACTTTTTTTTTTCCAGGGCCACTTTAAGTTCCCAGTCTGCCCCTGAAGAACTGCCTCATCCTCCTCTCCTACTTGTCAGGGATTATGATCCTGAATACAGATGATAAGATCTTCAGCTGAATCTCTGTAGGAATGGAGTTCATGAGGAAACAAAGTACAGAGAGGACAGACTGTGGTAATGTGGGGCTGTGGTAATGGAGACTGCATACAAGAGTTGCTTCTGCTACTCATTCCCCCCACCTCCTCTCTGTACTTTATGTCCCCTCATACACTCCATTCCAACAGAGATTCAGCTGAAGATCTTATCAGCTGTATTCAGAATCATAATCCCTGACAAGCAGAGCAGAGAGGAGGATGAGGCAGCTCTTTTCCTCAGTGTTGTGAAGTAATTTGTCCTGCTCTGTGATTAGGACAGGTTTTTGTGTGTACTAATAGGAGGGCAGTCATTTTATTGCCCTTGATGATTCTCTGAGTTCAGCCCTGAACCCGGATATAAGCTATTCTTAATTCTTTTACTATATATGAGTGGAGCACGGAGCTCGTTTCATCACGCAGTGCAGGGACTGTTTGTTTACTGCTAGTGACGTACCGGCAGTAAACCAGTGCAGCATCCAGGTTCAGGAGAACCCCTTTAAGTATTTTTAGTAATTTTATTTTCTTAAATCTCAGAGAACTCCTTTAAGCCTTCAGTTCTGAGATCCCCATTTATCTCCCTTGTGCTGAGATCTATAATTATCTATTTGACTCTAAAATCTGGACTTGTCATTCAACTATAGATCCAGATTTGTCTTTCTGGGACTGAGATATCAAATGGGTGGGCAACATGAGAGCGCCCCCCCACCCCACCCATATGGCTGCCTGCAGGTGGCATAACGATCTAACACCATCCTGGGAACTTCTGCTGGGGCAGTATATTGGCCTGCACTGTAGTATTTGGTGCTTCAGAGATTGTATATTATACTGCACTTTAGTATTTGGTTCTGCTACAGAACCAAATATCATAGTGTAGCACACTATACTGACCCTCTAAGGTATTGCTGGCCCCACCTACTTGAGTTGAGCCCTCATACTTGCCCACCTACAGCATAGGGCTACTTTTTTTTTTCCAGAGCCACTTTAAATTCTCAGTCCATGTCGTGTGAATGGGGTCGTATCTATTCCGCAATATTGCGGAATAGATGCTGCTCCATTCACCTCTATGGGAGTGGGGAGCCGCTGCATGGAGCTAGCTCCGTGTCGCGGCTCATATGAAGCATGTCCTATACTTGTCCGCACGCACAGACAAGTATAGGCATTTTGAATGGGGCACCCGGCCGTGTGTTCCGAGTGGTGCGGAACACACGCCGGGCGGCCCCCGTATTATTGCGGGTCCGCATTATTGTGGACCCGCAATTATACGGCCGTCTGAATGGGCCTAAGAGATAAGGAATTATCTCTCTGGTTCTGAAATATAGTTATATCTCTGACTCCGAGATGTTGAATTTTCTCTCCTGCACTGAAACTTGAATTGGCCCTCTGGTTCTGAGATCTGGAATTTGTTCTAAGCTCAGGTGCTGTGCTGTGGAATGATCTCTTTTGTTCTGAAAGCTAGAATTATCTCTCAAGTTCTAAAATCTGGACTTTTTCCTCTGTTTAATAGATCCAGAATTAGTTGTTTTGTTTTTTAAATCTGGAAATATCGCTCTTACTCTGAAGTACAAAATTCTCATTTTTAATTATGCAACCTGGAATTATTTCTCTGGTTTTGAAATGAGCTCTTAGGGCTCATGCACATGGCAGTTGCCTGGCCGTATTGCGGAAGTGCGGAACGGAGGCGCAGATCAGAGGCATGCATGCACTACTTTTTTGCGGTGCGGACAGTCGGATGCAGATCGCGCACTGTTTCAAATGAATGGGTCCGCAATCCAAATGCAGCAGCCCCACAGTCGGTGCCCGTGCAGTTTGTGGTCCGCAGCAGGGGCATGGCCGGCACACATTCATGTGCATGAGCCCTTATTCTGAGATCCAGAATTTCTTATCTTTCTTTGAGTTCTGGAGTTCTCTGTTGTTCTGAAGTCTGGAATTACCAGCACTTCTTAAGTTCTGAAATCCAAAATGTCCCCAACCAATTTAAACAGCAAAACCACTAAGGGCCATTGTGCGGCCGTTCCGTGCAGTGGGGACCGCAATTTGTGGTTCCCAATGCACGGGCAACTTCCGTGTGGCTACCGCGACGGATCCAGGCCCATTAAAAAAAAAAGTTCTATTTTTTTGCGGTGTGGAGGCATGGACAGAAACACCACGGAAGCACTCCGTAGTGCTTCTGTGGGGTTCCGATCCGAGCCTCCATTCCGCACCGCACCACATCTACGTGATTGCGGCCCCATTCAAGTGAATGGGTGCACACGGGCGGTGCCCGTGTATTGCAGACCCTGGCCGTGTGCATGAGCCCTAAGACTGAGTTCACAATTTAGTTATTTGGTCAAAACCAGTAGTGAAACCTACTCAGAGATAAGATGTAATGGAAAGATCTGCAGCCCACATTGAGGCGGCTAGACAACTAGGTCAGAGCATCTCCAAACGGCAGGTTATGTTGGGTGGTCACAGCATACAGTGTTTAGCATCTACCAAGGTTATGGAGCCCAGAGCTCATTGATGCACGTGTTGAGCGCAGGCTAGCCCGTCAGATCCGATTCCACAGAAGAGCTACCATAGAACAAATTGCTTAAAAAGGTTAATGCTGGCTGTGCTAGAAATTTGTCAGAATACAAAGTGCATCGCTACATAGCCAGGTACAGTGCCTTGCAAAAGTATTCGGCCCCCTGGAACTTTTCAACCTTTTGCCACATTTCAGGCTTCAAACAACAAGATATAACATTTTACATTTTTGGTGAAGAATCAACAAGTGGGTCACAATTGTGAAGTGGAACGAAATTTATTGGATCATTTAAACTTTTTTGTAATAATAAAACTGAAAAGTGGGGCATGCAAAATTATTCAGCCCCCTTGCATTAATACTTTGTTGCGCCACCTTTTGCTGCGATTACAGCTGCAAGTCGCTTGGGGTATGTCTCTATCAGTTTTGCACATCTAGAGACTGAAATTCTTGCCCATTCTTCCTTGCAAAACAGCTCGAGCTCTTTGAGGTTGGATGGAGAGCGTTTGTGAACGGCAGTTTTCAGCTCTTTCCACGTATTCTCAATTGGATTCAGGTCTGGACTTTGACTTGGCCATTCTAAGACCTGGATACGTTTATTTTTGAACCATTCCATTGTAGATCTTGCTTTATGTTTGGGATCGTTGTCTTGTTGGAAGATAAATCTCCGTCCTAGTCTCAGGTCTTTTGCAGACTCCAACAGGTTTTCATCCAGAATGGTCCTGTATTTGGCTCCATCCATCTTCCCATCAATTTTAACCATCTTCCCTGTCCCTGCTGATGAAAAGCAGGCCCAAACCATGATGCTGCCACCACCATGTTTGACAGTGGGGATGGTGTGTTCAGGGTGATGAGCTGTGTTGCTTTTACGCCAAACATATCGTTTTGCATTTTTTCCAAAAAGTTGGATTTTGGTTTCATCTGACCAGAGCACCTTCTTCCACATGTTTGGTGTGTCTCCCAGGTGGCTTGTGGCAAACTGTAAACCAGACTTTTTATGGATATCTTTAAGAAATGGCTTTCTTCTTGCCACTCTTCCATAAAGGCCAGATTTGTGAAGTGTTCGACTGATTGTTGTCCTATGGACAGACTCTCCCACCTCAGCTGTAGATCTCTGCAGTTCATCCAGAGTGATCATGGGCCTCTTGGCTGCATCTCTGATCAGTCTTCTCCTTGTTTAAGATGAATGTTTAGAGGGACGGCCGGGCCTTGGTAGATTTGCAGTGGTCTGATACTCCTTCCATTTCAGTATGATCGCTTGCACAGCGCTCCTTGGGATGTTTAAAGCTTGGGAAATATTTTGGTATCCAAATCCGGCTTTAAACTTCTCCACAACAGTATCACGGACCTGCCTGGTGTGTTCCTTGGTCTTCATGATGCAGAACCCTGAGACTATCACAGAGCAGGTGCATTTATACGGAGACTTGATTACACACAGGTGGATTCTATTTATCTTCATCAGTCATTTAGGACAACATTGGATCATTCAGAGATTCTCAATCAACTTCTGGAGTGAGTTTTCTGAACTGAAAGTAAATGGGCCGAATAATTTTGCACGTCCAACTTTTCAGTTTTATTATTACAAAAAAAGTTTAAATGATCCAATAAATTTCGTTCCACTTCACAATTGTGACCCACTTGTTGTTGATTCTTCACCAAAAAAATAAAATGTTATATCTTTTTGTTTGAAGCCTGAAATGTGGCAAAAGGTTGAAAAGTTCCAGGGGGCCGAACACTTTCGCAAGGCACTGTATGTACCCAGTATTCTGCAGGTGGTTTTAATGTTGTGGCTGACCAGTGTATATCTCGCCAGTTCTTACAGCTTTCTCTGGACTATGGATTCTATTTCTTTGGCTCTGACATAATTCCTTTAAATGTCATATTCTTCACTCCGAGTCTGATGTATGGATTTGCAGTTTCTGGCTCTTCCCACAGGTTCGGGTTCTAAGATCTTCCTTGATCTGGGGCAGATAAATTCATCTTGGAACAATTTCCTTGTCCTGAGATAAATGATATATTACATTAAGCAATTGGCATAAGATAAGCAGGTGCTTGCAGCCTGAGCGGTGTCTCTGCACCTCAAATGTCAGAGGCATTAGCGCCATGCAGCTGGAGTCACAGCGAATAGGTCAAGGTGGATATTTTCCTCAAGTATTGCTCCACTGTAAATTTGGAGATTTTTGTGGTAATTCTTAGGATAAGATGATTGGGGGGGTTAAAAGTGATAGAAAAAAATTTTGTTAATTAAACCTTTTTTTTCCCCTTAAAATTAGTTTGACTTCCTTACCTTGTTCTTTCACCAGATAATGAGATCCGTGCGTCTTCTCTTACGGCAATGATGGGCTCGTGTCACAAGGAGGAGTGCGCCACATCGATACCATTCACAGGTCAGTCACCTTTATGTGTTTCTTACATATTCAAAGGGCATTTTCCCTTAACGTGAACCAAATAAAAGAAAAAACATGAGCAGCAATATAACAGTATGGCAGTGAAGGTAATAAATCAGAAGATTTGCCATTAGGAAAGCTGGGTGCTTCTGAAAATCTGGAGGTGGCCAGAATAGCTTTCACCCAACGTTCCGCACACGCAACCACAATCTGCAGCAACTGAATTCACTGAAAATACGATTATTACAAGGGTTCTACCCTTGTTTCCTGAAACAGCACCACAATTGTTCATGGCTGCATTCATTACAGTAACCTACCACCAGGGGCGTATTGGCCATAGACTTTACAGGGAAATTTCCCGGTGGGCCGATGCCCAGAGGTCCTCTTGAGCCCTGCTCATGGCCGACCAGTGGAAGTTTTTGGGGATGTATTTTGTGATGGACTGTGGTATTTGGCTCTGTTGGGGTGGTATAATGGGCCACAATATAGTATTGCTGGCCTCGCCTGCTTGTGTTGGTCCTGCCTTTCATCAATTTGGACTCAACAACAAAACGAGGCCACTTTTAGTATTTTTTCCAGTGCCACTTTAAGCTCCCAGTCCACCCCTGGACATAGCAGTCACATCTCACTCGTCTCGCTCTCCATCTTGCTCTTGATCTACTTGCTCAAGATGCCTGCAGACTCGCTCACTCGTAGCCCTCATTAACAGCTAATTAGTGACAGCACATCCACATGTTACTGGCAATTCAGTGAACAACCATGAGAGATAAGTTACAGAGATGATGACTCTGGAGCCACCAGGGAGGGCTTGTGCTGTCAAAACAACAGTAAACATGAGGAGGAAGACGTCTGCACTAAACTGCATCAGAAGGAAAGCCCTATATACCGGATGCCTCCTTCAGGAGTGTGCCCAGATTTTTATAGGTTAAATTTACCTATAATGTTGAGTAACTTTGCATAGGGGTATGAGTTATCTTAGACTGATTTTGAGTTGTATGTTTTATACTCCAGTCACTGTCAAAGCTGCCCTTACAATTCTGTTGGTTTGTGATCTTGGCTACTTCACCTCCTATAAGGGACACATTCAGGATTCTGCTGGTTTCTCATCTTTCTTACAGGATCCATTATACTCCAGCTACTGTCAAAGCTGAAATTCGGATTCTCTTTTGGCACTCGGGCTGCAAGACTTCACACCTGCGCAGCACATATCATTGCACCACATGTGCCTGTGGAGTACTAGGCAAAAATGCACGTGCGAGATGTGGAGGAGCCTGGTGGCAACTAGGGTGGCAGTGGGAATCTCTGTCAAGACGGGAGGGGTGGAGTTAAACACCAGACAGCACGACTCTCCTGTATAGTGTAAACGCCCAATTGACTCTTCACAAGTCATTAGCATTTTAAAATTTAAAAAATTTAATAAGACTGGTTTTTATGTAAGTCTTAAGATTCCCCCCTGCTGCTGCTGAGAGATTCAACTAAATAAATTAGCAGAAACCACAACAGTCTGTGCCCCTGGCTGTAGTAGTTTTTCTCCAACATTTACACCTGTTTCTAGACAAGCCCTGGCACGGCCCTTGACACGCCCCTGCCCCCGTCCTGCTCAACTGCCGATCGTGTAGTAAAATCGTCTGACTAAATATTGTCGGGCAACTGGTCGAAAAAAGGACTTACGACTAAAATAGTGACTAATGACTAATGTGAAAAATGAAAATTAGACATCATACAGTACATAACAATCTCTTTCTAACAAATCTAGAACCAGCCCTGTACCTCACTTGGATCCAGAGATCTCCACATTCATTTCTCTGCTAGATTTATATCAAGCTGACATCTGAAGGGGAGTGTCTTTTCTGCTGCAGCTCAGGGGGCGTGTCCATGCTCTCCCTATCACAGCTCAGGAGGCAGTTGAAGGATGAAACCGAGCATGTGCGGCCTTCTAAGTGAGCAGGTCAAAGAAATAAGAAAAAATAAACTGCAGGTGGCGCTATAGAGATATATTTTATTGAATAACTCAGTGGCTATGCTAAATTTTAATTACATGCAATTACAAAAGTATCCAGGTGCTGGTTTAAAAACTGTAGAATATTTTTCAGGGGACAACCCCTTTAACTGGAAACCAGAATTCTTAGGACGCTTTCACACACTGCAGATTTTGGGGCTGAAAATTCATTTGAATGGGACAGCAAGCCCCATTCAGGTGAATAGAACTGATTTTCATTCGCGGAATTTAGTGCTACAAAATCTGCCGCGTGTGAAGGCACATATGTTGTAATTAACCCTCTGTGTTAATAGAGGGCAGCCAGAGCGGAGAGTAGCTACAAACAGCACCTCCCTCTCTGAAGCATCTGGGATGTCCATGTGTTGCATGCCCAGCTCATTGATTTCAACAGGAATGGCGTAATACCTCCATACTCCTCTGGTGGCGCTGCAGGGAAATTAAATACTTACTACCAGATTCCTCTGCAGATTGCAAAGTACAGCAAGGTGGCCATTATCAGTAGGATTTATGGACTACAATAAGCCTGCATGCAGTCCCTCAGTGTAGAGATTATAATTTATAGAACCAGTATCAACAATAATCTGTGTGTTAGCTTGTTTACTGAAACTTTTAATTCAGATATTACCATGTGATCAGTTCCAGTCGCCATGTGACATGTCATGGCCCAAAGCCAGGTGTCACGCAGTAAGACCATGGGACCTGGCAAGGCTGAAGTGTGGAGGACGCCTATGAGAGCTCATCAGTAAGTCTACATTCACACAACCGTATGAATGAGTCCGCATCCGTTCCGCAACTTTGCGGAACGGGTGCGGACCTATTCATTTCAATGGGGCCGCAAAAGTGTGCTGTCCGCATCCAAAGTTCTGTTCTGCTGCCCCCTCAAAAAAGATAGAGCATGTCCTATTCTTGTCCACAATTGCGGACAAGAATAAGCATTTTCTATGGTAGCGGCGGCCATGTGTGGTCTGCAAATTGCGGAACACACACGGGCCAGTATCTGTGTTTTGCAGATCCACAAAACACTGCGGTCGTGTGAATATAGCCTAAATCTGTGGAAGTGGTACTGCAGTAGTAGAGAGGAAATTGACCACAGAATCATGACAGACGAGCAGTCAGGGGTCTGTTCTCTAGAAATTGGGTGCACATTCTGTACCGGGGACCTGTTTCTTTAGTTAGGCATGGCTCCCTGAAGAAGGTGACAGGCGCATCTGATGCTTTTCTGCTTCATCATATATCAAATGCTAATGGTGGTGTCTCATGTGATGGCATATGGCTGTTGCCGAAAAAGGCCATTTTCACCAGTTTACTGCAGGGCACAGCCAGGGCCCAATCGTATAGGATGGAGGCAGCACTGGTGCATAATATTGCTGAACACCCCCTCACACACCTACCATTTATCATTTAGCATTCCAGATGCACAGAGGTTTCAGCTTATGTGTACAGTCATGGCCAAAAGTTTTGAGAATGACACAAATATTATATTTTCACATGATCTGCTGCCCTCTGGTTTTTATGTGTGTTTGTCAGATGTTTTTATCACATACAGAAATATAATTGCAATCATATTATGAGTAACAAAAGCTTATATTGACAGTTAGAATGAGTTAATGCAGCAAGTCAATATTTGCAGTGTTGGCCCTTCTTCTTCAGGACCTCTGCAATTCTCCCTGGCATGCTCTCAATCAACTTCTGGACCAAATCCTGACTGATAGCAGTCCATTCTTGCACAATCAATGCTTGCATTTTGTCAGAATTTGTAGGTTTTTGTTTGTCCACCCGTCTCTTGATGATTGACCACAAGTTCTCAATGGGATTAAGATCTGGGGAGTTTCCAGGCCATGGACCCAAAATCTCTATGTTTTGTTCCCTGAGCCATTTAGTTATCACCTTTGCTTTATGGCAAGGTGCTCCATCATGCTGGAAAAGGCATTGTTGATCGCCAAACTGCTCTTGGACGGTTGGGAGAAGTTGCTCTCGGAGGACATTCTGGTACCATTCTTTATTCATGGCTGTGTTTTTAGGCAAGACTGTGAGCGAGCCGATTCCCTTGGCTGAGAGCAACCCCACACATGAATGGTTTCAGGATGCTTTACAGTTGGCATGAGACAAGACTGGTGGTAGCACTCACCTCGTCTTCTCCGAATAAGCTGTTTTCCAGATGTCCCAAACAATCGAAAAGGGGATTCATCAGACAAAATGACTTTACCCCAGTGCTCAGCAGTCCACTCCCTGTACCTTTTGCAGAATATCAGTCTGTCCCTGATGTTTTTTCTGGAGAGAAGTGGCTTCTTTGCTGCCCTCCTTGAGACCAGGCCTTGCTCCAAGAGTCTCCGCCTCACAGTGCGTGCAGATGCACTCACACCTGCCTGCTGTCATTCCTGAGCAAGCTCTGCACTGTTGGTAGCCCGATCCCGCAGCTGAAACACTTTTAAGAGACGGTCCTGGCGCTTGCTGGTCTTTCTTGGGCGCCCTGGAGCCTTTTTGGCAACAATGGAACCTCTCTCCTTGAAGTTCTTGATGATGCGATAGATTGTTGACTGAGGTGCAATCTTTCTAGCTGCGATACTCTTCCCTGTTAGGCCATTTTTGTGCAGTGCAATGATGACTGCACGTGTTTCTTTAGAGATAACCATGGTTAACAGAAGAGAAACAATGATGCCAAGCACCAGCCTCCTTTTAAAGTGTCCAGTGGTGTCATTCTTACTTAATCATGACAGATTGATCTCCAGCCCTGTCCTCATCAACACCCACACCTGTGTTATTGGAGCAATCACTGAAACGATGTTAGCTGGTCCTTTTAAGGCAGGGCTGCAATGATGTTGAAATGTGTTTTGGGGGATAAAGCTCATTTTCTAGGCAAATATTGGTTTTGCAAGTAATTGCTGTTAAGCTGATCACTCTTTATAACATTCTGGAGTATATGCAAATTGCCATTATAAAAACTGAAGCAGTAGACTTTGTAAAAATTAATATTTGTATCATTCTCAAAACTTTTGGCCATGACTGTAGTGCACCATGGCAGTATCCACAAGTGTTACTACAAACCCTTGTTAGCGATCACCGGGCAGAAGGCTTCCCGTCTAATATACCCTTTATACTCTGCACTTCAACAAGCCTATATATATATATTTATTTTTGTTTATTTTATTTTTTTTTTTTTTGCACTTCCGACCACAAAAAGGGTCTATCCCATGATGGATGTAAAAATGAAAATCAGGCACATGGATCCAGAGATCTCCCCATTCATTGCTCAAGTTGCTCTGCTGGATTACTTCAGGCTGACAGCTCAGGGAGCATGTCCTTTCACAGGGGCGTGTCCTCTGCCGCCACTCTCTTTTGGTAACTTTTAAAGCATCATGGTAATGAATTCTGAAATGTTAACTGGTTGCATGGTGCTTTAAGAGCAGATGAGCTGTACCTTGTCCTCTGCCAGTGAAGGTGTTAACCTAGATCCCTCTAATTGCTCTGTTTTTGTTCATATTTATTTATATATATTTAGTTTTTCTTTAGAATTCCCCAATTTGTGTTTGAGTTGTTTTCTTGTTCCAAGCAGCATAAACAAGATAATTTGACAGACTGCGTAAATCAAGGCATGCAGGGCAAACAAGGATTCCTCTCAAGGGCTTAAGTGTTTTTGTGGACGACTCTCTTCAGTCACCTTCACAGATGTAGATCTGCACAGTGCCGGCGGATTTTTTTTTCACAATGAGTAATTGATAGCCCTCAAATGACTTAACATGTGACTCTGCTGAGCTAGATTATGTAAAAGCGTGGAGCAGCTGGGATAAAATATACGCCGCGCGTTAACACCTTGATGTCAGACAGAAATGACTGCACAGGAGAAAATAACACACCTCTATATTATACTCCCCCATACTGACAACTGTCTCCAGCCTGCCTAGTCCCAACCACAACATTACTGTTAAAGAGCTGGGGTCTGCATCGCACTACAAGTCTTCACCCAAAATGCAAGAATATATTTATTATAGTGCTGCCCCCTATTTACAATAATATGACTACTGTTATACTGCTCCCTGTGCAAAAGAATAGAACTACTATAATACTACCCCATGTAAAAGAATATAGATAATGTGCTATAATACTGCCCTGATTTAAAAGAATTTGACTACTATAATACTGCCCTCTATATGCAAAAGTGCCTTATAATACTGCCTCCCATGTATTTATGTAACGATAAAATTGCTAGATTTTTGCCCCCTATTTATAAGACTATAACTACTATAATACTGTTCCTATGTAGATGAATATAACTACTATAATACTGCATCCTGTGTACAAGAATATAACTACTATAATACTAGCCTCTAAGTACAAGAATATAACTACTATAACACTGCCTCCTATGTACAAGAATATAACTACTATAACACTGTCCCTATGTACAAGAATATAACTACTATAATACTGCCTCCTATGTACAAGAATATAACTACTATAATACTGCCTCCTATGTACAAGAATATAACTACTATAATACTGCCTCCTATGTACAAGAATATAACTACTATAATACTGCCTCCTATGTACAAGAATATAGCTACTATAATACTGCCTCCTATGTACAAGAATATAACTACTATAATACTGCCTCCTATGTACAAGAATATAACTACTATAATACTGCCTCTTATGTACAAGAATATAACTACTATAATACTGCCTCCTATGTACAAGAATATAACTACTATAATACTGCATCCTATGTACAAGAATATAACTACTATACTACTGCCTCCTATGTACAAGACTATAACTACTATAATACTGCATCCTATGTACAAGAATATAACTACTATACTACTGCCTCCTATGTACAAGACTATAGCTACTATAATACTACCTCCTATGTACAAGAATATAACTACTATAATACTGTCTCCTATGTACAAGAATATAACTACTATAATACTGCCTCCTATGTACAAGAATATAACTACTATAATACTGCCTCCTATGTACAAGAATATAATTACTATAATACTGCTCCTATGTTCAAGAATATAACTACTATAATACTGCCTCCTGTATGTACAAGAATATAACTACTATAATACTGCCCTTATATACAAGAATATTACTACTATAAACTAAAGCCTCCTTCCAACACTTTTTTTGAACGTCACAGGTTTACAAATCTACGCCTGCTATGAGCTGACATAGGTTTGAACTATTTGCTATGCTTGTTTCACATTTTAAAAAGTGACCATAAAAGTGAAACATCGCAATTTATTGCAGTTATAACATACACTATAATTTGCAATTAGTGGTGTAAAAACACTTTAGTAAGCGTCCCTTAGTGTGCACTGGTTTTTGCAGATAAATGAAACAGTGTGGATATTTGGTTTCTAGACTACCAAAGAGATTTGTTCTCGAAAGTTTTTTTTTATTGTTTTTTTATCCTGACCTAATTTACTGTAACTGTTTCATTGCAGAGCAAAGGATTGCTAGGCTTCCTCACCTGTGGACACCAGTGTACAACTGAGGTCAAAAATGTTGAGGCCAACAACAAATTTTGGTTTTCACAAAGTTTGCTGCTTCCGTTTTGATGGTGGTGATTTGCATTAAAGGGGTTGTCTCACTTCAGTGAGTGGCACTTATCATGTAGAGAAAGTTAATACAAGGCACTTACTAATGTATTGTTATTATCCATATGGCTTCCTTTGCTGGCTGAATTCATTTTTCCATCACATTATATATAGCATTGGCCTATGTGCACTAACATTGTCCCGGCCATCAGAGAGGCCAGCACTTTTACCTATAGTGTGCAAGCGTGACCACCACTGATGGATTGCAGGGTGGTCATAACCATGGAAACGAGCAGTGTATAATGTAATGGAAAAATTAATCCAGACAGAAAAGGAAACAATATGGACAATCACAATACATTAGTATGTTCCATGTATTAACTGAATTAAAATGCTACTTACTGAAGTGACACAACCCCTTTAAGTCTGGATTTTGATCTTATCCTGCTGGAAAGTGAACCTCTGCCCCAGTCTTTTACAACCTCTACCAGGTTTTCCTCTAGGATTGCCCTGTATTTAGCTCCATCTATCTGACAGCTTCGCTGTTCCTGCTGAAGAAAAGCATCCCCTTAGAATGATGCCGCCATCACCATGTTAAATGGTGGGGATGGTGTGTTCAGAGTGATGTGCAGTTTTAGTTTTCCACCACACATAGCGTTTTGCTTTTAGGCAAAAAAAAGTTCAACTTTGGTCTTATCTGACCAGGGCACATTCTTTCTTTCCCTTTCATGGCATGTGGCAAACTGCAATCAAAAGGGCTCTCTTCTTGCCACTCTTTCATAAAGGCCAAATTTGTGGCGTACACGACTGATAGTCCTGTGGACAGATTGTCTGACCTGAACTGTGGATCTCTTCAGCTTCTCCTCAGTGACCATGGGCCTCTTTTCTGCTTCTCTAGTTAGTGCTCTCTTTGTGGGGGCTATCAGTTTAGGTGGACGGCCATGTCTTGGTAGGTTTGCAGTTGTGCCATACTCCTTCCATTTTCATGATGTTCAGAGCTTGGGATATTTTTTTTATAACCCTTCTTTACAGTTTTCTACAACTTTATCCCTGACCTGTCTGGCATGTTCCTTGGTTTTCATGATGCTGTTTGATCACTCACAAACCTCTGAGGCCTTCACAGAACAGCTGTAGTTATACTGAGAATAAGTTACACACAGGGCTCTAGTTACTAATTAGATGACTTCTGAAGGCTGAATACAAATGCACATCACACTTTTCAGATTTTTATTTATTAAAAATGTTGAAAACCGTGTATCATTTTTTAATTTCATACAGACTTGAACTGTGCTTGGACATAGATGAATAGATAGATAGATAGATAGATAGATAGATAGATAGATAGATAGATAGAAGATAGATAGATATAGATAGATAGAGATAGATAGATATAGATATATAGAAGATAGATAGATAGATAGATAGATAGATAGATAGATAGATAGATAGATAGATAGATAGATAATAGATGCATTTGTGCGTCCGTTCAGTACAGTGGACATTTTTTATATAATAACCATGTGACACTGTAGTTAGCACTAAAAGCCGTGAGCAGATTTTCTCTCATTTCCTCATCACCCGCACTTCCCCCTCATTCATTCACTGAGTAAACACATATGTTTATCCCGCCAGAGCAGCTTAAGAACGGAGCCTGCAGCAGAGAGACGATACTTGTATCCCTCACTTATTAATAGATGTGAAAGTCATCTGGCTCAATAGATTTTATATTTATCCCTGTGTAGGCTGCGCATCCCTGCACGGAACCTCTCATCGGGCACTCGTCCAGCACGTCGTTTCCACACATTCACATATTAATTATAAATAGTGATATTTATGTCGGCTTGAAAACCTCTCACACAGATCGCTGTCTAAACAATCTTCAAAAGTGTCCAAAGTTGCTGTCTAGCATGAGTTTAAGTAAATATCCCTTTTTTAACATTGCGTCATTTTTAGGGCCAACGTTCTGTGCTGATTAGGTTGATAATGGCAGGAACAAGGTGCTGCCATTGAAACATCCCTCAGAGAACAAGCCCATAAAGAGCTATGTAAAAAAAAAAAAAAGGGGTTATGGGTTTTGGAAGGCAGTAAAAAAACGGAGCAAAATGTTTGGTCCTCAAAACCCAAACAGGCTTGGTCATTAAGGAGATCGTTTTCAGTAACTTCCCAAGCCTCCTCCAATGGTGGCTGCAGGATGGAGTGAACTGGATACACGTAGCTGATACCGTTTTACACAACATGGACACAATACATCTGCTTAAGGGTTTCCCATCAGCCTCTCGATAGCCTGCTTGTTGAAGGTTGGCCTGCTTGTATTTTAAGTTTCACAGAATCACCTTTGCTATCTTGTGGTCATTACAGATGGAGCCACAGAAGAAGATGGGATTGAACGTGCCTGTGACACGCTGCTGATGTGTATCGTAACAGTCCTAAACCAAGGCCTGAGGAACGGTGGAGGTGTAGGAGATGTTCTCCGGAAGCCTTCAAAAGATGTAGGTCTATTTGTGTGGCAGAGGTAGCTTTAGTCATCAAGTCAATTAATTTGTAACACAAGCTATGAAGCCACTGAGTGTAAGGACTCCTTAAGGGGACATTACAATAATGAAAATACTTAAATATTACTGTATTATAACTAATGAAAGGTATTTGGTAATATATTTATAATGGCTTGTTTTGTCTGGGAAGCAATCATTGGGGAAAAAAATGGCCGCCGTCCTATTAGTTACTTCAGAACACAGAGCTAAAGAGCTGCCTCATCCTCCTCTATGCTCTGCTTGTCAGGGATTATGATTCTGAATACAGCTAATATGATCTTCAGCTGAATCTGTGAAGGACATGTGAAATACAGAGTGGAGGTGGGGATTCGGCTAATGAGCAGCAGCACTTGTATACAGTCTCCATTACCACATCCCCACATTACCACAGTTTGTCCTGTCCGTCCTCTCTATAATTCATGTCTCCTCATCATCTCCATTCCCACAGAGATTCACCTGTATTCAGGATCATAATCACTGATGAGCAGAACAGAGAGGAGGATAAGGCGGCTATTAACCACAGTGTTGTGAAGTAACTTGTTCTGCTGTGTGATTAGGACAGGTTTTGTGTGCACTAATAGGACGGTGGCCATTTTATTTCTCCTAATCATTGCTCTCTAGACAAAACAAGCCATTGTAACTAATGAAAGGTATTTGGGAATATATTTATAATAACATAATATTTAGGTATTTTCATTTTCTTAATTCCTGCATGATGAATACTATTCCGTGTCTGGTGTTGACAAACATTTCAGTTAGCTATAGAGTTGATAAGTCTCCCAAGACACTAATTGGAAAAGTGTACACATCATGGCATGATGTACAATCGTGGTTCTTGATCCTTGTCCCATACCCATATATCTCCTTTATCTGTTTTCCAGGAGCCCCTCTTTGCTGCCAGGGTTGTGTATGATCTTCTCTTCTACTTCATTGTCATTATTATTGTCCTCAATCTCATCTTTGGTGTCATCATTGATACATTTGCTGATCTGAGGAGTGAGAAGCAGAAGAAGGAGGAGATCCTGAAAACCACTTGCTTCATCTGTGGTGAGTAGAGGGTGTGAATAGAGTCTCATGTCCAGTTTTACATTACCCTTACTGTAGAATTCAGTATAAGGTTGGAGTCTGTAAGAATTGCTTTGGTTAGCTGACGTATTCCATAGCGTTCTCCGTATTTACATTCTCCCAGTACCCTGTAGCCTCCACTGTCTAGGACACTGGTGCCATCTAGATATTGGTGCATGCCACTTGTTTGTCTTCCTCTGCACACTTTTGACACTGTTGTGTGTGAAGGTGAAGCTTGGACCTTCTAGTTCCTTCCCCCAGTATAGTCGTGCATAGAGGAGTTATTATCCACAATGAATCATTACTTGCAATTATCTGCTTATATTTCCATAAAAATACATTAAGTCCCTTAATTTAGACTCTAATAAATGACATCTATGAATCATCTTAGGTTGGTTTCATTACATTCCCTTGTGATTTCTCCTCCAGTGAGGACCCCTCCATTGCTCTGTTCCACTTCTCACATCCTTTCTATATCTTCTTAACTTTCTCTTTTCTCTTTCCTTCCTTCTTTCAGACCTTGTATCCACCTCTCCTCACTTTTACTCTCTTCCTCCTCCCTCTTTTGATCTCCCCTTACTCTTTTTTCTCCCTTTGCTATTTTCTCTCTTTCCAATTTCTATGTCAGCCCTCAGTGGTTGATACCTTTTAATGGCTAACTGATGATGACAAAATTGCAAGCTTTCGAGGCTACTTGTGTCCCTCAGATCTCTTGGGTTCATCTCATTCATGGACTGCACATCAATGAGAGGACAAAAAAAACTTTCACACTTATCTAAAATCCTCATAAGTAATTGCTCCAACAATTTACTGTTACAACTATTTTACTCCTCCAATTGATATTGATTTCCTTTACATCACTTCTCTCATCTACATCATTATCCCTATGTACTTTAGTGTATAGATATGTGACTCTTCAGATACTGCCTTAAGAGACGTCTGTCGAAGAGGCCCAAGTAGCCTCGAAACTTGCAATATTGTCATCTTTGTAGTTAGCCATTAAAAGGTATCAACCACCAGGGAATCCGAATTTTTTTTCCATCTTATATTTGCTGACTAAGACAGTACAAGTATATATTTTTTACTATGTCAATCCTCTCATTTCCCCCTCTCGCTGTCTACTGCTCTTTCTCTGTCCCCTCTCTCATTCTCAACCCTCGCCATTTCTAATTTTTTCCCCATCTTTCGGTCTACTCCCCTTTCTTTTTCTCCTCCCTCTGTCTCAATCCTCCCTCTTGCTCATTTTCTCACTTTTCTCTGTCTCCTCCCTCTCTCTGAACCCTCCCCATTTCTCATGTCTCCGCCCTTCTCTGTCTCCTCTCTCTCTCTCTCATCCCTCATCTCTCTCTCTCCTTTCCTCCTTGTCTACACTCTCCATATCTCCCCCCCCAACTTCTTTCCTTGATTCAACTCTTCTCTCTTTCTCAACCCCCCTTTTCCTCTTTTAATTTTTGCAGGTCTGGAGAGAGACAAGTTTGACAATAAGACGGTGTCATTTGAGGAGCACATTATGTCAGAACACTCCATGTGGCATTATTTATACTTTATTGTCCTGGTCAAAGTGAAGGACCCAACAGAATATACAGGCCCGGAAAGCTTTGTGGCTAAAATGATTGCTGTAAGTAATGTGCAAAATGTAATTTTATAACACACTTTTTGCAGTTGTAACAGGTACTCTGAAAGCTGTGTGCTCCACTATACCTCCTCATGCTTTACACTGCAGCTCTACCTGGCCTGATTAGCTACTTTGTATAAGCAAAAGCCCAGCTGGAATTCAGCGCATAGAGAGCAGATTTCATGACAAGGAGCTTATTCACTTTATTGAAACTTCTGAGCTTTGTTGTCAGAGGGAAATGTCCGGCCAACTGAATAAAAGTTCCATTTGTGAAATTCTGACAAAACGCGATGCGGCGTAATTACACGTACAGTTATTCTTAGCGATTGTATTGACCCAATTTAGAAGGACTTGTGGAAATGCAGCCCCAGATTGAGTATTTTATAAGGCGATAATGTATTTTTCTTGCAGATTCTATAATTGCCGCGTGTAGGAGGGAGACATATGAGAAGCCAGATCTTCTTAGTTTAATTATATTTTACGTCTGATACGACCCTGTGTCGTATTATGAGTAATTTGTTTCTGTCGCAGTTATGTTAAACAGCACTTTAAACCCTCATCCAAAAATTGTTGATGTCACCGACGGAACCCATTTCCCAGAAATTAAAATGTTGATTTTGCAGTCGGTAATTTTCCTCCATCTGCAATTAGTACATTTTGCTTTAATAACTTTACTATTTATTCTGTTATGCTGCTAATTTATAATGTAATTGCTGTTTGGGTTGGATGTAGCTCGTTTTTGGAGATCACCCAAGTACATAAACTGTAGATGACACAGCCCTCTATTTTTATAAAATTCAGAACTCGGAAGTTTATAATTGTTACGAAGTGGATGTGGATCCGGAGTCTCACTTGAACAGATTTGGCTTGCGGCTACTCCTACAGCCGTTGCTAAATCACCCCCTGGTTTTCACCCTCGAACCCATGTAGAGGTATCTGGACTCCACTGCAGGGGAACTACCAGGCTGTTACCTCTTGGATTAACCTGTCTTCAAATGACTACTGACACACAGGAGTCGACAGACACCAGTGCGGAGCACCAAGGGAGCAGGCAAAGCCATTGTCAGGGACAAGCCAAGGTCAGGGCAAGCAGGGTTCCTGCAATCCGATAAACAGTCAGAGGTTAGGGTCGACAGCTCGGGGTCAGTACAAAGATCAGGCAGCAGTGTCAAATCCGGAAATCAGACAGAAGTAGGTACATGAGCAGATGACTGAGAAACAGCGCACCTTAGCAGGAAACTAGAGAGCTATAACCTGTTTGCTCAGGCACCTTCCAACAGCTGAAAGGTGCCTTAAGTACTCCAAGGTAAGCAACCATTGGCTGGAGATGATTAGGGTGCATATGCGCTTGCCCTTTAGGAGCCAGCAGGAGTGCTTGCTTGTCCTACATGTTCAGCAGGAAACAGATCTCAGCTTGCTGGGAGAACAGGGCTACTCCAGTGGCTCATTCTGCCAGGTAGGAGGAGGAGCACGCTGATTGGGCCCAGGAGCGATGGTGTGGGCCACTAACATAACAATAATGATGGTATATTGAATTGTGAATCTACATTGTAGGTTCTATACAGAAAATACTAGGGGGTTGCTCAGTTAGCAGTTTAGTTAGCATAGAGAACCAAATCTGGAGTTTGGGGAAAAATGGAAAATTCCTTTTGCATATTTTCTTCTGAACAAGTTGAAGTTTTGTCAGCTTCACAGTGCACAGGGCCAGTTACAGAGCAGGATTTTGACCATTTTTAGACTGCAAAAGAACAGTCAGCTTTGAAGTGTGATGGCTGATGGAAGCAGGAAAAATGGGAAAGTGTATGGATCTGAGTGACTATGACAAGGGACAAATTGTGATTGCTAGACAAATGGGCCAGATTATCTCCATAAAGACAGGTCTTGTGGGTTGTTCCTGATATACAGTGGTTAGTACCTACCAAAGGGTGCTCAACAACAGAACCATCAACAGGTTCATGGACACACAAGGCTCATTGGTATACATAAGGAGCAAGCGCTAGCCCGTGTGGTCCAATTCCACAGACAAGCAACTGTTGCAAAAATTTCTTTGAAAGTTAAAAGGGTTTTCTGGTTTCCAATATTGATGACCTATCCTCAACTCCCAGTACCCCTCCCGATTGAAGAGACCACAACATGAATGGGATGGAGGAGCTGTAATTACACTGCTCGCAGTTGTCGCCTTTCCACCACTGAAAGTGTCTACAAAGGGCACGTAAGCTTCATATTTGGACCTTAGCGCAGTGGAAGAAGGTGGCCTGCTTCTTTTACATCATGTAGACACTTACTTGTGTAGAGATAGCACCAGAATGCACTATTTGGTGCGAGCTAGTTGAAACAGGTTGATGCTGGGCCATGTTCTGCTAAGAAACTTTGGGTCCTGACATTTACAGTTTATGGATGTTACTTTGAAATGTACCACCTACCTAAACATTGTTACAGACCAAGTACCAAGTTTCATGGTAACAGTATTTCCTAATGGCAGTGACCTCTCAGCAGCATAATGTGCCCTGCCACGTGTTTTGTGGTACATGACAAATAGTTCAAAGTGGTGACTTGGCCTCCAAATTCCCCAGATCTCAATCCAACCAAGCATCTGAGGGACGGGCTGTTTTGGGAACCTACACAATACTGGACAGTTGATTTTAATGTTATGGCCGGTCCATGTTATAGCGCCATACAGTGGCCTTCATTTGGAACAATTTTCTCCTGCTTTAATACATACCACTTGCAGACATCATTGTACAGAGCTATGGAGAAGAGAGATGGAAAATACAATCACTTGGAAACCAGAGTCTTGTCATATTTCACCTTTCAGCTGCCACTGTCGCATTGATGTATGACACAGAATACCGGAGAGTGGGAGTTCGACATGTCGGGCAATTAGGTATTATATGACCATTTCACTAACCGTAACACGCCCTGTGGAAATCCCTCAGCTCAGAGGTCGGCACCTAATTAGTGATAAACAGTCATCGTAACATCTCCCATAATTGGCGCACGTGTGTGGCAGCTGACAAACAAGCTTCTTTTATGGCCCTTTAAATTGCGGTGAACCTGGAATCATCACTCTTGTCTGCTGATAAACCTTAGCATACATTGTTATCTGGTGTGCTGCACGTGAACTGAGGACAATGACGAACACACCGCAGACCGAAACCTGCTGTTTATCTGTTAACAAACCTGATTGGAAGCTCCCCTAGATGGGGTCGAGGGCACGGAGCCACACAATATAATGTCAGAACAATTCTGGAGCATCGCTTCTTATGGCTTCATGTTGTGCCAGTCCTTTATTACGCCCGCTAGAAGTTATGAATGAATTACTAGCAGCTTGTAATGAAGGCCCAGCTGGTTGTTACCAGTTGCGGGTGTGCCCTTGCACAGTCTGACTCTGGCTGCACTGATTGAATAGTGTCAGACTGTGCAAGGAGACACCTCCAACTGGTAACACCCATCTGGACATTTATTTCAAACTGCTAGTAATTCATTCAATTGTCATTAGAGTTGTGGCCCTGTCAGTATAGATGAATAATATCCTGAGATATAATAACTTGAAATTATAGGCCTGACGCCTGCGGCAGATTCTAATGATAACATGCCCCGATCTGATTTTGTCAGACACAGTGGTGTTATGGAGACCTTGGGTACTTTGGATCACAGGTACATTAATGTTCTCACACAGATCCCCATAATTGCCAGGTAGGATATAGATATTGATGTGGATGGTGATTTGACCTCATAACAACACTGCTGCTGACAGAAATCAGTAAAGGGGTGTGTGGTTATCGTGTACTGATCCTGAGTTACAGCAGAGTTTTACATGGGCCTTTCAATGTCCAAGGAAAAGAGTCATTTCTCAGAGTACATGACCCCCCCCTCCACCCTCTTAGCCCATGATTACTCCAGAGTTGTATTCACTATCCTTCAGGATTTAGAGCTGAACTCTCCCATCATCCCCTACTTCTTCAGTGTCTGCACAGTGCTTGCTGTGGTCATCTGATGTGCACCTGCATTATAGGAGCTTGGCGAAGCTAATTAGGGGATATGTCTGGCAACATGCTTGCTGGCCGTAAGTCAGGCTTAGTACAAGATAAGTACTGTACGAAGTATGATGTATGGATAATGCATCCATAAGGGTACAGCACTTGCCAGTGCCCTGCAACCTATTTTCTTCTAACAGGATCTGTACTGGATAAATAATGTTTTACATATATGTATGGACTCCACCAGCAGAATTGTGAGTTCAGCTCTGGAGTATAATACATGACGTAACTCAGAATCAGTACAGAATAAGTAATGTATGTACAAAGTGACTCCAGCAGCAGAATTGTGAGTGCAGTATAATACAGGATGTAACTCAGGATCAGTACAGAATAAGGAATGTAATGTACACAGTGACTCCACCAGCAGAATAATGATTGCAGCTCTGGATTATAACACTGGTTGTAACTCAGGATCACAACAGGATAAGTAATGTAATGTATGTACACAGTGACTCCACTAGCAGAATAGTGAGTGCAGCTCTGGAGTATAATACAAGATGTAACTCAAAATCAGTACAGGATTACTAATGTAATGTATGTACACAGTGACTCCACTAGCAGAATAGTGAGTGCAGATCTGGAGTATAATACAAGATGTAACTCAAAATCAGTACAGGATTATTAATGTAATGTATGTACACAGTGACTCCACTAGCAGAATAGTAAGTGCAGCTCTGGAGTATAATACTGGTTGTAACTCAGGAACAGTACAGGGTAAGTAATGGAATGTATGTACACAGTGACTACAGCAGCAGAATAGTGAGTGCAGCTCTGGAGTATAATACCGGATGTAACTCGGGATGAGTACAGGATAAGTAATGTATGTACTGTACACAGCGACTCCAGCAGAACAGTGAGTGCAGCTCTGGAGTATATTACAGGATGTAACTCAGGATCAGTACAGGATAAGTAATATATGTACACAGTGACTCCACCAGCAGAATAGTGAGTGCAGCTCTGGAGTATAATACAGGATGTAACTCAGGATCAGTATAGGATAAGTAATGTATGTATACAGTGACTCCACCAGCAGAATAGTGAGTGCAGCTCTGGAGTATATTACAGGATGTAACTCAGGATCAGTACAGGATAAGTAATGTATGTACACAGTGACTCCAGCAGAATAGTGAGTGCAGATCTGGAGTATAATACGGGATGTAACTCAGAATCAGTACAGGATAAGTAATGTAATATATGTATAAAGTGACTCCAGCAGAATAGTGAGTGCAGATCTGGAGTATATTACAGGATGTAACTCGGGATCAGTACAGGATAAGTAATGTATGTATACAGTGACTCCACCAGCAGAATAGTGAGTGCAGCTCTGGAGTATATAATACAGGATGTAACTCAGGATCAGTACAGGATAAGTAATGTATGTATACAGTGACTCCACCAGCAGAATAGTGAGTGCAGCTCTGGAGTATAATACAGGATATAACTCAGGATCAGTACAGGATAAGTAATGTATGTATACAGTGACTCCACCAGCAGAATAGTGAGTGCAGATCTGGAGTATAATACAGGATGTAACTCAGAATCAGTACAGGATAAGTAATGTATGTATACAGTGACTCCACCAGCAGAATAGTGAGTGCAGATCTGGAGTATAATACTGGATGTAACTCAGGATCAGTACAGGATAAGTGCTCATGCGGTCTGCAAAACATGGATACCAGTCGTGTGCGTTCTGCATTTTGCGGAACGGAACATCCTGCCCTCAATAGACCAGTCCTATCCTTGTCTTTAAAACGGACAAGAATAGGACATGCGGATGCGGACAGCACACAGTGTGCTGTTTGCATCTTTTGTAGCCCCATTGAACTGAATAGGTCCACATCCAACCAGCAGAAAGTTCAGATCGAATGCAAACAAAAAACACGGTTGTGTGCATGAGGCCTAACTAATGTATGTACACAGTACCTACACCAGTGGAAAAGAAAAGTTAGTTCTGGAGTATAATACAAGCTGTCCATCAAGATCAGTACAGGATAAGTTATTGTATGTACTAACTGTAGATTAATTGTATGTACTGTATAGACTGCGATACGTTGATCATAGGTGAATACACCCTTTAGAACATGAGAATACTGTAGGCTGCTATCAGGCCGGTGTCCCACGTGCCAGTCTATTGTTGTTTTGCCATAAAATTGTCTACAGATGGATGCCTACATAAGTCAAAGTGAAATCTCCATACAAGTAACAGGTTGGCAACTTTTGCAGTCATCTCCAGAATGTTCTCACATTTGGTTTGTTCAATTGAAGATGCTGAATTCAACTATTTATATCAGTAGCATCTGCTGCGGTGCTAGAAACGACGGCTTATTGTGCCAAGCATTCGTCACAGCATATTGTCCCCGAGTCCCCAACTTGTAATGTGATGTGCTTGATACCAGGCAGTGTTACAAGGGCCAACATGTCTGATCATACAGAGGGGCTTATTAGTATGCCGTCTGCCTGTCTCTTTATATATGTAAGGTTTTGCTGCTTGAATAAGCAATGGTGCTGCTAAGAGGGAATGGCATATTCCCATGCAATAGGGGCAGCTACAATGAACACAGTCTGAGTGTCATTACTTGGTTTCTTTCCTTAAACACCCCCACACCCCTTCTCTTAATTCCTATTCTACCAGTCCCATGGTTGAACTTAGGGGTTGTTCACATATCAGTTATTTGACCAGTTATTTCCATCAGTTAGGGTCCATTCACATGTCCGCAGAATGTGTCCGCATCCGTTCCGCAATATTGCGGAACGGGTGCGGACCCATTCATTTTCAATGGGACCGCAAAAGATGCGGACGGCACACATTGTGCCGTCCGCATCCGCACTTCCGTTCCGCGGCCCCGCAAAAATATAGAACATGTCCTATTCTTGTCCGGAGCCACGGACAAGAAAAGGCATCTCTATAATAGAGCCGGCCATGTGCGGTCCGCAAATGCGGAACGCACATGGCCGGTGTCCGTGTTTTGCGGATCCGCAATTTGCAAACCGCGAAGCACACACGGACGTGTGAATGGACCCTTATTGTGAGCCAAAGCCAGTTGCGGGTCAAAAACACCAAACAGGTGCAGATCTTTTCATTATACCTGATCTCTGTTTAGTGTCCACTCCTGGTTTTGGCTGACAATAACTGATGGAAATAACTGATCAAATAACTGATATGTGAACAACCCCTTAATGAGACTTTTTTAACTGTACTATGTAACTATGATGAAAGTTTGCATCTGAAATAGTTTCTACTTAAAGGGGTTGTCCAGGATTTTCCAAGTGATTGCCTATTTTCAGGATCTTCATTAATGTCTGATCATCTGAGGTCTGACACCCCTCACCTCCACTGATCAGCAATTCTGCTGGAACAACACAGCAATGGACAGAGCTGGCTACTGCAATGTGTATTACTGGCACCAACTTCAGGCACTGGAGCTACTGCTCTTCTAAATCAGCAGGGGTGTGGGGTGTAAGAATAGCGTCAATTAGATGTTGATCGCCTATCCTGAGGATGGGCCATCACCTGTAAAATATTGGATAACCCCTTTAAAAAGGTTTTATCCTAAGGTTAGATCATCAGTATCTGATCTGTGGGGGAGCAACATCTGGGACCCCCGTCCATCAGCTGTTTGAGAAGGCCTGCTGTGAGCGCCGCTGCCTTCTTGAAGCTTACCAAGCACAGCTAATGATTTGTAGTGTAATGCAATGTAATGTCATGCTATACACTTTGTTCACCAGCAGTGGAGGTACGGTTGGCAGTGGTTGGCAACAGGAATGGGATTTACAATCCCATAACCCCCACACCCTCCCCTCCCCGAGGTCAGGGTATAGCTAGTTAGGAAGGGAGAAAGAAGAGTAAGGGAGCCTGCGATCCAGCTTCTGCACCTTCTATGGGGACCCCAGAAGCAACTCAGACCATTACCCCAGAGAGCCTCCAGAGCCCCAGGCTACAGAAGATCTGTAAACTACAGCATATTTTTGTCAGCAGATGGATCAAGCTGTACAGACTCCACTGCAAGGTGAGGGGAAACACGTTCAGACACCACCACTGCAGTTCAGGACAGGCATAGCTGGAAGCCTGCATCATACAGTGGACACCTACAGCCACAGCTGCCAGAGTAAAGTCGTAGGGAAGGGAATCAGGAAAGATACATTTCCAGCTACCAAACTTCTAAGTGTCGTCTTCTGCCATATTGCCAGCCTCTGTACCCCATTATCTGGGAGGAGAAATCGCACTTTGTACGAACTGCTGATGAATGTCCTTTGTTTTTACACTCGATAAAGAAAGATCTTCGGATCCTTGGGGGCTTACTGAATTTGCTTTACATAGACAGCTCATTGATTTCAATAGGCCCCTAATAATTCAAGTAAGAGTCAGCACATGCACCTTCATCCATAAGATCTTCCAGTGACCTTATAGAATATCTTTAAAGGTGTAAATACCCTATAACCTGTCCTTCTTTGTTTTCCACGAGTGTGGTTATTTGGATGCCCCAGTGATGGATGTTATGAGTACATGTCCTCGTTGTGGAATATGCCTGAGATAAACTTTCTCTTTGCTCTTTCCCAGGAAAAAAACTTGGACTGGTTCCCTCGGATGCGCGCCATGTCTCTTGTCAGTAGTGAGGGTGAAAATGAGCAGAATGAAATCAGGAATTTGCAGGAAAAACTGGAATCTACGATGAGCCTGGTGAAGCAGCTGTCCGGACAGCTAGCCGAACTCAAAGAGCAGGTGGGTGATGATGAGGAGGGAGGCGCCTGGACCCCTTTCATAGATTTAAAGGATAAGGCTGCTTTCACACATGTCAGTGTTTGATCAGTGATTTCCATCAGTGATTGTGAGCCAAAACCAGGAGTGAAAAGATTTGCACTTGTTCTCTATTTTTGACCCGGACTTGGTTTGCCCTCATAATCACTGATGGAAATCAGTGACTGTGTGAAAGCGGCCTGACTCAGCTGCTAGCCTATGAGGAGGTGTTAATTTTTATAATTTATTAAAAGAACATTCAAGTCAAAACTGATACCTAGGTTTTCTCTTTGAATCCTTGCACTACTTAGAACTGTGTATTGGGTGATGGCAGAAATGTAGCCATTCTAATGATTCCCCCAACAGATGTGGTTCTTCAGTGGTTCATAGCTGGGGCCTTGGTGGGTGCGTATATATAAGGAAAGAGTTTGTCTTAGTGAGGCACCCACTTTAACTGTCTCTAAGTGGTCACGTGGGATGAGATTGCAGTGGAAGAAGGAACAACCACAGTTCTGATCCAGAAATGTGGTCTGAAAAGTTGTCAGCTCCCTTCCCCCAAACGAAAGGGAGGAGAAGAGGTCTTCTAGCAACGGGGGCTGAGCACATAAAATAAGTACTTGATGCTGGTGTGAACAGAACCTGTTATTATCAAACTCGAACTGATAAATGCTGACAAACCACAATGAATTTACTGGGGTCCATCAATGTGTCACTATTTTTGATGGTAAAAAAATACACCCTGGACACTAAGGCCTCATGCACACGTTCCGTCTGCACCCGTTCCGTTTTTACGGTCCGTTTTTTTCAATTCATTTTTTATCCGTTTTTCATCCGTTAAAACGGACTGCCATCCGTTTAAACGGATCCGTTTTTCATCCGTTTAAACGGATCCGTTTTTTTTAATTTAGGTTGGTTCTGACTGGTTCTGTGTCTCCAAGCAACCTATCTGTGAAACGGATGGAAAACGGATACATACCCGTTTCCATCCGTTTTCACGGACGCTCCTATAGAGTTCAATGGAGCCATCCGTCACGTTTAAACGGATGAAAATGGGACATGCACCAGTGAAAAAGGATCTGAAAAACGGAACGGACAGGCATCTGTGAAAAAACGGATGCCTGTCCGTCGCCCGTACAAGTGAATGGGTCCGTTTTTTCTATCCTTTTTTCAGGATCCTGAAAAAAGGATAGAAAGCGGAACGTGTGCATGAGGCCTAATGGGAACACAGCCCTCGGGTAATCTATGACTATTCGCTCAGGTTGTCTGGGAACTGCCTTAGCTGACCACTATTTCAGTATATGTACTAACATGAGGTTCTGTCTGCCACATAGCATACTGCCTCCCTATGCTGCACAGACTTGTTTTAGATCCTTCCTTGAAAACATTTAGAAGATTCTTTAAGAAGTCCTCCAGCTTCAGCATAAAAAACAAGACAAGGAGAGAAATGTGCAGATCTATGTGACCTCAGTGCACTGTGAGGCAGCAATACACGGTTAAAGGGGTTGTGTCACTTCATCACGTAGAGAAAGTTAATACAAGACACTAATGTATTGTGATTGTCCATATTACTTCCTCTGCTGGCTGGATTCATTTTTCCATCACATTATACACTGCTCGTTTCCATAGTTATGAGCACCCTGCAATCCAGCAGCGGTGGTCGTATTTGCACACAGGTGTGCAGTCCTGTCCAGAGAGGCCGGAACTTTTTCCTATAGTGTACAAGCACAGCCACAGCTGATGGACTGCAGGGTTGTTGTAACCATGGAAACGAGCAGTTTGTAAAGTGATGGAAAAATGAATCCTGCCAGCAAAGGAGGGAATATGCACAATCACAATACATTAGTAAGTGCCTTGTATTAACTTTCTCTACTTTATAAATGCCATTTGCTGAGGGAGGCAACCCTTTTAAGGCAATTAGCTTTAACCAGAACATGTTGACCAAATCTGCCCATCCACTGAGCCTACTGACTACAGTTATAGGATGCATACATCTGATATTATTCAGCGGCCTGACCTTGTGAGGAGAGGAAGCTCTTGAGTTATCCGTCTCCCAGCGCCCACACTGACAATCAAGTGCCTCTTGCTAAGCTCTCTGGAGAAAACAAATTAATTGTATAGGGGTCGTGCAATGTGTTCAGTTCTTATAACCCCCATCCTCCTGCAGTTACCTGTGGGTTATATCTTCTGCAGCGTCACAAAAGAGGGGCTAATGGCAAAAACTGTATAATACTATGAAAAAAAAGTATAATACGAACCATTTATAATTTACCCTACAGAAGAGAGGGGATAAAACATGGGGTCTAGGACACTAATCTTGAGATGAGAGAGCCTAACTCCATTTTGTCCCACCACCTCAGTTATAGGGGATGTCTCATAAAGACAGATACCACAAAGACTGGTAGGGCATTTGAACATCATGGGGGGGGGGGAGGGGGGCTCTACTGCATGGGACCCACTTATCTATTAGCCAGAGCCGGTAAGTAAGAGCAGATCTGTCTGAACGGACAGCATGTAATGCTACATTTTCCCTGCAGCAGCTCCTTTACTCTGGCATCAATAGAACTTTGTGGATCAAATATTCTGGATTATAGGACGGTCATAGAAATGTGCCCTCTTCTGAATTATCAAATGTCAGATTGAAGGAATTTCACTGTCATAGCTCTGAATTCATATATTTTAGGTTCTTTTTTACATATCTGTGAATTTTTCTCATCCAGATGACAGAACAAAGGAAAAACAAGCAACGTTTGGGATTTCTGGGCTCAAACTCCTCTCATGTCAACCATCATCTCTCTCCACATTGACGCTATGGATGAAATGTCAGCATCTCCGTTTCCCTATGCTGTTGCTTTTTCGGGGCATGTATGAGAAGAAGGATGATGGGGCAGTGGACTGATCAGAGCCACATAGTGATCTTCAGAGCGGTGAAGCTGATAGGAGACCATGACTGCGGATGTACAAGGGATCGCTGTGTCCACTTTAAAGGACTGTATCATGCTTGCAACTCGTTGGATATTACGTTGTCGGTGACTTGCTGACAGCAATCATAAAACTGGATATGTACTAAGCTATGACTGCACAACCCAAGGTGTAGCTGTGCTTTTAACACATGAACAAGGGATGTTCTCATAGAGACTTATTGGTGCCATTTGTACAATTTTTGCTTTTTTTTTCTTCACTAACTCAAGGTGACTAAAATCTGAGCTCATCCAGTAAAAAAAAAAAAAAGTTCACATGGACATCTCATTACAATACAGGGAGTCATTTTAATGCTGGCTTAAAGGTTCACCAGTTTTATGGAAGTGAAGCTTAAAGGGTTTTTTTCCAAGATTTACAAATAGGATAGGTCATCAGGTCAGCTGTACGGAGAGGCTGCAGCACTCCGTAACCGCTTAGGCGTCTTCCTATGCTATTATCTGGGAGGAGAAATCGCACTTTGTACGAACTGCTGATGAATGTCCTTTGTTTTTGCACTCGATAAAGAAAGATCTTCGGATCCTTGGGGGCTTACTGAATTTGCTTTACATAGACAGCTCACTGATTTTAATAGGCCCCAAGTAATTCAAGTAAGAGTCTAAGCACATACACCTTCATCCATAAGATCCTCCAGTGACCTTATAGGATATCTTTAATGGTATAATACCCTATAACCTGTCCTTCTTTGTTTTCCACGAGTGTGGTTATTTGGATGCCCCAGTGATGGATGTTATGAGTACTGAGTATCTGGGAGGACGTCATCACATTCGTCGGTCACATGGCCTAGGTCCCATTCAAGTGAATTGTTCTGAGCTGCAATACCACGCACAGCCACTATACAACGTACGGCGCTGTAATAGGTAATCTGCAAGGAGGCGCTCAGGGGAGCACCGCGGCCTCCTCGAGCAGCTGATTGGCGGGGGTGCTGGGAGTCAGACCCCTGCTGATCTCATATTGATGATAGGACATCCCATAAAACCCCATTTAATCAATGTGTAATGAAAATTTTTAACAACTTTCTGTTTCAGTGTCTCACAAAGTGAATGTGAAGATTCTTGCTTGAATCCAGCAGCCAAATCTCCTCCTCACCTATCAAATCTCAACGGGGCCTCTAAGGGGCTTGCTCGTATTATCACATACCCGCCATAATCTAGATTACCCACTGCTTGTTCACCCACCTCATTGTTGGAAGACCCACAGCAGTGGCATGTGTTGCCTCTACAGTAAATGCACCTTAAGCTGCTGTTTGTTGTAATGTATAAGTCTGAACTATCCCCTATGAGGTAAATAGCTTGGGCTTCAGACTGATACATTGTAACAAACTATCAGGACAGGGTAGAGATTTCTACTGCTCATCTGCTTACCTCACAGAGGATTTTTTAGACTGGATACAATTGCAAGAAATCATCAGCTGTAAGAAATATTGTCTTCACTGGCTGCAAGCAGCGATCTTGAACTTGATGAAGAGTTGATTATACAACATCTATTGGAAATTTGCAAAATGAATACTGTACATGGATTAATCTTCATTGTCATAAAACTGAATGAACCCTTTTAAATCGTCACATGTTGTGGTTTTTATCATGTTTTATGACTTCTAAAGAATTCTGTACACCGGTCAGTCAGAGTGAAGACTACTGCAATAAAAAGAATGTAATAGACAAGGGTGGTGATCATCGAACTGCTGGGGAGCCTTAGAATGCACTTTTACTTGTAGTACAGTTTGACATGTTGATCAGGTAGGACTGGTGATACTAATATTTTCGGTCTGTAATAAGTGTGGCAAGTATCACTGACACATATGGATGGAAATGTCAGTGGAGTTTCCCAGTGCTGGGATAGTGATCATGGTCTGGGTGTAATACAGTTACTTTGTAACATTCCTGTTGCAGCCACAAATCCTAGACTGCCTGAGGTGCTACTGAACTGATCTTAGATCACCATAGAACCCAATGGTGAGGTAGTAAGAGCTCCAGAGAGGACCTTTTACAAAATGGAAAGCCAGGCATGAAACCAGAATTTGCAGGACTGTTAGGGGAAATCTCCCTTATTTTGGAGAGTAGAGTAGATAAATATGTATATACATTCATGTAAAAAAATCCAAATCAGACAACAAACAGTACATGATGATTTCTTTCTAACAAAGCTCGAACCAGCCCTGTATCTCACCTGGATCCAGAGATCTCCACATTCACTGCTCCAATGAATTGATCTTATTTCAACCTGGCAGCTCAGGGAGCATGTCCTTTCTTCTGCAGCTCTCTCCCTATCACTGCTCATAGGGTGAGTCATTTCTCATGGGCATGACCTTTCTGCTTTAGCTATCTTACTGTAACCGTCACAGCTTCTAACAGAGACGGCTGGTGACAGTTGAAGGTTGTAATTGAACACATGTATCCATCGCAGTGAGGTGGACAGAGATGAGGATAAGAACAAACAGCAGATGGCGTTATATAGATACATTTTAATGAAATAGTTCCCTGGCATGCAACTACAAAAGTATTCAGATCCAGGTGCTAGTTTGAAAAATGTGGGCTATTGTTTGTGGGACAACCCCTTTAAAAGCTGAAAGAATTCCAACTGTGTTCTGACCGATGGGCAGATTTCTACTGTATATGTGCAGAAACTGCAGGCAACTGCTACAGATGTAATAGTAGATGTCATGTGATGCTATGACATGTGACTGTTCTGACTGCCAAAATATCCACCCAGATGACCGTACACAACGTTTGTGGAGAATCGGTGCAATATTTAATCTTTATCTACAGCGCATTCCGAAGGTCTTCAGACCCTTTCACTTTTTTCACATTTTCTTTTATTCCTAAGTTTTCACCCATCAATCTGCACTAAATACACCATAATGGGAAAGTGAAAACAGAATTATAGAAATGTTTGAAATATCTCATGAATTCATTTTGCTATGACACTTGGAATTTAGCTCTAGTGGCCAATTTTCTTGATCATCTTTGACATGTTTCTACACCTTGGCCTCCACTTTAAAAGCTTATCCAGCTCACCTGAGGCAAAAATAGGCACCTTGCGTGGACAGCCAGGGTAAAGGCCTTGATTATCCAACAGAAATAGGAAGTCCAGCAACGGCTGAAAACTTCTTTGGAACTTTATTTGAAAATTCAATACAGTCAGGTGCAGTGTATAGGTATAAATTCAGTTGGTTTGACATTGACATGGAAAGTCATAGCCCTGTCTATATAAGGTCTCACAGCTGACAATGCATATCAGAACAAAAACCAAGCAATGCGGAGGAAACTACTGCTTGTAGCGCTCAGAGACAGGATTGTGCAGAGGCACAGATCTGGAGAAGGGTACAACAAATTTCTGCTGCTCTGAAAGTTCCCAAGATAACACTAGTTTTCATTATTCTTAAATGGAAGAAATCTGGAATAACCAGTACTCTTCCTAGAGCTGGTCACCCCACCAGACTTAAGTAATTGGGGGAGAAGGGCCTTGGAAATAGAGGTGACCAAGAACCAAATGGTCACTCTGGCAGATGGGAGGAACTTCCAGAAGGTCAACCATCACTGCAGCACTCCACCAATCTGGGCTTTATGGCAGAGTGGCCAGAAAGAAGCCTCTCCTCAGTAATAGACACATGAAAGCTTGCAAAAAAGATACTAAAGGACTCTCAGACTCTGAAGAACAAGATTCTCTGCTCTGATTAAACCAAGACTGAACTTTTTGGCCTCAATTCTAAGTGTCATCTCCAGAAGACACCAGGTACTGCTCATCACCTGCCCAATGCTATCCCTGCAGTGAAGCATGATGTTGGCAACATCATGCTGTGGGGGTGTTTTTCAGCAGCTGGGACAGGGAGACTGGTCAAGGTTGTACAAAGTACAAATATATATATATAATTTTTTATTTTTTTATTTTATTTCAAATTTTATTAAAGATTTCAAAAGGGAAAAACAGAGCATAACAAAGTATAACTTTTCACATCAACTATCAAAGCTTTGAAGGGAAAAGAACCAACAAGAACATTATTAGTGAAACAATGTAGATACAGTAGAGTTGTGATCTGTGATTATAGCCAAAAAGGCGGTAGAGAATGCTAGTCAGTAATTAATCCTGTGCATCATACAGCAGCACAAGGAGTTATCAAAAAAGAAAGTAACCTTATTCGCAAGGGAAATGTATTCTAAAGATGTTTTATAGAATTGAGTTGGGTAATGTACAAGCATAGGGTCCATTAATCCATTGTTCCCATCTGTATGGGAGACTAGAATCATAAATAACTTCATACCACATGTATTGATTAACCACAGGAATATCAGGTGTGATGGGTAATTTTCAAGACCTTGCAATGGTTTTTGGGGCAGCCATTAGGATATTAGCATCCATCCACCTGGATACATAAGGAATGGCAGTCATGCAGTATGCAGAGTATGGCGAACGCTGTGAGGGAGAAAGCTGAATCTTCAGAATGTGAGATAAGAGTGTAAACACACTCACCTAGAAGGGAAGAAGAAAGGGGCAATGTCACCACATGTGGCCTAATGTTCCCTTTTCTCTCTCACCAGCAGGATTATGTGAGCTAGTCTAACAGGATTTAGATCTCATCTATGCTGAATCTTACAGTTTTCTTCTGCATGTTTCATGCAGTTTGAGCTAGACACAGCTCAAAGGAAGATCTCCTGCCATTTGTCTGTAGAGCAGGTGATTTCTAGTTCTTCCTCCCATTTTAAAACAAGACCAGGCTTAGTGTTAGATAAGGAGAGCATAGGGATAGGTAAGGCCTAGTTCGCACTTCAGTTATTTGGTCAGTGATTTCCATCAGTTATTGTGAGCCAAAACCAGGTGCGGGGCAAAAACACAGAACAGGAGGAAAGCTTTACATCATACCTTACCTAGTTTTGGCTCACAATAATCCATGGAAACAACTGGCCTGAAATGTGACCTTGGCGTAAGCAATAGATAAACCTCTAGAATACGTGGCATGCCCACAGAAAAAAAAATTCTCTAAAGGGTTGACTCTGGGAAGGGAGAATGGGGGACCAGTGATTTGCAGAAGATGGCGCATCTGAAGATATTGATAAATCACCTTCACCATCAGTTGAAATCAAGTATGTGAGAGCTAATATTGGGATTTCAGAAGCATTGGGGATGAAAAGATTATCAGACTGTACAAGTGAGGTCCAGGTGGACACAGTCGTATGCATGGTATCTAGGGGAAAAAGTAGGATGCTAGTAGTGCTTTGAAAGAATTTTGGAGGGCATAAGAAGCCTCTATTTGAAGCCATTGTTGTGGGGCAGATGGTGCCCACCATTCCTTTGTCTGGTCTATAAGGCAAGTTTTGTAATATTTTATTAAGTCTGGGACCCCCAGTCCCCACCTTTGCAGAGGAGGAAATAAAGCATATGGATTTATCCTAGGATGAGTGATCCACCATATAATTCTCAACATAAGTACAGAGATATATTTAATGAAAACCTGATACAGAGTGCTCAGTATCTCAGACTGGTCCATAGGTTTACCTTCCAACAAGGCAGTGCGGCGATTTTATCATAAGGGGAATATTTAAAGTCAGTTTTGCTTGAGTCCACATTGCCGTACTTTATGCCACATTTATCAAATGCCTCATGTTGTTTGATAAATTTGTCTTATCCTTAAAGGGAACCTGTCATCACCTTTATGCTGTCCATACTAACGGCTGCATAAAGCAGAGACAGGTGAGTTGATTTCAGCGGTCTGTCATTTATGAGTAAAAAGTAAGTGGTTGCCGAGAACCAACATCACATTGCAGACTGGGCCTGGAGAAGAGTCCCGGCCAGCTGAGAAGAGTCCTGGTTATTAATTAATTCCTGCTCTCCCTGTCCACCTGATAATGATTTCTTCATGTATCCAGCTGTCATCCTCGCAACACCAAAAGATCCCTACCACAATCCCAATTCACTTGCGTACAACGCATTGTTTCAGATCCAGGTAAATGCCACACTCAATTGCTCACAATGAAGAATAGATTTCGTGATAGAGGTTACCCCGATTACCTTCTAACCATAGGCAATAGACCCTGTACACCATCTTCCACAATGTCAAGAGAATCTACCACCAATAGAGTAGCATTTGTACACCTAATTGCAAAGAAAAGACAAGAGAGTGCGTGATTTCTTTTCTACACACCTGCTGATGATTGACAGGTGGCTTCTACCTAGTTTTCTCCCTTTCTCTCTAGGAGAGAACTGCCAATCATCAGCAGATGGGCGGAGAGACTCTTCTCTGGTAGATTTGACTCTTTTCAAGGCCTGTGCTGCAATAATTATGATGCTGGTTCTCGGCAACCACTTACATTTAGCTCATGTGAGTGACACACCGCTGAAAATAGCATTTATGTCACTAATTTATGCTGCCCTCAGTGAGGTCAGCAAAAAGTTGGTGACAGGTTCCCTTTAAACCTAACACTTTTATCTAGAAAAGCTACTCCAGTTTTCCTACTCCACCCTACTCCTGGAGTGAGATTGTGACCTTTTTTGTGACGTTTTAAAAAAATCTGACCCATATTTCAAAACTGGAGTGGTGTAAAAACACAACATTTTTACGCAAAGGAGACCAAAAAGTTGCAAAAGCTTAATTTTGCAACTTTTTGAAGCCAGAATTCTGGAGTGAAGGCATGATAAATCCAGGCCCTAGAGCCTAAAAACAAAGGCAAGACGACACAGGAGTGGTTTAGGGTCTTTAAGTGGCCAAGCAAAGCGCTGATATGAACGCAATCAAACATTTCCAGAGAGGCTTGAAACTGTACACCAACTGTCCCCATCCAACCTGACAGAGCTTGAGAGGATCTGCAGTGAAGAAAGTTAGAAAATCCCCACATCCAGGTGTACAAACCTTGTGGCATCATACCCAAAAAGACTGGAGGCTTCTATCACTGGCAAAGGGGCTTCAACCAAGTCCTGAGTAAAGGGTCTGAATGCTTACATCAGTGCAAGAATTTAGGTTTTCCTTTTCAATAAATTAGCAAAGATTGAGGGGGAAAAACTTGATTTTTTTATCTATAGCACAACATAACAAAATGTAAAAAAAAGCGAAAGGGTCTGAAGACTTTCCAAGTGCCTTGTATATTAATAAATAATCCAAAAGGAAAAAAAAGTGAAAAAGAAAGCAATAAACAGTTTTGAGACACAGAGGAGCAGAACGGTAGAGATCTAATAATTGATGGCGTTGGCAAGGAACAACCTGCCTGCTCCTGCAGACCCCTCGCTAGACACCTTACCAAGAACTTTTCAAAATATTCAAAATATTCTCTTCAGTCTGTGACCCTATATGGGGGAGGCTGTGGATAAATGCAGGGTTAACCCCTTGTGTGCATTGTCTCTTTCTTTGCCAGTAAAAGTATTTTATGAGTGCGACGATGGCGGTAGTCATCATCCAGAGGTCCGCTCTGCATTGTGTTTATTCCTTGACATAACTGCTTCCACCGTATAGAAACATTGATCGGCTGCCGTCTAGACATTAATAGACCTTTAATAAAAGAAGCTTTGTTTCAGTGCCCATGAACGTACAGCTGCTCTTAGAGATGGCTCTGTAGCATGTAATCGCACAGGTTAACTCCTTGCAGCACTTAAAGGGGTATTCCTGCTTTATGGAAGCTTAATCGTTGCATAGTGTACATTTTGAGAATTCAAGTACCTCTCAGCAGGGAGCACATTCAGCTGATGAATGTAGTATGGCTAAAGACAATTCAAGGTCGTTAATCAATGAGGTTCTGTAGCCCCCAACCATCTTTTTTGAATCAGTCGTTCATGATAAAAAAGTGCGCAAAGGTTTCATAATCCAACATGGTAGCCAGTGGTGTAACTACAACTTACTGGCTCCCCGGCAAATTTTTGAGCGGACACCCCCCCACCCCCGGGCAACTTCTTCGCAATGCCCAACTCATGTCCAACCCACACTCTTGTGGCTACTCAAGATTTCTCTTTCAGATGAGGCCCAGCAGCCACTTCATCAGTTTTCTACAGTGTCACTGTATATAATGTCATTGTATAATACTGTTGAGGGGGCCCTGAAAATAAAATCTTTTAGTCTTCCTCCTAAGGGGGACCCTTATGGGTCTGGGCCCCAAAGCAGCCACTTCCCCTATAGCCACACCCCTGATGGCAGACAACAATCTCATGGGACTGTTCCATAAACCACATCACAGGGGGAGTAGCTTATGCACATTTGCATGAAACTGTCTTGAAGGCAAAGCAGGTTGGCACCAAACATGTCCTGCGATTTGGGATTCAAATGTTGGGAAATGATTAAAACTAGTATTGGTCAGAATTTATGAATCGTCACGTCAGATACCAAATTAAAGGAAGTTATAATAATATTAATTTAACTTCTAGGTGCCTGAACTTAAAAGGAGTAGAGTTTAGTCACGTTTTGAATTAGGGGCGTTTCTGTCCATTGCAGCCAGCCCAGTTTTTTTTGTTTTTCTACTGCAGTTCAGAAAAGGAAAAGCTGGAGTCTAAATAATTAGTAATGAAGCACAAAATGGAGGTGCTCCTCACAGCATCCAATTAGATTGCAGCTTTCACTTATCATGTGCAAGTTAGTAAATAAGAGCAGTGCTGTGATTGGTTGATATGGGCAACAGTTCCAGTGTTTTTAGAGGAGTAAAGATTAATGAGATGTTTATGTATAAAATTGCATCTTCCTTGGGTTGTGCCCGTAGGTCAGACCTCACACAGCGTCCTACATTATATCCTAAATATGCCCCCACACAGGAATTATTATGGTGTAACACTCATTCCCTTCCCCAACACATGGGAGTAAAGCTTTTATCTGATGCCCTGGGTGTCCCCATATGAGAATATTCTTCCTTCTCGGATGTTACACGGTGAGACATTAAGAATGTCTGCCCCATACGTGACCTGTCTGACTGAAAAACCAGATGTTGTTCCCCATAACTGGAATGTTCGTTTCAAAGAAACCACAAGTTTGGATGAACTCATCTTCGTCGGCGAGGAATCCACAGGCCGCAAAGATGCTGATGCTTCATGAACTAGACCTTTTCATGGAGAATCTGCACACATTATCATACAGAAAATGGAGCAAATGCCACAAAAATATGGCGCTTTTCCCTTTTTTTGTTTCACTCAAAATGTAACATTTCCCATATATCGAAGTGGTGATTCAGAAGTCACCTCAACATCAATTTGGTGTTATATTTTACTTGCCATATTTTTCCATTGTGGCAGCTATTTTTTAACACATGACAAAGTGGAACTATTAACCATATGGGGTGTTAGCTTTGAATTATTGAAAGATTGAAATGATTTTCTGGTTTACATCAACATCCCTAAAAACAGGGTTGTACAACCTGCGGCTTGGGTGCCACATGTGGCCCTCAATACCAGCTATCTGGTAAAAAAACATGCCTTTTTCTGTCTAGTGGTTGCTCACATGTTTTTTTTCTTCCACTCCCCCATTTTTCTTGAAATTCATTTGGTAACACCCCTTAAAGTTTTTTTTTTGGCCCTTGGGATTGGTTTAGTCTGACACTGAGGACCCCCAACCAGAAAAGCACCCTTGCTTTAAAATAATCATTTATGGAGGCATTTATAATTTTATAATGTATTTATATTACCTTTTATTGCCCTTATTTTTGGTGTCCATGCAGCTCCTTCTTATTTTCTGTGATCTTATGTCCATGGGCAATGATAGGGGAGTGTCTATGTAAGTAGTTGGGTTAGAGGAGCTATAAACTAGCTGGGTGGTGATAGGGTAGTGTCTATGTAACTAGCTGAGTGGGAGGAGCTATAAACTAGCTGGGTGGTGATAGGGGAGTGTATATGTAACTAGCTGGGTGGTGATAGGGAGTATCTATGGAACTAGCTGGGTGGTGATAGGGAGTGTCTATGTAACTAGCTGGGTGGTGATAGGGAGCGTCTAGCTGTGCATTGTTAGGGGCAATGATAGGGGAGTGTCTATGTAGCTAGCTGAGTGGGAGGAGCTATAAACTAGCTGGGGGTTGTTAGGGGCGGTGCTGGAGCTGGGGCAGAGCAAGGAGAAGTGCATCTTGGGTTTAGTTGGATACAGGAACGGGAAGTGCTACATACAGGATATAAAAGAACCAAAGGGATTGATTTACATGGTTAAAACGAAAAACATTGGGAAGATGAACTTGAGGTAAGCAGCTATGTGAGCAGACTATAGTAATGCTGGAAAACTCCTTTAAAGGAGGTACAATTTTGTCACAAAATGTAAAAGCATTACTATACCATCCTAGACGTAAAGTTGTGTGACCTGCTCCCACAGGAATCGGTAATGGTCAGAATGTGGAGTTAGATATCTTCCTTGTGGAACACAATATACACTGGTGTTAATATAAAATGCTGATCCAGGAAATGTTTCCACTTCATGGTGAACAGGGTTGCTCTCCCATCCAGAGTGGTTTTGCCTTCCGCTGGATCAACTCAGGTTTCTAAGCATTAAACAGTAGAACTTGATGGATGTCATTTTTCACCAACTACGTAACTGCTTTATGTACTAAAAGTGTCTGAGAAGCTAATTTAAGCAATTTTAGGTTTCTCATCATTTCAGCTCATATAATACTGCTTCATAGTGGGATGATAATGCTGCCACCCCACATTATAGGAACCTACTTCCCACGCAAGTGCAATTACAGGGCGGTGTGTACTTTTGGACATGCCTGATATGTATCACCATATACGAGGGATGCCCAACCTGAGGTCCTCCAGCTGTTGCAAAACTACAACTCCCAGCATGCCCAGACCGCCTACAGCTATTGGCCTACATGGTGGGAGTTGAAGTTTGGAGTTGAGCAACCCTGCCATATACGGTCTACATAATACCACCATATAGTGCCATGATAATATTGCCATATACAGCCCACAGTACTACTACACAGTGTCAGATGTGCCTTATGTAATTATTAGATCCTTAAAGATCCTTATTAGATCCTTCTGCCATACAGTCAGTGGTGTCTGTCAGCAGGATAAACCCTGTTAAACCATTTAGGAGAAATATGTTTATTTTAAAAATATGCACATTACGGCTTAAGTGCACCAAGGGGATCCCTAACCACTTGGTTCACCTTAGCTCTTACCTTCTCTCTACTTTCCTGCACACACCCTCCTTCATCTCGAAGACTGGCCCTTTCAACAAAATGGAGAGGGAGTGTCCAGGGAAGCAGCGTGGAGGAATTAATGTGCACCATCCTCAGTGCACTTAAGCTCTAATTTGCATATTTTTAGTAGCACTTAATTCCTCTAAACACAGCGGCAAGTTGGGAGAAGACAGTTATGTTTTTAATCGGCAGGAGTCCTGCCAGGCATTGTGGTTGGTTTAATAGATCCCCTTTAAATAGACTGTAGGCCCTGGACCCTACCCCCACCATGTCTTTACCTTTCTCTGCTAGCAATTTTAATTTCCAGATCTAAATAAATTGAGGAGCAGACACTCTATATAGTCAGTTTCCATAGTAGATGACGTTCACAAGTTAATATGGTTGTTACATTTGCACTGTATAGCATCCTTATGGCACATGACTGTGCACTACTACCCCTATCATTCAAAAACAGCCCTATGGAGTTAATCAACAAGATCTCTCTCTACACAGAACTTTCCCACACGCTGGTGATACATATCAGGCATGTCCAAAGGTACACACCGCCCTGTAATTGCACTTGCGTGGAAAGTAGGTTCCTCCTATGAAAACTCAGTCACTTAAATGTAGGAATGTTAGGTATGCAAAAAAGTATGAAGAAAAAATCTTGTAATTACTGTTTATATAAGATAGTAAGTCTACTACCTGGTGATAGGACGGAGTAAGGTTGCAGGTATTCAGGGTATGAGGCAGATGTAAGGAATGAGGCAAAACTATCAGAGAGAACATTAGTATCTCCAAAAATACCCTCATCTGTGACTCACCATCTGCAATGCAAAGTAAAAAAAAAAAGAATAGTCTTGACTACTCAAAGTTTACTGTCACCTGTAAGTAACAAAATGTGACTTCATGTCAAAATGTAGCCTTACATATCTGTATCACTGTATCATCCGCTCATGTCCTGAGGCTGGAGATACATGCAGACCTTAGTAATATCAATAGGCCATCAGTCATTTCTGTTAGGGGTACAGTGGCTTACAATAGCTGCATTACCACAAGCAACCTGAAGACGATGTGGCACTATGGAAAAAGGAATTCATGTTTTTATAATCCCTGACAACTCCTCAACATGTCTTGACACTGCCCACAGAGTGTCCACGGTTGTCATATTGCTCCATTATTTGGGCACTGCTGACAAATGGTAGAAATGAAGATGTCCATGGTACAGGCAGGCATTAAGGCCAACTCATAGCGCTTTGCTTTAGCCCCAGAGATTGACTTATTTCTAGAACTGAATGTGAGTTTATGGGGAACAGCATCCACCGCGTGCCCCATACACTGCATACGGTCAATTATTATCCGGTTGCGTCTTCTCTGCCTTTGCATATTTTTGAATTATCACATAACCTGAAGGCATCAGAAAGCCCAGAGATCAGCAACTCTCCCTGACTCAGAATCCGTCAATGCAAATTGTCTACACTGACTATACGTCAGTTTTACGTGAATGAGGTGACCTTAGAACATGTACAGGAAATAGAACATGTCTCCTTTATGCAAGACAAAAAAAAACTAAAACAGTAACATTATTGTAGCCTATAAACAATGCACACTCCTCTCACTTCTTAACCAATAGGCTGGTTGTAATTCTCAGTATATTCTCTTATTGGTTTTATGGATTTTTTCACAGTACCACTTCTTTTTTCCTGTATACTGGGTGTAATTATCAGTATCTGCTCTTATTCTGTACATATGGACACTGCATAGTACCACTTCTCTTGTCCTGTATACTGGGTGTAATTCTCAGAGTATTCTCTTATTCTGTACATATGGACACTGCACAGTACCACTTCTCTTGTCCTATATACTGGGTGTAATTCTCAGAGTATTCTCTTATTCTGTACATATGGACACTGCACAGTACTAATTCTGTTATCCTGTTTACTGGGTGTAATTCTCAGTATCTGCTCTTATTCTGTATATATGGACACTGCACAGTACCACTTCTCTTGTCCTGAATACTGGGTGTAATTCTCAGTATCAGCTCTTATCCTGTATATATGGACACTGCACAGTACCACTTCTCCTGTCCTGTATACTGGATGTAAATCTCAGTATCCGTTCTTATTCTGTATATATGGACACTGCACTAGGTGTAGAACCTGCTAACAGATATTATGTAATCCCCATTATGTAAGTGTGCTTGCTCATCATGGTATCCAGGGGAGCACCCAGGAATTTTTTCTAGGGGGGGTCCGAAAAGGAAAAGGGGGTGTGGCATCTTGTGGGCAGGGCTATTTTAGTGACACGCCCATATATTAAACATACTAATGGAAGAGTAAAGTGCGCCGCGGCGAAAATAGGCCCCGCCCATTATTATAAGCCCCTCCCATATCTAATAGGCCACTCCCAACATACACTACAGCTGAAATATGGTTGAGGCCCAGTTCTATAAATCATATGGAGAGGGGAGGACGTGTCCTGGCTGCACTGCCTGCTTCACATTATACAATATGCAACAGCAGGCTAGAGCCAGGAAGATCCTCCACTCTCCTCCCTCCCCAGATCCTGCTCAAAGCCTGTGCGTCCCCCCCCACCATCTGCCACCTGCCTGTGCCCTGCTGACCCCCTTTGGTCATCCTCACCCAGCTCTGAATCCTCCTTCTGTAAATGGCAGAGGGAGGAGCCGGAGCATCTCCTCTCCTACACAGCGCCCCATACCTGTTACATCCAGTGATGTCACCTTTGTTGTAGACGTTCTCTTTCCTCATCTTCTCCATTCGGACCAGACCGCCATGAAGATTTTTCAGCCATCTCTCGTCTCTGCAGAGATACAAACAGACATTAGTTTCCCACATTTCTATCATCTTTACATCTTCTGAACACCTCATCCTGCCACCCCCAATACTGTGCCCGCTGTGCTCCCCCAATACTATACTGCAGAAACTGTTCCCTGAAAATACTACTACCACACAGATAGTGCCCCCTACAACAGTTATTGGCACACAGTGCTCTAAAAAATAACTGCACCTACACTAATGATATTATGCCAGGGTGCCCCCCAAAAGTAACAGTGCTCCCCAAAATCCCACCAATAGAAATAATTATCTGCTAGACCACACTTAGTAGTAATGATGTCCCCATACTAGACATCATGTTCCCCATAGCCCCCCAGTAGTAGTAAAGCTCACAATAATACCACAGCTTAGTGCCCGCAGTTGAGCTAATGTCCCCATAATGTATACCAGTATAAAATACCCCTATATAGTGCCCCAGTAAATGCCCTCATAGTGCTCCTCTCCCCCATAGTGTTCCCCATAATATGCCCCTTCTTACTGCCCTTCACATCCCTTATAGTGCCCCTCTCCCCCATAACGTGCCAGTAAAAATTGCCCACTTAGTGCCAGATGCCATAGTGCCCCCTATAATTTACCAGTAAATAATGCCCCTTTAGAGCCACCAGATGCCCCCATAGTGCCTGCAAATGATGCCCCTATAGTGCTGCTCTGCCCAAAAGTACCTCCCATAATGTGACAGAAAAAATTACCCCTTAGTGCCAGATGCCATAGTGCCCCCCCATAATGTGGCAGTAAAAAAGTGACTCTTTAGAGCCACCAGATGCCCCCAAATGAGGCCACTATAGTGCCACCACATGCCCCATAGTGCCAATCTCCTCTATCGTGCCCCCTATAATGTGCCAGTAAACAAAATGCCCCTTTAGAGCCACCAGATGCCCCCATAGTGCCCCCAAATTATGCCAATATAGTGCCAAATGCCAGTAAAGAAATGGCACAGTACAGGGCAGGGGGCACGGTACAGGACAGGGGGCACGGTAGAGGACAAGGAGGCACGGTACAGGCCAGGGGGGCACGGTGCAGGCCAGGGGGGCACGGTGCAGGCCAGGGGGCACGGTGCAGGCCAGGGGGCACGGTGCAGGGCAGGAGGGCACGGTACAGGGCAGGAGGGCACGGTACAGGGCAGGAGGGCACGGTACAGGGAAGGAGGCACGTTACAGGGAAGGAGGCACGTTACAGGGAAGGAGGCAAGGTACAGGGCAGAAATCATGGTACAGGGCAGGGGGCAAGGTACAGGGCAGGAGGCACGTTACAGGGCAGGGGGCAAGGTACAGGGCAGAAAGCATGGTACAGGGAAGGAGGCACGTTACAGGGCAGGGGGCAAGGTACAGGGCAGAAAGCATGGTACAGGGCAGGGGGCAAGGTACAGGGCAGGAAGCACGGTACAGGGCAGGAGGCACATTACAGGGCAGGGGCACGGTACAGGGCAGGGGCACGGTACAGGGCAGGGGGCACGGTACAGGGCAGGGGGCACGGTACAGGGCAGGGGGCACGGTACAGGGCAGGGGGCACGGTACAGGGCAGGGGGCACGGTACAGGGAAGGAGGCACGGTACAGGGAAGGAGGCACGGTACAGGGAAGGAGGCACGGTACAGGGCAGGGGGCACGGTACAGGGCAGGGAGGCAAAAGTACAGGGCAGGGAGGCAAAGTACAGGGCAGAAAGCATGGTACAGGGCAGGAGGCACGGTACAGGGCAGGGGGCACGGTAGAGGCCAGGGGGGCACGGTACAGGCCAGGGGGGCACGGTACAGGCCAGGGGGCACGGTGCAGGGCAGGAGGGCACGGTACAGGGCAGGAGGGCACGGTACAGGGCAGGAGGGCACGGTACAGGGCAGGAGGCACGGTACAGGGCAGGGGGCACGGTACAGGGAAGGAGGCACGTTACAGGGAAGGAGGCACGTTACAGGGAAGGAGGCACGTTACAGGGAAGGGGCACGTTACAGGGCAGGGGGCAAGGTACAGGGCAGAAATCATGTACAGGGCAGGGGCAAGGTACAGGGCAGGAGGCACGTTACAGGGCAGGGCAAGGTACAGGCAGAAAGCATGGTACAGGGAAGGAGGCACGTTACAGGGCAGGGGGCAAGGTACAGGGCAGAAAGCATGGTACAGGGCAGGGGCAAGGTACAGGTCAGGAAGCACGTACAGGGCAGGAGGCACGGTACAGGCGAAGGAGGCACATTGGCAGGCACGGTACAGGCAGGGCACGGTACAGGGCAGGGCACGGTACAGGGAAGGAGGCACGTTACAGGGAAGGAGGCACGTTACAGGGAAGGAGCACGTTACAGGCAGGGGCAAGGTACAGGCAGAAATCAGGTACAGGGCAGGGGCAAGGTACAGGGCAGGAGGCACGTTACAGGCAGGGCAAGGTACAGGCAGAAAGCAGTACAGGGAAGGAGGCACGTTACAGGGCAGGGGGCAAGGTACAGGGCAGAAAGCATGGTACAGGGAAGGAGGCACGTTACAGGGCAGGGGGCAAGGTACAGGGCAGAAAGCATGGTACAGGGCAGGGGGCAAGGTACAGGTCAGGAAGCACGGTACAGGGCAGGAGGCACGTTACAGCGAAGGAGGCACGGTACAGGGAAGGAGGCACGTTACAGGGAAGGAGGCACGTTACAGGGAAGGAGGCACGTTACAGGGAAGGAGGCACGTTACAGGGCAGGGGGCAAGGTACAGGGCAGAAATCATGGTACAGGGCAGGGGCAAGGTACAGGGCAGGAGGCACGTTACAGGGCAGGGGGCAAGGTACAGGGCAGAAAGCATGGTACAGGGAAGGAGGCACGTTACAGGGCAGGGGGCAAGGTACAGGGCAGGGGGCAAGGTACAGGGCAGAAAGCATGGTACAGGGCAGGGGCAAGGTACAGGTCAGGAAGCACGGTACAGGGCAGGAGGCACGTTACAGCGAAGGAGGCACATTACAGGGCAGGGGCACGGTACAGGGCAGGGGCACGGTACAGGGAAGGAGGCACGGTACAGGGAAGGAGGCACGTTACAGGGAAGGGGCACGGTACAGGGCAGGGGCACGGTACAGGGCAGGGGGCACGGTACAGGGCAGGGGGCACGGTACAGGCCAGGGGGGGCACGTACAGGCCAGGGGGGGCACGGTACAGGCCAGGGGGGGCACGGTACAGGCCGGGGGGGCACGGTACAGGCCAGGGGGGCACGGTACAGGCCAGGGGGGCAAGGTACAGGCCAAGGGGGCAAGGTACAGGCCAGGGGGGCACGGGTACAGGGCAGGGGCACGGTACAGGCCAGGGGGGCACGGTAACAGGGCAGGGGGGGCACAATACAGGGCAGGGAGGGCACAATACAAGGCAGGGAGGGCACAATACAAGGCAGGGGGGGGGCACAGACTGAGTGAGACTTACCATTTTTTCTTGCTCCAGCAGGAGGTCGGTCGGTCGGCTGGGATGGCTGTGCTGGGCCGGCTGGAGCGAGGTGTGATGGCGGGACCGGCCGGGGGAACTCGGGGAAGGACTGGCAGAGTCACATGGGCTCTGCAGCCGGGCTCTCTGCTTGAAATCATTGGTGGAGAAGCAGCTTCCGCCCTCTGCTTCTCCACCAATGAGATTGTAGCAGCGCAGAGGAGAGGTAGGAGAAAAACCTCTCTCCCCTCTCCTCCATAGCGCTGCCGCCTGCCGCCGCCCGCAGTAAGGATCAGGGCCGCGCCGCCTGTGGCGATTGCGGTGCGGCCCTGAAGCATTAAAAAAAAAAAATTCTTTATCGTTCTAGGGGGGGTCCAGACCCGCTGGACCCCCCCTGTGGGTGCGCCCCTGATGGTATCTGTGATCTCAGTACACTTGTGGACATCTGGGGAACCCTATACCTCATGATCCACCCTTAATCTGCCTGTACATCAGTGTAGGGATACATTATTCAGGCAGAAAGTTCTCACGTCTCAGACTCGTCTCCACACCCTCCATGAGCGTACAGGTTATATAACTATCTGTGCCCTGCTTCATATAAAAATTACATAAGAACCAATCACAAGGAAGCCAGTGCCAGTCATGAATTCAGCATGATATCTGTTTCTGGGAAAGCTGAGTGACAACCCCACTGCCGTTGATGGTCCCACAGTACCTGGCTTTGCCTGATTCTTGTTATTAGCTAATGACACATCCTTCGCTTCAGAAATGTTTTATTATTAGATAATATATGTGTTACATTCAGAGTGCAAGAAAGGTTGAATGACATCCCTTTTGAGGTAATGACAACCATAGTAGTTGTCACTCAGCTTTCTAAAAAAAATAACTTTTTTCAACAATTTAACCCTGTGGCTCATCTTCATCTTAGTGGTTGTGTGGATCACCTGCTTACTGGCTTCAGTAATGTACTGTGGACTTGTTGTACCAACACCGGTTCCATCATACCACACAATGTTTGCACCGTAAAATGCTGACGTCAGGACAACCGGGACCCTGCCTCGCACTGTATTACACCAACATAAAGGGCACCTCAACCACCATCAGGCACCAGAACCCTAGAACCAGAGTGTACCCCGAAGGGAAGAATCGTTGCACCCTTTCTGTCACTGCACACCGGCTAAGGGAGCTTCAGAAAACTGAGTACGACTACTGCACCCATCCAGCCACCAACACTCACATGCACCCCTGCGGCCCGGTCGCTGCAATACTGTCTCCTATGTACAAGAATATAACTATTATAATACTGTCTCCAGGGGTGCACTTAGCCTTTCTGCTGCCTGGGGCGAAAATGGATACAGCGCCCCCCATACCGAATTCTCAACCTAACCCCTTCCCTCCTAACATTATGTATATCACTACAGAACATACAGGGTATTACAGCGCCCCATACCTCTCACATCCAGTGATGTCTCATCTTCTCCTTTCAGACCAGACCACCATGATGATTTTTCAGCCATCTCTCATCTCTGCTTGAAAAACAAAATCTTAGTTTACTACTTTTACATCATCCTCCCATCTTCTGGACAAATCATCCTACCACCCCCAATACTGTGCCGTTGTGCTCCCGAATACTGTACTGCAGAAACAGATAAAACCCCTGAAAATACTAGTACCACGCAGATAGTGCCCTTCAATAATTATTGGCACGCAATGTCCTAAAATAACTGCGCCCAACAAATAGTGTCCCTGACAGTAAAAGTGTAAACATAACATCCCCCAAAAATAACTGTGATAAGCTCATACTGTGCCAGGGTGCCCCCCCCCCCCCCACACAGTAATAGTGTTCCCCAAAGTCCCACCAATAGTAATAATTCTCTGCTAGAGCACACTTGGTAGTAATAGTGCTCCAACAGTGCCCCCAACGTGTCCCCACTGTGCCCCAGAAGTAATAATGCACCCATAGAGCCCATACTAGTAATCATGTTCCCCATAGTTCCCCAGTAGTAATGAAGCTCACATTATGCCCCCAGTAGTAATAATTCTCCTAATAATGTGACAGTAGAAAAATGCCCCCTTATAATGTATGCCAGTACAAAAAATACTCCCTTTTAGTGCCCCCAGTTGAGCTTGTGTCCCCATTGTGCCCCCATAATGTGTGCCAGTATAAAATACCCCTATATAATGCCCCCAAGTCAATGCTCCCATAGTGCTCCTTTCCCCATAGTGCCCCCATAATGTGCCAGTATAAAATACCCCTATAGTGCCCACAGTAAATGCCCCCATAGTGCTCCTCTCCCCCTTCCTCATAGTGCCCCCCATAATGTACCAGTATAAAATGCCACTATATAGTGCCCCAGTAGATGCCCTCAGTGTCCCCCCACAATTTGCCAGTATAAAATACCCCTTTTAGTGCCCCCATAGTGCTCCTCTCCCTTCTTCCCCATAGTACACCCCATAATGTTCCCACCATAAAATGCCCCTATACAGAGCCCCCCATATAAAATACCTCTTCTTTGTGGCCTCAGTAGATGCCCCCATAGTGTTCCTCTTTCCCCTTCCCATAGTGCCCCCCACATAAAATACCCCTTCTTTGTGCCCTCAGTAGATGCCCCCCAATAATGTGCCAGTAAGAAATGTCCCTAGATGCTCCTTTAGTGTCCCTCTCCCCCTTTCCCCATAGTGCCCCCCATATAAAATATCCCTTCTTTGTGTCCACAATAGATGCCCTCCATAGTGCCACCCCAATAATTTGCCAGTAAGAAGTGCCCCCATAGATGCTCCCGTAGTGCCCCCAATAATGTGCTAGTAAGAAGTGCCCCCATAATGCCTCCCAATAATGTGCCAGTAAGAAGTGCCCCCATAATGCCTTCCAATAATGTGCCAGTAAGAAGTGCCCCCATAGTGCACCCCAATAATATGCCAGTAAGAAGTGCACCCATAGTGCCCCCAATATTGTGCCAGTAAGAAGTGCCCCCATAGTGCATCCCAATAATATGCCAGTAGATGCCCCCACAGTGCCCCCAATAATGTGCCAGTAAGAAGTGCACCCATAGTGCCCCCTAATATTGTGCCAGTAAGAAGTGCCCCCATAGTACCCCCCCCAATAATATGCCAGTAAGAAGTGCACCCATAGTGCCCCCTAATATTGTGCCAGTAAGAAGTGCACCCATAGTGCCCCCAATATTGTGCCAGTAAGAAGTGCCCCCATAGTGCATCCCAATAATATGCCAGTAGATGCCCCCATAGTGCCCCCAATAATGTGCCAGTAAGAAGTGCACCCATAGTGCCCCCTAATATTGTGCCAGTAAGAAGTGCCCCCATAGTACCCCCCCCCCCAATAATATGCCAGTAAGACGTGCCCCCATAGCGCTCCTCTTCTGTATTCTGTGCCAGATAAAAAAATAAACACATATACTTACCTCCATGAAGCAAGCAGACATTCGATGCAGGCTTCTGTGTCCCACGCTGTATGACTCAGGTGGCTCAGTGACGTTATCGCGCCGCCTGCATCAGCCTCTCCCTTCCCCACCGCACCCTAAGGACGGCAATACAGATGAACATAGAGATGAGCACTTCCACATTGGAAGCACTCATCTCCACTCATTCTGCCCTGCTGCTGCCACCCCACACTTGTCACCACGGCCCTGACTGTCTCCTATGTACAAGAATATAACAACTATCATTCTGTGGCTATGAACAACAAAAACAAACATTTTAATGTGTGCTTCTCACAAAGGACTCAAAATGCAGTCCAGGGGCAAACAAGTTCTTGAAGCAACTAATGGGGTTATTTATCAAACTGGTGTAAAGTAGAACTGGCTTAGTTGCCCATAGCAACCAATCAGATCCCACTGTTCATTTTCCAAAGGATCTAAGCCAACTAAGCCAATCTACTTTACACCAGTTTAATAAATAACCCCAAGTTCTTGAGAAGTTCTTTAAGCAACTGAAATATTTATTTATAGAGAGAAAAGTCATAGACGAGATCGGCACATGCGACTCTTGCTTTCAACAGGCTCATTCATATACAGCCGGCGTGCGACTTCGCCGGGGGTGCTCCACCTCCACAAGCTTCCCAAAACATTCAAATGTAAGTATATCAATAAGGAGTGGCACTCACCCGGTTCTTTTATTGCTGTTTTATTGGTTCCATAGGGATTCACATTCCGCGGTGCGGGTATTTTACAGTGTGTACGGCTGTGCGGCGACGGCCGTTTCGCGCTTCTCCGCGCTTCGTCAGGCCGCTAGCGTGATGACGTCGGCGCGCACCCAAAGCTTTATGCTGCCTCCGGCGCCATCACCATAGCAACGGGACGCTACAATATAATAAAAAACATTTAAAATCACCAAGGACAAGGAAAACATCAGATGAACACTGCCAAATCATTTTTGTCATTAAGACCAAGTGGTCCCAAAGCATTAGTCTTTATTATCCACGAGGCCTCTTTTTGTAAAAGGATTCTATGTCTATCTCCCCCATATTTTAAAGGGCCCACTACCTCAATACCAGCATATGTCAAAACCTCACCTCTGCCTCCATGTTGTTCTCTTATGTGATTAATCAATCTAGGGGATCCTATGCCCGTTTCTATAGACTTCTTATGTTCTCTAAAACGCACGTAAAGGGGTCTTATTGTCTTTCCTATGTAAAATCTTTTACATGGGCAAAAAATCACGTATACTACATACTGAGTCCTACATGTCACGAGTTGTCTCATTCTATGTGCCACACCTCCTATACTCATATACTTTGTTCTATACATGTATTTACATGATGCACAATGCCCACAACTATAATTCCCTTGTGGGGCTAAAGCAGAAAGCCAGTTCTCATTTCTTTCGCTCTCGTATGCACTCCTCACTAATTTATCTCTTAATGTGGTACTTTTCTTGAAGCTTATCAGGGGGGGATTGGCTACTTTTTCCTTAAGATCCTCATCATTCTGTAACATATACCAATTATTATAAACTGCTTTCTTTATGACGGTTGCCATAGGTGTATACTTAAAAGAAAAGACTACTCTATTCGTCTCTTCCCTAATATTCCTACCACCCTCACTTCCATTACGATATTTCCGGACCACCTGCTCATAGGACTGATCTATTAATTTCTCAGGGTAACCCCTTCCCAGTAGTCTCTTCTTCAGATCCCTCGACTGGGCCGTAAAGTCCTCATCCCTACTGGCTATCCTCCTCAACCTTGTGAACTGTCCTTGGGGTACTGCTTTTTTAACATGGTGTGGATGGGAACTCCTGAAATGGAGTAGGGAGTTTGTTGCCGTCTCCTTTCTGTATACATTAGTCACTATATTTCCTTCTTGTATGCACACTTTCACATCCAAGAATTCCAACTCCTTTTGATGTATTCTACTAGTGAATCTCATATTCATCTCGTTGTCCTTATTCAAATATTCTACAAACTCACCAAACTCCATTTCAGTGCCCCTCCACATCATGAAAACATCATCCACAAATCTTATGAACAATTTAATATTTTTTATAAACCTATTGTGAACCGTGAAGACATATCTCTCTTCAAAAACTGCTAGGAAGAGGTTGGCGAAGGTGCATGAGACCGGTGTGCCCATGGCCGTTCCAGATTTTTGATGGTACCATTGTCCATCAAAAATAAAGGCATTATGTGTTAATACATATCCAAGTGCCTCCTCCACAAACTGTATATATTCTTGGGTCTTATTATGATGTTTCAAAACATGGGTCACAGCTTCAACCCCCAATTTTTGAGGTATCCTTGTGTATAGACTTTCCACGTCAATCGACGCCAGGAAGTCACCCTCCTGCCATTGCATGCCCCTTATAACTTCCAAAAAGTCACTCGTATCCCTCAAATATGAGGGTATGCTCCTCAAAAGTGGGCGTAATAGCCAATCCACATACTGCGACAGTGGTTCAGTTATTGACCCTATACCCGCCACAATAGGGCGGCCGGGTGGGCACTCTAGTGACTTATGAACCTTTGGAACAAAATACCATTTCGGTTTAGTAGGATATATAGGATACAATCTCTCCTTAGTTCTTTCAGTAATTATACCTTCTTGCACATATTTAAACAGTAGAGATCTTAGTTGTCTCTGATACTTTCCTATGGGACTTTCCTTCAAGGGCTCATAAGTCTCTTTATCATTCAATTGCCTCATCGCCTCCTTCTCATAATAGGATCTATCCATTATCACTATATTGCCCCCCTTGTCAGCAGGTTTCACAACAATGTTCCTCTGCTCCATGAGCCATTTCAATGCTTTTTGTTCATTCTGGGTTATGTTTTTCCTATTCTTTGGATAAATCAAACATCTTACCTCCCTAAGAACCTGCTTCTGGAACAAATCCAATGTGCTCCCTGCCGACAAGGGGGGGTTAAAAGTGGACCTAATTCCTTTTGTAAAGGGCACTTCGTTGTTTTGAAGGCCTCTTCCACTAGCCTCGCTGCCAGATCTCTACTGTTTAAATATGTGCAAGAAGGTATAATTACTGAAAGAACTAAGGAGAGATTGTATCCTATATATCCTACTAAACCGAAATGGTATTTTGTTCCAAAGGTTCATAAGTCACTAGAGTGCCCACCCGGCCGCCCTATTGTGGCGGGTATAGGGTCAATAACTGAACCACTGTCGCAGTATGTGGATTGGCTATTACGCCCACTTTTGAGGAGCATACCCTTATATTTGAGGGATACGAGTGACTTCTTGGAAGTTATAAGGGGCACGCAATGGCAGGAGGGTGACTTCCTGGCGTCGATTGACGTGGAAAGTCTAAACACAAGGATACCTCAAAAATTGGGGGTTGAAGCTGTGACCCATGTTTTGAAACATCATAATAAGACCCAAGAATATATACAGTTTGTGGAGGAGGCACTTGGATATGTATTAACACATAATGCCTTTATTTTTGATGGACAATGGTACCATCAAAAATCTGGAACGGCCATGGGCACACCGGTCTCATGCACCTTCGCCAACCTCTTCCTAGCAGTTTTTGAAGAGAGATATGTCTTCACGGTTCACAATAGGTTTATAAAAAATATTAAATTGTTCATAAGATTTGTGGATGATGTTTTCATGATGTGGAGGGGCACTGAAATGGAGTTTGGTGAGTTTGTAGAATATTTGAATAAGGACAACGAGATGAATATGAGATTCACTAGTAGAATACATCAAAAGGAGTTGGAATTCTTGGATGTGAAAGTGTGCATACAAGAAGGAAATATAGTGACTAATGTATACAGAAAGGAGACGGCAACAAACTCCCTACTCCATTTCAGGAGTTCCCATCCACACCATGTTAAAAAAGCAGTACCCCAAGGACAGTTCACAAGGTTGAGGAGGATAGCCAGTAGGGATGAGGACTTTACGGCCCAGTCGAGGGATCTGAAGAAGAGACTACTGGGAAGGGGTTACCCTGAGAAATTAATAGATCAGTCCTATGAGCAGGTGGTCCGGAAATATCGTAATGGAAGTGAGGGTGGTAGGAATATTAGGGAAGAGACGAATAGAGTAGTCTTTTCTTTTAAGTATACACCTATGGCAACCGTCATAAAGAAAGCAGTTTATAATAATTGGTATATGTTACAGAATGATGAGGATCTTAAGGAAAAAGTAGCCAATCCCCCCCTGATAAGCTTCAAGAAAAGTACCACATTAAGAGATAAATTAGTGAGGAGTGCATACGAGAGCGAAAGAAATGAGAACTGGCTTTCTGCTTTAGCCCCACAAGGGAATTATAGTTGTGGGCATTGTGCATCATGTAAATACATGTATAGAACAAAGTATATGAGTATAGGAGGTGTGGCACATAGAATGAGACAACTCGTGACATGTAGGACTCAGTATGTAGTATACGTGATTTTTTGCCCATGTAAAAGATTTTACATAGGAAAGACAATAAGACCCCTTTACGTGCGTTTTAGAGAACATAAGAAGTCTATAGAAACGGGCATAGGATCCCCTAGATTGATTAATCACATAAGAGAACAACATGGAGGCAGAGGTGAGGTTTTGACATATGCTGGTATTGAGGTAGTGGGCCCTTTAAAATATGGGGGAGATAGACATAGAATCCTTTTACAAAAAGAGGCCTCGTGGATAATAAAGACTAATGCTTTGGGACCACTTGGTCTTAATGACAAAAATGATTTGGCAGTGTTCATCTGATGTTTTCCTTGTCCTTGGTGATTTTAAATGTTTTTTATTATATTGTAGCGTCCCGTTGCTATGGTGATGACGCCGGAGGCAGCATAAAGCTTTGGGTGCGCGCCGACGTCATCACGCTAGCGGCCTGACAAAGCGCGGAGAAGCGCGAAACGGCCGTCGCCGCACAGCCGTACACACTGTAAAATACCCGCACCGCGGAATGTGAATCCCTATGGAACTAATAAAACAGCAATAAAAGAACCGGGTGAGTGCCACTCCTTATTGATATACTTACATTTGAATGCAACTGAAATATTTGCCTTCAAATGACAAACTGAATAGGTTTTGGGTCTTGGTTTAAAATAGTCCAGTGATGATATTACTGTTATTGATCTGGGTAGTGCGTTTCAGAGAGTGGGGTCTTCATGACAGAAGGATCTGTCTCCAAAAATTTTGTGGTGGAACCTGGATATGGGCATTTTGTTCGAGCCTGCTGATCTGAGGGTACAGCAAGGAGTGCAGGCAGCTGTAGTTCTTTCTGGGAGCTGGGACCTAAGCTGTTTATGGTTTATAGGTCTGCAAGCAGATTTTGAAAGTTATTTTCCGTTTTATGAGCAGCCATTGCAGACAGCGGAGAATGGGTGTTAATAGGAGCATGCCGGGGCTGACTGGTTATTAATCTAGCTGCAGTATTTAAGGAAGTAATGAAGGCTTGCGTATTGTTTTGTCTGGGAGGCCTACCTGAGGGACATTTCAGTAGCCCAGCCACAAGGTTATGAAGACGTTCACCATTGTTTATAAATCTTTTGGTGGAATGAGGTGTTTAATTCTTGCAATTTTTCTCTGGCAGAAGTATGAAGGTTTTAAAAAGGGCTAATATCTGTTCCCCATCCATAAGTACATCTAAATTGCATACATGGTCTGAGTTGTTAATGGTTGTGCTTCCCAAGGACAGAGATTTGGATGTGCAAGCTGCCTCTTTTCTGTCAGGTACTACCCTCCAAGCAGCAGAACTTCAGTCCAGTTTTAGCCAGTTGGCATTGACACGGAATTTATGGTTAGGCATGGGTCCTTGTTTCCAGGCTTAAAGAACAGGTACAGTTGGCTATAGTCTGCATAGAAGTGGTATGCCAGACCATGCCTCTGGATTATTTTGTCTAATGGTAGCATGTAAACTGCAAACAGTATAGACGATAGAACCAAACCCTGTATTACTCCATATTTTGAGGAAACTGGTGAAGAGGATAATGAACCAAGCAATACACTTTGTGGCCTGACAGTCAGAAAAGAACTAAACCACTGGAGACCTCTGCCATCAATTGCACAAAACTCCTTAAAGGGGTTTTCTGAGATTTTTAGACTGATTTTTATACTGACCTATCCTCTGGATAGGCCATCAGTATCAGATCGGTGGAGCATCAATTCTTATGACTCTATGTTGTGCCATTCCTCTGTTATTTCTATTAGAAGTTTATGAATGACTTGTCAGCAGCTTGCAGTAAAGGTACTGTAAAGGGTGTTACCAGTTGGGAGTGTTTCTGCACAGTCTGACACCAGCAGCACTGATTGCATAGATTTGTCAGACACACCAGATACTGGTGGAAACCACCAGTACTACAGACTACTGGCAATTTATTTGTAAGCTTCTGGCAGGAATAATACAGGAATGGCACAAATAGAGTCATAGGAATAGATGCTCCAGAATTGTTACTGCATGGGGAATACAAGTAGTTATTAAAACTGACATGTCAGGAGAGGTGAAAAATCCTCTTTAAGTTGTGTCAAAAGGTGCTGAAAGTTCTAGAAGTATTAGGATGGTACATTTGCCCCTGTATCTTGCCATGTGCTCTTGCACTTAGCACCATTGCAAGTGCTGATTCCATGCTAGCTTTTTCGGGAAGCCAAAATGGAAAGTAATCACATGAGAATCTGTTTTTTTTAATTTGATAGCAGCGGCCTTTTCAGGAAAGTTAGACAGGTCTGTAGCTGCTTATAGCATTGGGGTCCATGGAGGAATAGGTGCGTTTTGGGTCTGCCTCCTATGTACAAGAATGTAACTACTGTAATACTGCCCCCTATGTATAAGAATATAACTACAATAATAATGCCCCCTGTCTATAAGAATGTAACTACTATAATTCTACTACTATGTACAAGAACATAACTACTATAATACTGCCTCCTATGTACAAGAATATAACTACTATAATACTGCCCCTATATACAAGAACATAACTACTATAATACTGCCCCTATATACAAGAATTTAACTACTATAATACTGCTCTCTATGTACAAGAATATAACTACTAATAATACTGCCTCCTATGTACAAGAACATAACTACTATAATACTGCCTCCTATGTACAAGAATATAACTACTATAATACTGCCCCTATATACAAGAACATAACTACTATAATACTGCCCCTATATACAAGAATTTAACTACTATAATACTGCCCCTATGTACAAGAATATAACTACTATAATACGGCCCCTATGTACAAGAATATAACTACTATAATACTGCCCCTATGTACAAGAATATAACTACTATAATACTGTCCTGTATGTACAAGAATATAGCTACTATAATACTGCCCCTATATACAAGAATTTAACTACTATAATACTGCCCCTATGTACAAGAATATAACTACTATAATACTGCCCCTATGTACAAGAATATAACTACTATAATACTGTCCTCTATGTACAAGAATATAACTACTATAATACTGCTCCTATGTACAAGAATATAACTACCATAATACTGCTGCTATGTATAAGAATATAACTACTATAATACTGTCCCTTACAGTCTCTTTAAAAACTATTCATACCCCTTGAGCTTTTCCACAATTTTTCGTGTTGTACCCACAAACTTAAATGTATTTTATTGATTTTATGTGATAGACCAACACAAAGTAGCAAGTACACTTACTTACAAATAAAAATCTGAAAAGTGTGATGTGCATTTGTATTCAGCCCTCTGTACTCTGGTACCCCTAAATAAAATCCAGTGTGACCAATTGCCTTCAGAAGTCATCTAATTAGTAACTAGAGTCTTGTGTGTAATTTATTCTCAGTATAACTCCAGCTGTTCTGTGAAGGCCTCAGAGGTTTGTGAGTGAACATTAGTAATCAAACAGCATCATGAAAACCAAGGGATAAACCAGACAGGTCAGGGATAAAGTTGTGGAAAAATGTAAAGCAGGGAGGCTATTTTCACACTTGCATTTGCAGGATCCGTTTGTGAGATCCGTCACAGGCTCTCACAAATGGTCCTGAACTGATCAGTTTTGTCCTCATGCATTCTGAATGGAAAAGGATCCGTTCAGAATGCATCCGTTTGCTTCAGTTCAGTCTCCATTCCGTTTTGGAGGCGGACACTAAAACACTGCTTGCTGCATTTTGGTGTCCGCATAAAGAAACTGATGCAAATGGATCCGTCGTGACTCACAATGTAAGTCAATGGGGACGGATCCGTTTTGTCTGACACAATAGAAAACGGATCCGTCCTCCATTGACTTTCAATGGAGTTCAAGACGGATCCGTCTTTGCTATGTAAAAGATAATACAAACAGATCCGTTCAGAACGGATGCATACGGTTGTATTATCATGATGGATCCATTTGTGAGAGCCTGGACGGATCTCACAAACGGATCCTGCAAACGCAAGTGTGAAAGTCGCCTTAGGTTAATAAAAAATATTCCATGCTCTGAACATCTCACAGTGCACTATTCAGTCCATCAAAAAAATGGAGCATGGCACAACTACAAACCTACCAAGACATGGACGTCCACCTAAACTGACAACCCCCAGAAAGAGAGCACTAATTAGAGAAGCTGCCGAGAGGCCCGTCATCACTCTGGAGGAGCTGCAGAGATGCAGAGCTCAGGTAGGAGAATCTGTCCACAGGACAAGTATTAGATGTGTACTCCACAAATTTGGCCTTTATGGAAGAGTGGCAAGAAGAAAGTCATTTTTGAAGCAAGCCATAAGAAGTTCTGATTGTAGTTTGCCAAAAGCCATGTAAGAGACACAACAAACGTGGAAGAAGGTGCTCTGGTCAGATAAGAGCACAGTTGAACTTTTTGGTCTAAATGCAAAACGCTATGTGTGGCGGAAAACTTACACATCACCCTGAACACACCATCCCCACCATAAAACATGGTGATGGCAGCATCATTCTGTGGGGATGCTTTTCTTCAGCAGGGACAGGGAAGATGGTCAGAGTTGATGTGGAGATGCATGGAATTAAATACAGGGCAATCCTGGAGGAAAGCCTAGTAAAGGATACAAAACACTTGAGAGTGGGGCAGAGGTTCACCTTCCAGCAGGATAAGAACCCTAAACTTTTACAGCCAGAGATACAATGGAATGGTTTAGATCAAAGCATATTCATGTGTTAGAATGGCCAAAGTCCAGACCTAAATCCCACTGAAAATGTGCGGCAAGTGTTGAAAATTGCTGTTCACAGACGCTCTCCATACAATCTGACTGAGCTTGAGCTATTTTATGAAGAAGAATGGGGAAAGATTGCAGATGTGCAAAGCTGGTAGAGACATACCCCAAAAAACATGCAGATATAATTGCAGGGAAAGGTGGTCAAACAAAATATTGTCTCAGGAAGGCTGAATACAAATGCACGCTATAATTTCAAGATTTGTATTCATTGAAATTTTGAAAACCATGTATAATTTTCTTTTCACTTCACACATACTTGCTACTTTGTGTTGGTCTAAACATACCTTTTTGGGCTCCAGTGGCGTGATCATTAGCATGCACTGCTGAGCCACGCCCTGGCAATGCTCTGTTTCTCCCTGCAGCTGGCATGTACTGGAGGAGATTAGCAATGGGTTGATTGATTAGCTGTTCTATTACTGTGTGCTAGTGTTTCTATTTAATGTAGCGCGGGTCACGGTCCTATCTGATTCTGATCCAGGGACTCAGCACTTCATTTAATCCCCTTCTTAGCCATACACCAGTTCCAGTGATAGTCTCTGACTCATTAGCAGTGTTCCTGTGCTTATTGGATTGCTCGTTCTCTCTGTCTCGTTTGATACTGCATAGCTTGTCTGGTTCTGACCCATTTAGGTACGATTCGGGTTTTGAGGTTTGTAACACAGTAACATAGTTTATAAGGCCGAAAAAAGACATCTGTCCATCCAGTTCGGCCTGCTATCCTACAAGTTGATCCAGAGGAAGGCAAAAAAACCCTGTGAGGTAGAAGCCAATTTTCCTCACTTTAGGGGAAAAACATTCCTTACCGACTCCAAACGGGTCATCAGAATAACTCCCTGGATCAACGACCCATCTCTAGTACTCTAGTAGCTATAACCTGTAATATTATTACCCTCCAGAAATACATCCAGGCCCCTCTTGAACTCTTTTAGTGAACTTACCATCACCACCTCCTCAGGCAGAGAGTTCCATATTCTCACTGCTCTTACCATAGAAAATCCTCTTCTATGTTTGTGTACAAACCTTCTTTCCTCCAGACGCAGATGATGTCCCCTCGTCACAGTCCTGGGGATAAATAGATCATGGGAGAGATCTCTATACAGACCCCTGATATATTTATACACAGTTATTAGATCTTCCCTCAGTCGTCTTTTTTCTAAAGTAAATAACCCTAATTTTGATAATCTTTCTGGGTACTGTAGTCCACCCATTCCAGTTATTACTTTAGTTGCCCTCCTCTGAACCCTCTCCAGCTCTGCTATGTCGGCCTTGTTCACAGGAGCCCAGAACAGTACACAGTACTCCATGTGTGGTCTGACTAGTGATTTGTAAAATGGCAGGACTATATTCTCATCACGGGCATCTATGCCCCCTTTGATGCAACCCATTATCTTATTGGCCTTGGCAGCAGCTGTCTGACACTGGTTTCTGCAGCTTAGTTTGCTGTTCACTAAAATTCCTAAGTTCTTTTCCATGTCAGTGTTACCCAATATTTTACCATTTAGTATGTACTGGTGACTTGCATTATTCCTTCCCATATGCATAACCTTACATTTGTCAGTATTAAACCTCATCTGCCACTTCTCTGCCCAAGCCTCCAGTCTATCCCGATCCATCTGTAGCAGTGTACTGTCCTTTTCTGTGTTAATTACTTTACACAGTTTAGTGTCATCTGCAAAAATTGATATTTTACTGTGCAAGCCTTCTACAAGATCATTAATAAATATATTGAAGAGAATAGGGCCCAATACTGACCCCTGTGGTACCCCACTAGTGACAGTGACCCAATCTGAATATGTGCCGTTAATAACCACCCTCTGTTTTCTATCACTGAGCCAGTTACTTACCCACATACAGACATTTTCTCCCAGTCCAAGCATTCTCATTTTATATACTAACCTTTTATGTGGTACAGTGTCAAATGCTTTGGAGAAGTCCAGATATACAACATCCATTGATTCGCCGCGGTCAAGTCTAGAACTTACCTCCTCATAGAAACTGATTAAATTAGTTTGACATGACCGATCCCTCATGAAGCCATGCTGATATGGCGTTATTTGCTTATTTTCATTGAGGTACTCCAAGATAGCATCTCTTAGAAAACCTTCAAACAGTTTACCCACGACAGATGTCTGTCTTTGTCGTTTGCCTGTCTCCAGTGTTGGACTGGGGTTCCTGGAGCACACCAGTATAATTCATTCTGGTGACCCATGATGCACCTACATGTAAATTCTACCTGCTCACATAGCGGCAGGCAGCAGTAACATGCTCAGGATGATTTATTATGAGGGTCCATGCAACAACTTCAAGAAGGTAGTGTCACACTCTGGTGTCAGAGGAAAACCCCACACCGAATATAGGAGGGAAAGGAAAAGGAAATCAGGCCTATAAACTAGAGAAGGGAAATGGACACCTCCTAATGAAAACCCTAACCAAAGCCCTGACTGACTATCAGTATGAACAGATCCCAAAGGTAGGTAAGTTCATACACAGGAATACCTAGAGTCCTATCTCACCCTAAAGGACCCTGGTACTAATGACAGGAAAGAGACAGCCCGTTCCTCCAAAGGAAGGATGAACAGGAGTCTCTAGAGCAAGACACAGTGTTGTAGCCTTCATTAGTTCACTTGCGCTAGTAGTGAGGTGTATCTGTGTGCTATATCCCACCGTGATTCTGGCACTGATCCAGATCCAGATTATTGTTTGGGATACAGTGCATGTGGGTTCAATTTGGAGGGATCTATTGGACTGATCCGTTGATAGACCTGTCTCACAGTATCATACACACCAGCCATTTGTTGCACCAGATATATACTCCTCCTACTATAAGGGTTGTGAGCCACATATACGGTGGTTGTCAGTGATATGTAAGTGTTTCACTGATACCACTCATGGAACCGTAGTGGCATATATGACTTAATTGTCTCTCACACACCCTTATTTATGCGGGCAGGTATACGCAGTCACTGTTTATGTTACCTGTGGGTACTAAAATCACAGCTCTAACAGTGACGCTAAATCTGCCTGGAGTTCCAAACATTTAATAACTGGATCACAAACAGTGTATGTCGTCTTGGCTTCCAGTCTTATGTTTGGAACCCTTTTTATATTTTAATTAATTGTGTTTCCATCACCCTCTCCCCCCCTCCTTTGTAAGTCTATTGCACTAGTTGCTAATAAAGTTTGTAGTTTTAGCATCAACCATTTTCCGTGATATATATTGCATTGAGGTGACGCATACCCATTTTCATTGTGATCATACACTCCGTGATTTATGAACAGGAGTCTCACAAAGTCCTGTTACAAAATGACTAGGAAATGCAAAAAACAAAAAAAGCAAAAATAAGAAACAAAAGGGAAAGGTAACACTTAACTTCCAAGAAGCTATAGCAGCACAAGGAACTCTGCCGAGATCCAAACACCAGCTATCCACAGGTCCAACTGAATCTATAAACCGCACAGCATACTGGGGGAAACAACTATAAATAGGGAAAGTTAAATGACCCCAATAGCAACACCTGGAAGCTAAGGGCATGGCCAGTACCAGAAACACAGACACCTATTAATCCACAAGGAAAACATGTCAAATCAAACCACGTGTTGTCAGTCTCAAAGATCTCCTGCCAGTTGCGGAGACGTCCGTGTGTCTCGGTACGTCTGTGACAAGTAGGTTCCTGGGAAAATAAGATATGAGTTTGCCTGACTCTTGAATCTAGATGTTGTCTCAGCCACCTGATGCATCTATGATAATAAACTGGGTAGTTCAAATAATCTACCCAGTTTTTACATGGATATAGGTTGGTTAAGATGCTGTTTGGGGGACTGGGTGCTCATATTTGACAGGGGCCCACCTATCCACCTGTTCCCCTGTGAGCCGGTCCAAGCCTGTCTATCTCTGTCCTTAAATAGTGTAGAAACCATCGACCAGTTGCAGTCTAGCTAGGGCTCACTGTCCTTGTTTGTCCTCATTTACTATCACATAAAATCACAATAAAATACATTTGTGGTTGTAACACAAAAACTATAACTACCATAATACTGACTCCTATATACAAGTATATAACTACTATAATACTGCCCCCTATGTACAAGAATATAACTACTATAATACTGCTTCCTTTGTACAAGAATATAACTACTATAATACTGCTTCCTTTGTACAAGAATATAATTACTATAATACTGCCCGCTATGTACAAGAATATAATTACTATAATACTGTCTCCTATGTACAAAAATATAACTACTACAATACTTCTTCTGTGTATAACAATATAAGTACTATAATACTGTCTCCTATGTACAAGAATATAGCTAGTATAATACTGCCTCTTATGTACAAGAATATAACTAGTATAATACTACCTCCTATGTACAAGAATATAACTACTATAATACTGCTCCTATGTACAAGAATATAACTACAATAATACTGCCCCCTATGTACAAAAATAGCTGCAATAATACTCCCCCCTATGTACAAGAATATACCTACTACAATACTGCCTCCTATGTACAAGTATATAACTACTATAATACTGCTTCCTATGTACAAAAATATAATTACTATAATACTGCCCGCTATGTACAAGAATATAATTACTATAATACTGCCCCCTATGCACAAGAATATAACTACTATAATACTGTCTCCTATGTACAAGAATATAACTACTATAATACTTCTTCTGTGTATAACAGTATAACTACTATAATACTGTCTCCTATGTACAAATATATAACTACAATAATACTGCTCCCTATGTACAAAAATAGCTACAATAATACTCCCCCTATTTACTAGAATATAACTGCTTTAATACTGATCGCTATCATTTGTAGTTATATATGTACACAGTATAATGATTATTTGCTCTTCCAGTATGACATTTGTGCAGTTATATGGTCCATTTCTCTCTCACGACGGTTTCATATTGTGATCTGCACATGTTCCTGTGACTACTTTAACACTCCCACGACTCAGAGCATTTTCATCCCAGTCTAGAAATACAGCTCCACCTGCCCATGGATTTAGACAGCTGTTTGTTACTGAGAAAATCCTAGCTGGTGACAGGGACCTCAAATCTCATCCCCCGAGGCTGGAGTAGATGCTGTCCTGAGGCAGGCGAGTGGTTAAACAACATCACAGAATAAACATTATTTGAATCAAATTTTTACCTGTTTGATTAAAAAGGCTACCCAGACTGTTTATATTGATGACCCATCCTCAGAACAGGTCATCGATATCTGATCTACCGTATGGGGATCCAAAATCGTGCACACCTTCCAGTCAGCTGTTCTGGCACCCACTGTGTTTTCCAGCATCTACTTCCAGCGCCGGAACTACTGCAGTACAGCAGATCAGATATTGATGCCTGCCCTTTATAAAAAAAAACTGTGCAACAACTGTAAGGGAGATACGAAGCAGATGTGATGATACTAGATATTAAAGGAGCTGTCTCACTTCAGCAAGTGGCATTTATCATGTAGAGAAAGTTAAAACAAGGCACCTACTAATGTATTGTTATTATCCATGTATTATCCATATTGCTTCCTTTGCTGGCTGGATTCATTTTTCTACATTATACTATTATATTTCCATGGTTACGACCACCCTACAAGCCATCAGTGCTGGTCAAGTTTGTGTACTACAAGAAAAAGCGTCGGCCCCTCTGTGGGACCGTGTGAGTGCACATAGGCTAGTGCATTTTCCTGTAGTGTGCAAGCATGGCCACCGTTGCTGGATTACAGTGTGGTCGTAACCATGGAAACGAGCAGTATATAGTATGATGGAAAAATGCTGAAGTGAGACAAGCCCTTTAAAGGAGTTTTCTGGAGGTAAAATTTTGATGACAGGATATTGTCAAGATAGGTCATCAATATCAGATTGGATGGGGTCCAACTCCTGGCACCCTTGTCCATTAGCTGCAGTGCCCAGGCTTTTCCTAGGCAAGTGATATCACGTTCATCAGTGAAGGCCCTTTGTGTAGCTCAGTCCAAGTGAATGGGCCTGGTCTGCAATATCAGCCACTGCTGCTATATGATGGATGTTGCTGTGCTTGGAATGCTGTAGCTCTCACTGGAGCTGATCAACGAGGATGTCGGAAGTCAAACCCCCACCAATCCGATGGGGCTTGTACTATTGATGACCTATCCTCAGGATAGGTTATCAATATCAGATGCGGCAGAGGTCTGACACCCCCGCCGATCAGCTGTATGAGGAGACGGCACACGCAGTGCACATGTGCCATCTCCCTTTTGTCCTTCTGCTCACCGCTGCTGTCTATGGTCTTTGCCATAGACAGCAGCATTGGACAGGAAGAGAGAAGGGACATAAAGTGGAATTTTTTTGTACTGGCACACATTATACGGGAGAGGGGAGCTAAGGGGACATTGGTTCTACTAGGGGAACTAAAAGGAGATATGTTTTGTACTAGCACACGTTATAAGGGGGACATTTGTGTACTGGCACATATAAGGAGGTATTTTTTTGTACTGGGACATGTTATAAATGCCATTTTGTACTGGCACATATTATAAGGGGCTATTGTTTTTTACTGGCACACATTATAAGGGGATTTTTTTGCACTTACACACATTAGGAGATTTTTTGTACTGGCATACATTTTAAGAAGGCATTTTTGTACTAGCACACATTATAAAAGTGTATTTTTTTATTGGCACACATTAAGGGGCATTTTTCTACTGGCTCACATTATAAGGGGAATTATTCATGCTGGGGGGAATTATGGTGGTATTTATTACTATTTGGAGACTATAAGGGAGAATGATTACTAGTATGGGCACTATGGGGACAGTTTTACTTCTGGGGCACAATGGAAGACATTATTACTATTGGGAGCACTGTTACCACAAAAGTGCACTCTGTGAGAGAATTATAACTATTGGTAAGACATTTGAGGAGCTCTATTACTGTGGGACACCCTGGCATGGCATCAGCTTAGCACAACTATTTTGGTGGCACTATTTGTGGGGCACGGTGCCAATGATTATTGAAGGGAGCACTCTGTGTGTGGCACTAGTATTTTCAGGGGGACTGTTTCTGCAGTATAAGGTTGGGGAGCACAGTGGGAACAGTATTGGGGGTGGCAGGATGAGGTGTTAAAAAGGTGGCAGGATAAGGGAAAAGTAGGAAACTAAGATGACTGTCAAACTCTGCAGAGACATGAGGTGGCTGAAAACAATCGTCATGGCGGTCTTGTCCAAATGGAGAAGGTGAGGAAATAGAACGTTTACCTCAGAGAGACATCACTAGATGTAAGGGGTATGTAGTGCTGCAGTCTTCTGTATGTTATACAGGTTCTGTATCTAGTGTTTTGTAAGTATGTCTTTAACAGTACACCTGGAGGGAAAGGGGTCAGTTGAGAACTTGGCATGGGTGAGATGTGCTGTTTCAATTTTCACCTCAGCAGCAGAAAGGCTAGGTGCGCTCCTGCATATGAAGCAGACTCAGTGCCTGATCCAGCTCAATACACTTTACACTATACCACATCGTAACTGTACGTCGTAGTGTTAAAAGGCTTGTCCGGTTTCAGCAAGAGACTGGACAACACCGGGGATCTTGCTGGGCTCTTTTAACCTGTCTGCAGCAGTGATATCACACTGACAATGCTTGACCACTGCAGCAAATCAGTGGTGTCTTCAGTGTTCCCCTGAAGCCCATGATTGGCTGCACCTGTCACATGTTGTTGACGTGGAGTCACTGCTGCAGTCAGGTAAACAGAGCCCTGCTAGGAGAACCGGAATTGCGGCACTGAATCTGCTATATCAGTATCACTCAACTTTTCAGGTTTATCCTTAGTGTTGTCTGGTTCCTTTAAGAGGAGGAGAATATTTCAGAAAATGTGTGCTGCAAGTGCAAACTTAATTAAGTGTAGAGTAATCTCCTCTAACGAGACAAAAAAGTGGCAAAATGGGACAATACCTGGAATCTGGGATTCTGGTCCTGTAGAACCCTGGCCCTATAGGAATGAAGGGTACATTTCTGACCTATTGATATTCAACAGCCGTTAGTTTCTAATATCCTAACAGGTTTACACAAAACACCACTATAGTCGTCCCTCATTCACCCCCTGACTTCACCCCCCCACACACACACAACTACTCATTGAGACAAGGCATCAGCTTTTAGGGAACTCTTATTGTGTAAATGATGTGAGCAGCAGACGTGTCATGAGTGTCGGGCATGGAGGCGGATTATAAATAGTCCTGAAACCAGTACACAGCTGTGATAGTTGTCTATGTACCCTGGCCCCCAGTGTCAATCTATTTTAAGGCCACGTTCCAAGAAGAAGCCTGCATGTCCGGATCACGTGAGAAGAATATCGGTGGGGGTCACTGTACAAAAATTCTGCACTTCTGTATTGCATATCTATCAGTCCGGGCTGCTGTTTTCCTGCTGGTTATAAACCAGATGGGGGAAAAATACAAAAATTGGCCCTGCATTGACCTGCTACATCAATGGCCTTGTGACAGTGGCACCAATCAAAATGTACATGACCCTATGTGACGGCAGTATCAGTTTTGCCATTGACAGCAAATTTTCTACAGCACTGCATACCTGAGCAACAGTTATATATACTCTTCAGTATGTAGAAATGGAGTAAAAGTTGCTTAATTGATGCAACTGAAGAAAAAACATCCACAGTTGTCATCTGCCTTTGTAGTCTGTTGTGACCCAGCTTGCCAATGGTTACTGTTTATGTCTTTTATTGAGCACATTGAGGGAGGAAAAATAAGTGAACCTCTGTGTTAAAAAAACTGATTCAGTTAAAGGGGTATTCTGATTTACATCATCAGAATACCAATAATCAATATTTATGTAAGCAGCTGTAATGCATTTCTTTCACCTAAGGTTATTCAAGTAGTATGGGCTTGTCACTGTACCATTCACAAAGTGTAGGGCAGTTATGTATTGACTAGACACACCTACCCACACTAACACCACCACCACCAAAGGCTCATGTGCTGACAACAGTGGCTCATACATAGCTTGACGTCTCCAATATTATTGGTGGCCATCATTTCTGCTCAGCGTGAATTGACTTTCATCGATGCACACAACTGAGGCCCACTGGTCCCTCAGACCATAGTTGCTCCCTGGCCCAGTCAAGACTATGTGGTCAGGTAACCTTGCAGGTCATGTAGCACAAAGGCCTCGCTGATTTAAATGGTTTTGAGTGGTCTGACATGAAACATGGGTGCCTCTCACCTTGGGTGCCTTTTGTGAATTTTGCCATTAAGCTCCTTGTTAGAGAACAGTAAGTTGTGGAAAAAGTACTGAACAGTTGGATTCAAAAGTATAGAGAAGGTCACTTTAAGTTCACTTGTAAAGGTTAGAGTGCATTTTTAGTTCATCCTGAAATTTCACCCACAAGCCAAATATCCCAAACATTTTGTGAGTAGTGTATTAATTGAGAGGCATTTAAAATGGCATTGACCACGTTTTCTTTTTACAGGTCAAATACATTTCTTTAACTTCTTTCTTCGGTAAGAACCACTGCATGTGCGACTATGCCCTAACAGTAAAAGACCTACTGAAGACTCTGTTCCTATGTTTACTAAAAAACACAAGTATGGTGTTCATAGAAGGATGTCACAAAGGAAGAAGTCACTTCTGTCCAAACAAAAAGCAAACATTGTGGTACATCGCAAGTTTCCAGACGACCAACTGGATGTTCCACAGTGTTTCTGGGAAAATGGTTTATGGAGAGATGAGACAAAAGTAAAATCTTTTCAAAACACTATGTTTGGTTGAAAAAGAACACTGTCAGGACCGGCAGTCATTGCACCCGTTCTGCTGGTCCTGTCTCTGACTCTGGTGGCGATGTGGTTGCCCGTGGCCAGGCTTCTTCCGCTATTTCGTCAGGCTCCTCCTCCAGCCGACGGTCTCTGGCTGTGGATGCGCGTCCCAGGCAGGGGACGCGCACGACGATCATTAGTGCCAGGGACGTGGCTGGTGTGCACACTCGCTCGCGGCCTGTTTCTGGTCGCCGGAAAAAGCGAACAATTTAGTCTGTTTATTTTCTGTTCATTTGGTATCTCATGAGTTAAGTTTGTTTCCTTGCTTTCTCCTCCCAGTCAGCTGGTTGGGTGGGGTCTGCTAGGTATTTAAGGCCCTCAAATGTTAACCTTGCTGCCAGTGTTTGGAGTTTCCTTGCTACTACCTGGTTTGTCATTTGTGCTCTGCTATTTAGACTCTTGTTTGTTCGTTGACCCTCGGCGTGTTTTGTGACTACTCTTGGCTTTCAGATTTTGTTCCTGACGTACTCTCCTGGTTTTGATGCGGCTATCTGACTATCCATTTGTTCTTGTTTGTCTGTCTTGTTTGTTTTCCCTTCCCCTGCACTTTTGCTAGTGTATCTCGAGTCTTCAGGTTGTCGACTCAGGGGTTAGCCTGAGTAGGCAATAGGCAGGGAAAGGGGTTGGGAGTTAGCTTAGGGATCACTTACCCCTTGTCTGTGTATCCCAGCCCTGACAGAAACACTGGCCCAAAAGAGGCCTGCAACCTGCATACGTCCAGCTACGTTCACTCCACCTATGGAGCCTATGTCAGCTGTGGTCGCGCAGGTCCAGGCCTTGACCAAGTTGGTTCAAGATCTGGCTATCTGCCTTCAGGTTCAGGAAGACATGTACAGTATGCTACGGCCCCGGTGCCACCTCCGGCCGTTCAGTCACCTGCACCTGAACCTAAGGTTCCCCTTCCCAACCTTTTTTCTGGCGATCGTAAGAAATTTTTTTCATTTCGGGAAGGGTGTAAACTTTATTTTTCTTTACGACCTCGTTCCTATGGGACAGAAGCGCAAAAGGTGGGGCTGGTTATGTCTCTCCTGCGGGGTGACCCGCAAAATTGGGCGCTTTCCTTACCTCCTGATTCACCTCTGCGCTCTTCTCTGGACAGTTTTTTGTCTGCACTGGGTCAGATTTATGATGAACCAGACCGACCTGCGTTAGCAGTTTCCCACTTGTTATCCCTCCGTCAGGGTAGACAAATGGCGGAAGAATATTGTTCTACGTTCAGACAGTACGTGACGGACTCGGGGTGGAACGATCAGGCCTTGAAAGACCTATTCATGACCGGCCTCTCAGACCAGGTAAAAGACTTATTATTAGCTCATGCAGAACCTAAAACTCTTGACGAAGCTATGACCCTCGCCATCCGGGCAGATCGACGCCTAAGGTCCAGACGACCACCTCGGGTGTCCCCCGCTCCTCGGCCAACCCTCAGTACAGTCTCATCTCTACCTGGGCCTGAACCAATGGAGCTCGGCAGTATCACCCCAGAGCAGAGGAGGGAACATCGCCGGAAGAATCGACTATGTTTCTACTGTGGGAGTTCCGAACATCAGCTAAATGCCTGTCCCAAGAAGTCACAGCAGTAAAACTTCCGCTCCTAGGCAGTCGTCGGGAGGACTGCCTAGGAGCTCAGGTACTCCCTAAAATTGCTAAGATGTTTCTGCCCTGCACTATTGAGGTCCAGTCAGCCTCATGTACAGGTCTGGCTTTTCTGGACTCTGGTGCAGCTGCTAATTTCATAGACTTTGATTTTGTGTCCCAGGTTTTGTCTTCCATGCTTCCGTTGTCCCCTCCTATCCTAGTATCAAGTGTGGATATGACCCCATTGCGTGCTGGTTTGGTCAAATTCCGCACCCCTGAGATAAAATTGGTGGTGGGTGCACTACACATAGAATATTGTTCTTTTCTGGTTATGAAAAATTTGTCGGTGAACGTTATCCTGGGGATGCCTTGGCTCCAGGAACATAATGCAGTTATTGACTGGGGTACACTGGATCTTGTTCGCTGGGGTCCTCAGTGTAAGGCCCATATGTCTCAGGTCTCACTCTGTACCACGATTGCATGTGATGCAGATGTTTTCTCCAAACCCCTGTCTCAAGTCCTTCCTCCTCATAGGGATTTTGACTGTAAGATAGATCTCTTGCCCAAAGTCAAGCTGCCTAAGGGTCGTATTTATAATCTGTCTGTACCTGAAAGAGTCACTTAAACAGTATATTGATGAAAGCTTGGCTATTGGGCACATTAGACCTTCTGAGTCCCCAACGGTGGCTGGGTTCTTTTTTTGTGGAGAAAAAAGATGGTGGGTTAAGGGCGTGTATAGATTACCGCGAATTAAATAAAATCACGGTCAAGAACTCTGGACCTCTTCCTCTTATTCCGGACCTTCTGAATCAGGTTTCTGGGGCCAATTGGTTCTCCAAATTAGATCTAAGGGGAGCGTATAATCTGATTCGGATTCGGGAAGGAGATGAGTGGAAGACTGCTTTTAACACACCACTGGGGCACTTCGAATATCTTGTTATGCCTTTCGGTCTGAGTAATGCCCCAGCAGTCTTCCAAGGTTTTATGAATACCATTTTTCATGATGTTATTGGGGTCTTTATGGTGGTCTATCTGGATAACATCCTGATTTTTTCTCCAGATCTGCCCACCCATCATGAACATCTTTGCCTTGTGTTGTCCCGGTTGCGAAAAAACTCTTTGTTCGCTAAGTTGGAAAAATGTATTTTTTGTGTGCAAAAGGTTTCATTTCTGGGTTATGTGGTCACTCCTTCCGATGTACAGATGGATCCATGTAAGGTTCAGGCGATAGCAGAGTGGGTCCGCCCCACTGACAAAATCCCTTCAACGGTTTCTAGGTTTTGCCAATTACTACAGAAACTTTATAAAAAACTTTTCCATAATCGCCAAACCACTCACGGATCTTACCCGCAAGGGGGGCTGATCCTAGCAACTGGTCTCCTGCAGCATACTCTGCGTTTCAGGAGCTCAAGAAAGCTTTTTCTACAGCCCCTGTGTTGATTCAGCCTGATCTCTCTCAACCCTTCATTGTAGAGGTAGATGCTTCTGTGGTCGGTGTGGGGGCAGTATTATCTCAAGGGTCTTCTGCTCTCACAAACCTCAGGCCATGTGCATTTTTCTCTAAAAAATTCTCTTCATGTGAAAGAAATTATGATATTGGGAATCGCGAGCTCCTTGCCATCAAATGGGCTTTTGAAGTGTGGCGCCATTTCTTGGAGGGAGCTCTTCACCCAGTGACAGTGATCACAGACCATAAAAACCTGGTGTATCTTGATAGTGCAAAACGTCTCAATGCTCGTCAGGCCAGATGGGCCTTGTTTTTCTCACGTTTTAATTTTGTTGTTACCTACCGTCTGGGTACAAAAAATGTAAAAGCTGATGCTTTATCCTGGAGTTTCGGTATTCCTGAGGGTTCGGAGTCTGAGTCTGGTAACATTTTACCTCCAGGTATTGTACTGGCAGCTGTCTCCTCTCACCTCTCTTCTCAAATTCTTGCTGAACAAAATTCTGCTCCTAAAGACCTTCCGGAAGGCAAATTGTTTGTTCCCATGTCTTGACGTTTGAGAGTGTTAGAGGAGACACATTGTTCAGTGCTAGCAGGTCACCCAGGTGTTCGGGGAACATTAGATTTACTGAAAAGAAATTATTGGTGGCCACGTATGCATACTGACGTTTATGCGTTTGTTCAGGCTTGTCAAGTCTGTTCGCGGGGAAAGATCCCCAGGAGACGTCCTGAGGGACCTCTTCTCCCGCTCCTAGTGACAGACAAACCCTGGACTAACATTTCCATGGACTTTGTCACCGATTTGCCACCATCTCAGGGGTGCACTGTCATTTGGGTGGTGGTGGATCAGTTCTCTAAAATGGGTCATTTCATTCCGTTGAAAAAACTGCCATCAGCGGAAGAATTGGCTGATCTGTTTATCCAGCATGTGGTTTGTCTCCATGGTATTCCTGATGAGGTGGTATCCAACAGGGGGGTACAATTTGTGGCTAAGTTTTGGCGAGCTTTCTGTTCTAAATTAGAAGTTAAATTGTCCTTTTCTTCTGCCTTTCACCCTGAAACCAATGGGCAGACGGAGAGGATGAATCAGGAGCTGATCCAGTACCTTCATCTTTTTATCTCTGACTGTCAGCATCAGTGGGCCTCATATCTTCCGCTAGCCGAATTTGCTATCAACAATCACACTAGTTCATCCACACTCGCATCACCCTTTTACTGTAATTATGGTTTTCACCCCAGGTTTTCTTTATCATCGTGTTCTGTTTCTGATACTCCTCGGGCAGAATCCATAACTAACCAACTGTGCACAGTGTGGTCACGAGTTCAGCAGAACTTGAGAAAATCACAAAGCCAAATGGTCCACCATTCCAGGAATAAACATACTGTCTCTGAAACTTTTGTTGTGGGTGATAAAGTCTTGTTGTCTACTAAAAACCTCAAATTGAAAGTTCCGTCTCTGAAATTTGCTCCTAGGTTCATCGGTCCTTTTGTCATAACTCATGTGTTTAATCCTGTATCTTTCAAGGTTGCGTTGCCCCCTGAATGGCGGGTCCACAATACTTTTCATAAAAATCTGCTAAAGCGCTATGTTGACCCTGTTGTACCCCTCCCTGACCCTCCCTCTCCGTCTGTTGTGGATGGAGATCTTGAGTATGAGGTGGAGAGGGTTCTGGACTCTAGGTTGGTGAGGAATTCCCTTCAGTACCTCATCCATTGGAAGGGATTCGGTCCAGAAGATAGATCTTGGGTCCCTGCTAGGGATGTGCACCCCGGTTAGTGAGATTGTTTCACCAGAGTCATCCTTCTAAACCATCTCTTCTTCTAAGTTCTAAGGGTCCGGAGGCCCCTCCTGGAGGGGGGGTACTGTCAGGACCGGCAGTCATTGCACCCGTTCTGCTGGTCCTGTCTCTGACTCTGGTGGCGATGTGGTTGCCCGTGGCCAGGCTTCTTCCGCTATTTCGTCAGGCTCCTCCTCCAGCCGATGGTCTCTGGCTGTGGATGCGCGTCCCAGGCAGGGGACGCGCACGACGATCATTAGTGCCAGGGACGTGGCTGGTGTGCACACTCGCTCGTGGCCTGTTTCTGGTCGCCGGAAAAAGCGAGCAATTTAGTCTGTTTATTTTCTGTTCATTTGGTATCTCATGAGTTAAGTTTTGTTCCTTGCTTTCTCCTCCCAGTCAGCTGGTTGGGTGGGGTCTGCTAGGTATTTAAGGCCCTCAAATGTTAACCTGGCTGCCAGTGTTTGGCGTTTCCTTGCTACTACCTGGTTTGTCATTTGTGCTCTGCTATTTAGACTCTTGTTTGTTCTTTGACCCTTGGCGTGTTTTGTGACTACTCTTGGCTTTCTGATTTTGTTCCTGACGTACTCTCCTGGTTTTGACGCGGCTATCTGACTATCCATTTGTTTTTGTTTGTCTGTCTTGTTTGTTTTCCCTTCCCCTGCACTTTTGCTAGTGTATCTCGAGTCTTCAGGTTGTCGACTCAGTGGTTAGCCTGAGTAGGCAATAGGCAGGGAAAGGGGTTGGGATTTAGCTTAGTGATCACTTACCCCTTGTCTGTGTATCCCAGCCCTGACAAACACTTTATATCAACATCAAAAGCCCATCCCAACTGTGAAGCATGGTGAAAGAAGCATCATGGTTGGGTCTGCTTTGCTTCCTTAGGACCGTCCTTAAAGGGGTTGTCTCACCTCAGTAAGTGGCGTTTATCATGTAAAGAAAGAAAGTTAATACAAGCCACATACTAATGTATTATTATTATCCATATTGTTTCCTTTGCTGGTTGGATTAATTTTTCCATCATAGATAAGTTTGGATATTAAGTGTGCTTTACTAACATCCAGACAGCAGAGTGCAGGTTTTGCTTGGAGTTCATGACAATGTTTATGTTATGACTCTGACAACCTTGGCTCCCGCAGACGTTTTTATTAATATAAATGTTCTTGCTGTCGCCATTATTTCCTCTTCCTGCAGCTTTGTTATATGTTTAAAATACAGCAAATCCAGATCAAAAGGAATTTAATTAAACATTCGGCCAGTGCAGTGCTTGCGTCCTTCATGAAGAGCCAAAGCGGGCCTAATGACATCAGAGGTACACAGCTCATGTACCTTAAAATGGTGACGACAGATGCTAGGTTTCAGCATATAACTGGTCAAGCAGGGGGCGCCACTGGCCTGATGCTTGCATTTGTCAATCACACACTTGGTTTCTGAACTTATAGCTCAAGTGACATGTGGTCATTGACTTGCCCTCCCATTACCACTCTCAATATTGTGGAATCAATATTAGCCCCCCCCCCCCACTCCACGAAATTGACACAGTATTGTTGGAAAGGTTAAAAGGTAAGGCCAGTTACAAGTGTATTTTCATGTGTGGGATATTTAGTATGGCCCTTTGCACTTTAGATCAGATGGCATGATGTAAAGAGAGCCTTTCCAGGTGACTAATTAAATGAGTTCTCCAGTTTTCTGTCAATAAGCTTTTTTTGTTGATAGTTTTCCAGTAATAATTACTTTTAATCTAATGTCCGCAACCTGCCAGCTGAAACAGAAGTTTCATACTTATCTGCTCCCTGCGGCTTTGGTCCTCTGCGTTGACTCTGCTGTGTCCATGTTCCAGTCTCTGGAGTGTTTACATCTGGATTTGCATGGACACGGTAACATGCTCTGCTGCAGCCAATAACTGGCTGCAGCACCAGATATAAACACTGTAGGGACCGGAACATGGACACATCAGAGGCAATGCGGAGGACCAGAGCAGGTAAGTATCAATCCGTTTCAGGAGGCAGGCTGCAGACATTAGATTAAAAGTAATTATTATCAGAAAACTCCTTCTTCATTGCACCTTTCTAGTAGACTTTGGGACATATTTATTAAGATCTATTTTTTTTATAAACCAGTGTCTAATAAAAAGTTTTGTAAATTGCACCAAATGTATAAAATAGGCACCCCTCTTAATGGATTTGGCACATTTTGGACTTCCCCAACATCATAAAATGAAATCTGTGTCTGTTATGAGCAGGTTAGATTTGCTCCAAAATTTTGTGCCATTTTTTTTTTTAACTTTGATATTAATAAATTTCTCTAGTTTTAGGCAGTGCCCCCTCCAGGAAAATTATGCCTTTTTTCAACATTTGGTGAGCAATGTATCAAAAGTGATTTTTCCACAAACTGAGACTTTTTGCAAAGTTTTATTTGCACACATTGTGACTTTTTGTTTCAATACCTTACAATTTTTAAGATCTTTGCTCACTTTTGGTGAATGGAAACATTTTTATTTCATTCCAGAAGCAGAAACCATTACAAATTCACAGGGTTTGTTCTAAATGTAACATTGTAACAAACTACCAGGACAGTAGAAAGATTTGTGCAGCTGATGTGTTTAGTTAAAAAAGGATTGTCTCAACTGTGGAAATGTCAGGTCTGTACAGGTTTTCAACCTTATTCACCAACAGCAAGCAGAAATCTTGAAAATGGTCAGAAATTAAAATACAAAGTATACTAACACTGGCAGAGAGAGAGACAGACTGGAAAATCCCTTTTTGAAACAAAAAATTGTGATTTCTCTTTCCTTGGCTGCTGTCAGGGTCAGATTGTGCTGGCAGCAGGTTTAATCCTCTGTGCCATGCTGGAAATGTTCACTGTAACGTGAAACGTGACTCAATACCAGATATTCTAAGAGCTGCAATGTGCATAGTGATGACGGTGCAACCATGGACAGGAGAAGCGGTTTATTTATATAAGAACACGGTAGATTTTCCTTTTTAAGCCTCTTTCCAGGAAATAATACATTGAGGATGTGGAGCTCTCACTGTTGTATTGTTTGAGCCTGAATCATCAGACACAATGGGGCAGATTTACTAATCCTATAGATAAAGTCCTTTTAGACAGGCTGCCTAGACCTGCACCAGATTTATCACAGGGGCTCAGGATAGAAGACAAATTTGGCGCAGACACTTTTATCTAAATTTATACCAACATTTGGTCGGCTTAGTTTATAAAATTTTTATGGTGTAATTTTAGTGCAAAATGTTACATTTTAGGCCAATCACCTTTCCCACCAAGTCACACCCCTTCCATGAAGTCACAACCTTTTTGCAAACTAGGTTGCAGAACCACCTCTAAACCTAAATGCACCAACTTGTGCCAAAATCTAAGTGGTTCTGTATCAGTAAATGTGGGTTAATGTGGCCAAGGGCAGTGGGAGAAAGGCCCCAGACATTAGACCAGGGCCTAGCCTGCCAGTACACACACACAGTAATAAGGATTACTGTGTATATGTGTGGCCAGGTAAGGCCCGGGCCATAATGCATGTCTATCATACATTACAGCCCAGGCTTCATTCCTTAACTGTGCTTTCCCCACCAGGAGTGGTGTACTAACAGCATCACAACTGCAGAGTAGAAGAGTGGAGAGCCTGAGGATCATTTCCCGGCTTGTCCCCAGCCTATGCACTCTCCTACTCAGCAGGTGTGAAGTTGTCAATTCATCAGGGGAACAGGGCTAGGTGAGTATTATTGTTTTTTTATTTTATTTAGACCATAAGGGCGTAACTACTGTGAAGGAGACATTAAGGGGGCATAACTATTGTGAGGGGGGACTAAGGAAGAATAAATACCACATGTGTAGGGACATTTTACTGTGTTTGTCTCCACTGGTAAAAATGGCTACACTCACCCAGTCCCACCTAATAAAATCTATCACAGGGTACACAGCGGCACCAATATACCTTACAATAAATGAAAGAACCACCTGGTCCTGCCTCATCCAGAGTGTCGCTGGTGTCAGTGTGATGTCCGCTGGATCCAGAGCAAGGTCCTTCACATAAGGAAGGAATGGTGACTGCCCCTGGGAAATACCTAGCAGGCGGCGCTGTAAGACCGAGCCATCCCAATGTATAACAGGGTAATCTAGGGCATTTCCCCTTAGTGCTACCAAACAGTACTAATGCCCACCTTGTGGCCCCTTCACAATATTTATGTCCTCTTTATGGCCCCTCACAGTAGTTATGCCCATCATAGTAGTTATGCCCATCTTTGTGCCCCTCACAGTATGTGTGCCCAGTTTTTACCCCCTCACTGTAGTTATGCCCAGATACATGCCCCTCACTGTAGTTATGCCAGATTATATGCTCCTCACTGTAGTTATGCCAGATTATATGCCCCCTCACTGTAGTTATGCCAGATTAATTATATGCCCCCTTACTGTAGTAATGTCACATTAGGTTCCCCCTCTTGCCTCCAGTCTCCATCCTCAGCTTTATGAAATAAAAAAACAATATTTACCTGCTTCCCTGATGACGCGCTCCCGCACTCACATCACGCTGCTGGCTGTGCTGGAGGCCGACTCCCGAGCTTTCAGTACTCCTCCCACAGCCAGCAGCGCGATGTGCCGCCTGCAGGGGGAGCACCAGAGCTTGGAAGAACAGTGAAGCAGGGAGAGGAGAGGCCTCCCTGCTTCACTATGGAAACAAACCGCCTGGTAGACACAAGAACTGCCGAATGAGTGCGTTCCCCCCCCCCGCCTCTGTGCCACACGCCCAGCTTGCCCCTCCCTCCTCGCTACGCCCCTGGCTGAAGGCACAACATCCCATGGACGAGTGAATAATAAGGTAGCTGCCACCTGGTCATTTTACAAATATAATAAACTCTCAACCCTCCTGCACCTTATTGAGATAGCAGCGCTGGACCGAAGTTCCCTTTTCTTTCTTCTGTATGCTATTCTACTGTTTTTTGGGGCATAACTACTGTGTGGGGCACTAAGGGAGCATAGCTACTATGTGGGAGCACTAAGGAAGCATAACTACCTTGTAGAGGCATTAAGGTGGATAACAACTGTGTGAGGGCACTAAGGAAGCATAACTACTGTGTTGGGGGCACTAAGGAGAATAACTACTGTGGGGCACTAAGGAGGATAACTACTGTGTGAGGGCACTAAGGAAGCATAATTACTGTGTGATGGTACTAAGGGAGCATAACTACTGTAAAGGGTGCACTAAAGGAGCATAACTACTGTGTTGGGGTACTAATCTAGCATAACTACTGTGTGGGAAACACTAATCTACCATAACTACTGTGTGGGGTCACTAAGGAGGATAACTACTGTGTGGGAAACACTAATCTACCATAACTACTGTGTGGGCTCACTAAGGAGGTAACTACTGTGTAGGGGCACTAAGGAGGATAACTACTGTGTGGGGGCACTAATCTAGCTTAACTACTGTGTGGGGTCACTAAGGAGGATAACTACTGTATGGGGGCACTAATCTACCATAACTACTTTGTGGTGTCACTAAGGAGGTAACTACTGTCTGGGGGCACTAAAGGAGCATAACTACTGTGTGAGGGTACTAAGTAGGATAACGGTTGTATGGTGCACTAAGGGGATATTCTCTTGTGAAGGGTGAACTACTGGGGATTTCTACTGTGTGGGGGCACTAATGGGACGTAACTATTTAGTATGTATGTGTGTGTGTGTGTGGGGGGGGGTCTATGGCTAGCATTGACGGTTTTGGCTAGCTGCAGGAATGAGAGGTCCCATTGAAAAATTAGCTATGAGTCCCAGCCTATACTAGTTACACCCCTGAATGCGGCATAAACCTATTAAAAGGCCTCAAAAAACACCATATTATCTCTTGTCACATCTCATCAGTTTGTTTTTATGCTGAGCAAAAGGGAACACTTTTGAAATTTCAGTCACACATCATGTACTTTGGGTCATTCATTGTTTAGTTTTCAATCTAAATCTACAATGAACATGAAAATAATATAAACTGTTAAAATTTCACTTATGCCACAGTATTCTACTACATACAGGGTGTCACTATAGGGGATGAAGAGGAAGCAGTTACACCCAGTTCTTAGTGCCTGAGGGGACCCTATTGTCTTATAAGAAGGCACTAGTGGAACACGACAAGTGGTGGAATGGGTGAATCATAATAGTTCATGGCATTTACAGTGTAGACATGCTAGTAGATCTACTTCTATGATCAATGTCTATGAGACACCTTGTCTCCTCATTCAGACGACTGTGCTGTGTTGTGCGGTCCGCAAATTGTAGACGTATGCCGCCTGTTTGCGTTCTCATTATAGAAATGCCTATTCTTGGCACAATTGTGGACAAGAATAGGACACGCTCTATATTTTTTGCCGTGTGCTGTCTGCATGTTTTGCGGCCCCATTGAAATGAATGGGTCCGCCCCTGTTCCACAAAATTACGGAACAGACGCGGACCCCTTCATATGGCCATGTGAATGAGCCCTTAATTTTTACAAGAATCTGATGGTTCAGAATATTGGATTATGATGCACCAGGGCAGTGCTATGACAACTCTCAAAAATCAGCCTCCAAGTGCACTGAGACAGAAATTTTATAACCAATGACAGGGAAAACAAACAAACAAACATTTATTAGGATGATATTTAAAATGTGTAGCATCGCTTTAATAATTTTTTTTATTTCTGTCATTCTGCGGTTTTATTCATTTATTGGATTCCGAACTAGGATTTCACTGGTGATGACTGCAGACTGGTGCAGCAGCCATACACACAGAAGGAATATTTTGCCTCCACAGCAGCATGTGGATAAAAGCATGTGGATCCAAACTTTATTTCAACATATTAAAACTGTTGTGGTGCACATCCATAAGCTTATTCATTTCAAGCCACCTGGTGGGTTTTTACTTATAGCAAAATTTATCATACCAGACGCAGCATATAAAAGGGTCAATAGTGCACCAGAAATTACTTTCAAAACTCCTCCCACTTATTCATTCTTAATATCCTTCTTTGTCGGGGAGCATATACATTATCCAGTTTGGATGTGTGATACGTTTTTTACACTATGGAGCACCTTCTGTGTATTACCCAGGAATATAATGGTGGCCATATTGAAAGTCACCCATCTTTTCCAAAAAACAGGTTACAACTTTACCAAAGACAGTGAAATATCAACTGTTAAATTTAATGGATACGTTGTTGTGTGCACTGCTAAAATTGGTCTGTAAAGATGTAAAATAGTAATAAATGGATGAAAAAAGAGCTGCCACTTTCCCCTTGGGATGTGGGGCAAAGGTACTAAGTCAGTAGTGATTGGCCTTAATTATGGTATTTGCTAATCTCTTGGCCCTTCAGTCCTGTATGACACATTCTCCAGTTGAGCTTCATGTGATTGAGGATTATGACCGGACACCTACGGATGTGTCACGTGAAGATTAACACCACAGCTTCAGCGCCTACAGAAGAGCTGGGAAATAAAGTAGCCAGTTGATGTTATTTTGTTTTATTGCTCTCTTTTAACAAGAATATAACTACTATAACACTGCCTCCTATCTACAAGAATATAACTACTATAATACTGCCTCCTATCTACAAGAATATAACTACTATAATACTGCCTCCTATCTCCAAGAATATAACTACTATAATACTGCTCCTATGTACAAGAATGTAACTACTATAACACTACCTCCTATCTCCAAGAATATAACTACTATAATACTGCTCCTATGTACAGTACAAGAATGTAACTACTATAATACTGCCCCTATGTACAAGTATATTACTACTATAATACTGCCCCTATGTACAAGTATATTACTACTATAATACTGCCTCTTATTTACAGTAACTTAACTACAATAACGCTGTCCACAACGTACAAGAATATAACTACTATAATACTACCCCCTATGTACAAGAATATAACTACTATAATGCTGCCCACTACGTACAAAAATATAACTACTATAATACTTCCTCTATGTACAAGAATACAACTACTATAATACCGCTCCTATGTACAAGAATATAACTAACATAATACTTCCCTCTATGTACAAAAATATACACTGACGCACAATATGTCATAGCTCATAGCATATGATTAAGACTGCTGTTGCAAGTCGAAACGTGTAAGGAAAATACTCCTGTTTGACTTTTAACATGTTCCAATAAAGTCTAAATTTGATTTTAATATCTAGATTCTGGACATTTATAATTTTTTCTACTATAATACTGCATCCTATTAGGGATGGGCGATTAATCGAATTAATTTGATTAATTCGCCAATTGAAAGCCTCACGATTTTATTTTTTAGGAAAATCGTGAACTCGATTTTCCTAAAATGGCGCCCGCCAGATAAAATAAAAAAAATCTCTCACCTGTCCTGCGCCGCGGCTCCGCTCCGGTGTCCGGAGCTCCTCTTCTTCTCCGGGGCCGCGCTGCACTGTCCTGACCGCGTACAGCGTCAGGACGTAGTGCGCGCACTCTGACCTGACGCTGCACGCAGTCAGGTGAAAGTGCAGCGCCGGGAGCGGAGCCGCGGCGCAGGACAGGTAAGGGATTTTTTTATTTTATTCTTATGGTGGCCTAGTGGGCTGTTCTGAGGGCTGAAGGGGGCACTACTGTGGGCTAATCTGAGGTTTCAAGGGGGCACTACTGTGGGCTAATCTGAGGTCTCAAGGGGGCACTACTGTGGGCTAATCTGAGGTCTCAAGGGGGCACTAACTGTGGGCTAATCTAAGGTCTCAAGGGAGCACTACTGTGGGCTGATCTGAGGTCTGATGGGGGCACACTGGGCTGATGTGGGGTCTGATGGGGCAAAATGGGCTGATGTGGGGTCTGATGGGGCACAATGGGCTGATGTGGGGTCTGATGGGGCACAATGGGCTGATGTGGGGTCTGATGGGGCACAATGGGCTGATGTGGGGTCTGATGGGGCACAATGGGCTGATGTGAGGTCTGATGGGGCACAATGGGCTGATGTGGGGTCTGATGGGGCATAATGGGCTGATCTGAGGTCTGATGGGGCATAATGGGCTGATGTGAGGTCTGATGGGGGTATAGTGGGCTGATGTGAGGTCTGATGGGGGCACAGTGGGCTTTTTTTATTTTATTTTTTATATTTTTAATAACATAAGAAAATCGAGATTTAATCGTGAATCGTCAAAAAAAATTTAAAAAAAATTGAGATTTTTTTTTTTGGCCATATCACCCAGCTCTACCTCCTATGTACAAGAATATTATAATACTGCTCCTATGTACAATAATATAACTACTATAATACTGCTCCTATGTACAAGAATATAACTACTATAATACTGACCCGAATGGACAAAAATACAATTACTATAGTAATGTTCCTATGTACAATAATATACATATGTACAATAATAACTACTATAATAGTGATCCCTATGTACAAGAATATAACTCCTATAATAATGTCCCCTATGTACAATAATACTGCTCCTATGTACTCTAATCTAACTACTATAATACTGACCCCTATGTACAAGAATGTATCTACTATAATACTGCCTCCTATGTAAAAGATTATAACTACTATAATATTGTTCACTATGTATAACAATACTGCTTCTATTATAATATTGCCTCTATATTCAAGAATATGATTACAAAAATACTGACCCCTACGTAAAAGAATGTAGCTACTATAATACTTTCTGTTATGCACAAAAGCATAACTACTATAATAATAATATAATAGAAAGAGTTGATCAAGTGTCTTGATAAAAGGCCACATTTTTAGAAAATGTATAAAAGCCAAAAAGAACATAGTGAAAAAAACACACCGCACTACTACACAATTCAGTCACACTATTATGACCCTTTCTTACTTCCGTCGTCAGCATCATGTAACTTCTGAAGGAATTCACGCGTCGTGCGCCGGCTTGAGGAGTATATAAGGTGTGCGGTAGGCTTTCTGCACTTTCTGCACACATACTGTCAGGGGCTGGCTGGCAAATTTTAGCCTGGGGGCAAGCACACAGCACTGGCCCATGTGTAGCGGCCCACCCTTAACCTGTTTAACTCCTCCTACCATAAAGCCGGTATAGGTAAATGGGCTTTAAATGGTTAAAAGGCGGCAGCTGGTTGTGTTTTCATGTTGGATCCCAGATACAGAACATGGCATAGCAACAGCCTGATCCTTAGAGGGACCAGATTTACCAACCCCTGAGCTGAAGAGACTCCATTGAGTACAATGGGGTCTGCTCAGGATGCTGCTCATTTACCGAACAAAAAAGTCTTGCATGCAGAACTTTTCTGACCGGTCTTTTTAACAGAATCCATGACCCAAACGCAAATGTGAATGGATAGTATTAGACGTATAGCATCAGATGTATGTTTAACACAAATACAGAGCAAGAACCAAGATCACTACATACACACAGCACCAAACCTAGAAGTCAAACACAGCACCGAAACAAATTCACTGCATGAATACAACACCAGAACCAGGCCCATATGTCAAATACAGCAACAAAATCAATAAGAAATATAGCACCATAACTAAACCCATAAGTCAAATACAGAACAAGAACCAAGTTTACTACATAAATACAGCACCAGAACCAAACCCATAAGTCAAATACAGCACCAGAACCTAGTTCAATACATAAATACAGCACCATAACCAAGTTCTCTACACAAATACATCAGCAGAACCAAGTTCTCTACATAAATACAGCACCGGAACCAAGTTCTCTACATAAATACAGCATCAGAACCAAGTTCAATACATAAATACAGCACCAGAACCAAGTTCTCTACATAAATACATCAGCAGAACCAAGTTATCTACATAAATACAGCACCAGAACCAAGTTCTCTACACAAATACATCAGCAGAACCAAGTTCTCTACATAAATATATCACCAGAACCAAGTTCTCTACATAAATACAGCACCAGAACCAAGTTCTCTACATAAATACAGCACCAGAACCAAGTTCTCTACATAAATACAGCACCAGAACCAAGTTCTCTACATAAATACAGCACCAGAACCAAGTTCTCTACATAAATACAGCACCAGAACCAAGTTCTCTACATAAATACATCACCAGAACCAAGTTCAATACATAAATACAGCACCAGAACCAAGTTCAATACATAAATACAGCACCAGAACCAAGTTCAATACATAAATACAGCACCAGAACCAAGTTCAATACATAAATAAAGAACCGGAACCAAGTTTAATACATAAATACAGCACCAGAACCAAGTTCTCTAACTCAAATACAGCACCAGAACCAAGTCTCCTACTCAAATACAGCACCGGAACCAAGTTCTCTACATAAATACAGCAACCAGAACCAAGTTCTCTACATAAATACAGCACCGGAACCAAGTTCTCTAACATAAATACAGCACCAGAACCAAGTTATCTACATAAATACAGCACCAGAACCAAGTTCTCTACATAAATACAGTAATCAGAACCAAGTCCTCTACATAAATACAGCACCAGAACCAAGTTATCTACATAAATACAGCACCAAACCAAGTTCTCTACATAAATACAGTATCAGAACCAAGTCCTCTACATAAATACAGCACCAGAACCAAGTTCTCTACATAAATACAGCACCAGAACCAAGTCCTCCTACATAAATACAGCACCAGAACCAAGTTATCTACATAAATACAGGCACCAAACCAAGTTCTCTACATAATACAGTATCAGCACCAAGTCCTCTAAATAAATTACAGCCCAAACAAGTTCTCTACATAAATACAGCACCCAGAACCAAGTTCTCTACATAAATACATCACCAGAACCAAGTTCAATACATAATACAGCACCAGAACCAAGTCTCTACATAAATACAGCACCAGAACCAAGTTCTCTACATAAATACAGCACCAGAACCAAGTTCAAATACATAAATACAGCACCAGAACCAAGTCCTTACATAAATACAGTACCAAGAACCAAGTTTCTCTAACATAAATACAGCACCAGAACAAGTTCTCTACATAAATACAGCACCAGAACCAAGTTCTACATAAATACAGCACCAGAACCAAGCACCAGAACCAAATAAATCCTACATAAATACAGCACCAGAACCAGTTCTCTACATAAAATACAGCACCAGAACCAAGTCTCTACATAAATAGAGCACCAGATTTTAAATGTTTAGTACAGATACCATCTGAGTAGTCAGATCAGCCCTCACCATATGAAACTACAGCTCCCAGTATGGCCTGAACAAGTGTAAAGGGATGCTGGGAGTTGTTGCGCAAAACAGCATGCTACCACCCATCATCAGCTGTAGATCATCCAGGTGACTACAGCTCCCTTCATACAAAGTCAGAAGCAGAATAATCATTTCCATTTAGTGACTTACAGGTGACGTCTCTTCCTGAGTTCTTCCCCATCTGGTTCAGACCACCATGATGACTCCTCCCGTCCAAAATTCAGCTCTGCAAATTTTGCCAAGAAGATCTCTTCAGCTTCACGCTTTACCAACACATTGACACCCTGCATACTGACACAAACTCATCTTAGTGCCACATTCATTGCCCTGAATATAACAGCAGCCTTAGTGCTACATACTCTGTGCCCTCTGTATACAATGCCCTTTACCCTCTGTATATAGTGCCACATGCTCTGTGTCCTCTGTTTATAGTGCCACATGCTCTGTGCCCTCTGTGTATAGTGCCACATGCTCTGTGCCCTCTGTATATAGTGTCATTTGCCCTGTGCCCTCTGTTTATAGTGCCACACACAGTGCCCCTAATGCTAGTGCCACATGCTTGGTGCCCCTTATAAAACGTGCCTCTTATATGTGCCCATTTGTGTATAGTGCCCCTTCAGTGTGCCCCCTTTATGTATAGTGCCTCTTCTGAGTGCCCCCTGAATACAGCGTACACACACTGTATTATAATACTCGGTAAAAGCTAGAATGGCTACAAGTTGCTAACGGTCACATGACAAGCTAGATGCAGTGGGTATATAGAGTATATACAGCATTGTATATAATATATATCTGTACACACTGCATCTATTATACCTCGTACCTCACATATCAGTACACTGCTGTATATACTATATATCTATACACACTGTATCTATTATACCTCACACTCACATATCAGTACACTGCTGTATATATATCTGTACACACTGCATCTATTATACTTTTATAATACATGCAGTATATACAGATATATAGCATATACAGCAGTGTACTGATAAGTGAGGTATGAGGTATAATAGATGCAGTGTGTACAGATATATAATATTTATATATTATATATTATATATAACAGCAGTGTACTGATATGTGAGGTATGAGGTATAATAGATGCAGTGTGTACAGATATATAGTATATACAGCAGTGTACTGATATGTGATGTAAGAGGTATAATAGATGCAGTGTGTACAGGTATATATTATATACAGCAGTGTACTGATATGTGAGGTACGAGGTATAATAGATGCAGTGTGTATAGATATATAGTATATACATGCAGTGTACTGATATGTGAGGTACGAGGTATAATAGATGCAGTGTATAGATATAGTAAGTATATACAGCAGTGTAACTGATATATGTGGTACAGGTATAATAGATGCAGTGTGTACAGATATATGGTATATACAGCAGTGTACTGATATATGAGGTATGAGGTATAATAAATGCAGTGTGTACAGGTATATAGTATATACAGCAGTGTACTGATATGTGAGGTATGAGGTATAATAGATGCAGTGTGTACAGGTATATAGTATATACAGCAGTGTACTGATATGTGAGGTATGAGGTATAATAAATGCAGTGTGTACAGGTATATAATATATACAGCAGTGTACTGATATGTGAGGTATGAGGTATAATATATGCAGTGTGTACAGGTATATAGTATATACAGCAGTGTACTGATATGTGAGGTATGATGTATAAATTACACCTCATATCTCACATGAGTACACTGCGTTGTATACTATATACCTGTACACACTGCATGTATTATACCTCATACCTCACATATCAGTACACTGCTGTATATACTATATACGTTTACCCATCTATTATACCTTGTACCTGACGTATCAGTACTCTGTGTGTATATGTCAGGTGTAAAAGATGCAGTGTGTACAGATATATGTGGACAGTCATATATTATGGTCACTGTGTTAGAGTTAAGGGCCAGTATTGGGGTTAGGGGCCAGTATTGGGGTTAGGCGTAGTATTAGCATAAAGCTACATTCAGACAACCGAAAGTGTTTTGCAGTCCCCAAATTGTGGATCCGCAAAACACAAATACTGGCCTTGTACATTCCACATTTTGCGGAACGCACAGTGCCAGCCCTATATAGAAATGCCTATTCTTGTGGACAAGAATAGGACATATGCGCTATATTTTTTTGGGGGGAACGGAACTACGTATGCGGAGAGTACATGGTGTGGTGTCCGCATCTTTTGCGCCCCCATTGAAATGAATGGGTCCGCACCCGTTCGGCAAAATTGTGGAACGGATTCAGACTTAGAAATACGGTCGTCTGAATACGGTCGTCTGAATGCACCCTTAGGGCCAGTATTAGAATTAGGGTCAGTATCAGTTAGGGGCCAGTATTGGGATTAGGGTCGGTATCAGTTAGGGGCCAGTATTGGGATTAGGGTCGGTATCAGTTAGGGGCCAGTATTGGGATTAGGGTCAGTATCAGTTAGGGGCCAGTACTGGGGTTAGAGGCAGCATTAGGGTACATTCAAACCACCGTACTTCCATTCACTTCAATTGGGCCACAAATCCGTAGTTCCGTTCCGCAAGCCCCGCAAAAAAAAATAGAGTATGTTTTAATCTTGACCGCAATCGCAGACAAGAACAGGCATTTCTATCATAGGGCTGGGCATGTATGTTCCACAAAATATGGAACACACACGGCCAGTATCCGTGTTTTGTGGATCTGCAATTTGTGGACCTCAAAACACATATGGTCATGTGAATGTAGCCTCAGGGCTAGGGGTCAGTAGTAGGGTTAGGGGTCTGTATGGCGTACTATTAGAGTTAGGGTCAGTATTAGGGTTAGCAGTCAATATTAGGGTTAGGGACAGGATTAGGTGTCAATATTAGGGTTAGGGGTCCAGGGTTAGAGGTCAGTACTAGGGTAGGGGTCAGGGGCCAGTATTAGAGGTCAGGGACCAGTACTAAGGTAGGGGCCAGTACTAGGGTTAGGCTACTTTGCGTCAGCAGGATCCGTTTGTGAGATCCGTCCCAGGCTCTCACAAACGGTCCTGAACTGATCAGTTTTTCCTTAATGCATTCTGAATGGATAAGGATCCGTTCAAAATGCATCAGTTTGCCTCCGTTCCATCTCCATTCCGCTCTGGCAGCGTTTTGGTGTCCGCTTGACTGAGCGGAATGGAGACGGATCCTTCATGACTACAATGTAAGTCAATGGGAACGGATCCGTTTACTCATGCACAATAGTAAACGGATCCGTCCTCCATTGACTTTCAATGGAGTTCAGAACGGATGCTATGTAAAAGATAATACAGACGGATCCGTTCAGAACGGATGCAGACGGTTGTATTATCAGGACGGATCTCACAAACGGATCCTGCTGATGCAAGTGTGAAAGTAGCCTTAGGGGTGCGACAGGGCCAGTATTAGGGGGTCAGGCAAGGCCAGTATAAGGGGTCAGTACTAAGGGGTAAGGGGCTAGTATCAGGGTTAGGGGTCCAAGGTTAGAGGTCAGTAGGGGTCAGGGGCCAAAATAAGTGGTCAGCGGCCAGTATTAGAGGTCAGGGGCCAGTACTAGAATCAGGGGTCAGGCGGAGCCAGTATTAGGGGTCAGGGGCCTATATTAGGGTTACGAGTTAATGCAGGTCAGTATTAGGGTTAGGGGTAAGGCAGGGCCAGTATTGGTGGTCAGTACTAGGTGGGCAGGGGCCAGTATTAGGGTTAGGGTAAGGCAGGGCCAGTATGGGGGTCAGTAATAGGGAGGCAGGGGCCAGTATTAGGTTTAGGGCTGCATGTAGAGAGCATAGGGGGAGGGCAGTTAATACTTACCTGTACAGGTGCGGTCCCACGATGCAGACCCGGCCTCTTCTGGCTGGTCTGCTCCTGAGGAACGTCGCAGGTGGCGCGATGACGTCACATCAGTGCGCCGGCCACTTGTTCCGCATGCGCTGGCTGCTACTGGCACAATTGTATCTGCATCTAGTGGATGCAGATACAATTGAGCTCAGGAGCAGCGGCAGCCCTGACATACACCGGCCCGGGGGGCATCTGCCCTCCTGCCCCCCGGCCCAGCCCGCCCCTGCATACTGTATAAGTAAAAGGATCAATTTATCAGACTTGCAAAACGGGACAATTATTGACTTTTGGGCCAAGGGTGGCAGTATTTCTGACACTGCACCATTTGCAAACTGCTCGCGTGCCGATGTGGTGAAAGTGTATCCTGAATGGACAAATTACACCATTAAGAATAAGCAAAGTGGAAACTACGGAGCACCACTTCACATTGATGTAAACATCCATTACAAAGTTGCAGCAGGGCAGATGGACACACTACAGTGGAGCAGCTCACTGACAAAATGAACCATAGTGTCTAAAACAACAGTTCAGTAGACACTACTGCGTATGGGGCTCTGGAGCAGACGGATGGTCACTGTGACTGCACCTCTGCTAAGCTGCATCGGCAGAAAAGGATTCAATTTTCTCGTCAGTATCGGAACTGGACCTCCGCTGATTAGTAAAGGGTTGACTTCTGTGATGAGACACATTTTCGGCTTCATTATTTTTTGATTAGCTTAGACAGGAGCATCTGCCAGGATCTGTGATGACATCATCATCATCAGCACAGGTCCTGTACATCTAGTAAAGGAACTGCACACAGCATCATCATAGGTCCTTCAACCCCCAACAGTACTGAGAAGAATTGCAGGATGAGCTCTCCACTGAGACTAAAATGGAGTGGTAAGAGGAGGTCCTCCTCCTTCATTTCCACTCCATTCCCTATTTTTACTCATATCTGTATCAATATACAAGCTCGGACTGGCCCACTGGAGAGCCAGGGAAATCCTCAGTGGGCCCCGAACCAGCAAGTGAGCTGCCTTGCTTAGAAGATTTCTGCAATAAGCTCTGCCCCTGTATAAAGTATGATGCATGCTGCCTGTGATTTATCCTGAATGAGAAGGCTCCATACCAGCGCTGATTAATGGGAACTGACAAGTTTTGTGTAATCAACACTTCTGGTCAGTAAGGCTGTTTCCAAATTATCTCATTTTCATAAAATTGCGGCAAAAAAACACAACATTTTGCTGCAATTTTATGTAAATTAGATCATGTGGAAAGTGCCTTACTCTGACCAGGAGGGCTGATTGGTCTAAAACCTGTCAGTCAATAGGACTAACAGCATCTACTCCAATGAGGCAGCGCTGCTAGAAGGACTGCTGCCTGTGTGATCAGTCTGGAGCTGAGCCCTGCTGCTGCGAGGGGGAGGAGCCTGGCCCAGGACCTGGGGACACAACTAGCAATGCAGAGGGCCATGAGGTGAGGAAGGAATTTACACATATTGTAATTGGTTTAAAAAATTGTGCATGTAAAAGAGCGTCGTCATGTGTAGAAGTGTGCGTGTAAAAGAGCACCGGCATGTGTATAAGTGTGCGTGTAAAAGAGCGCCACCATGTGTATAAGTGTGCGTGTGTAGAAGTGTGCGTGTAAAAGAGCACCGGCATGTGTAGAAGTGTGCATGTAAAAGAGTGTCGGCATGGGTAGAAGTGTGCGTGTAAAAGAGCTTCGGCATGTGTATACAATGTGGATAAATATAAATGTAAAGGGAGCAACAAAGGACAAAAAGAAAGCATTTAAATGACTAAAACAGGAGGGGAGCGAGGAAGAATTTAAAAACTGTAAGGAAAAAAAATAAAAGCAGCCAAACTGGAGACAGAGATTAATTGTCAAAAAGAGTAAAACTAACCCTAAAATGTTCTTCAATTATATAAATGGTAAAAAGTATAAATCTGCATGATGAGGGAGTTGCAGAGAGTAATGAGGAGAAAGCAAATCTATTGAATATTTTTTCTCCAGTGTATTCACTGAGCTGAATAAACTGTCAGAGGAAATTCAGAGTGTAAATTTCACATTAAAGTGCCCCGTCTGACCCAGGAAGAAGTACAGCGGCGTCTTAAAAAGATTAAAATAGACAAATCACCGGCACCAGATGGCATACACCCCCGTATCCTAAGAGAATTAAAGGTTGTCCGAGTTATGAAAAGAAAAAAATATGGCACTGTGAATCTGATGAGCAGCAATATATAACTAAGTTAAGCAAGTTTTAAAAGCAAAAAATTTCAAAAACAGCAAACAAAAACCTATATGGGACATCAGCCTTGTACTGCTCCCTATGTATAATATTGTAACTGCTATAATACGACAATCTATTTACCATAAAACGACTGCTATAATACTTTCCCTTATGTCCAAGAATATAACTACTATAACATTGCCACCTGTGTACAAGAATATAAGTACAGTATACTGTACTCTGTGTACAAGAATATAACTACTGTAATACTGTTCCCTATGTACAAGAATTTATAGAAGCTCTGTCACCTGGATCAACCCCACCCTACCAGGTAAATAGTCTGGTAGGGTTGATGAAGCTGATTAAAAGAAATACCTGTCTTAGGTCTGTCTGTGGTATACTTGAAGAGAAATATGAATTTTCAAAATTGTGCAAATTAACTATTCGAGCACCAGGAGGTGGGCACTACTCCATAATGATGCGTTAGACCACAATTGTGTTCAGAACGGTGCATGCACACATCTTCGGCTTCATCCCGAGTGAAGATTTTATGCGCACTCGCCGTTCTGGACACTACTGCAGACTAGCGCTGTCAATCTAAAAGCAGAGGGGCCTGATGAAAAGCAGAGGGGCACCAGGGATGTTACTGGAGTGGTGTTTGAACTGCATAAGCCCACCTCCTGGTACTTGAATAGTTTATTTGCATAATTTGAAAAGTTCATTTTTCTATACAACAATACCATCAACAGATGTAAGACATGTATTGTTTTAATCAGCATCATCAGGCTATATGTCTGGTAGGGTTGGGTTGATCCGGGTGACTGAGCCTCTTTAAAGGGTTTCTACAGTTTTTAAAAACTGATGATCTATCCTCTGATCAGATGCTGATGATCTATCCAGAGGATAGATCATCAGTTTTTAAAAACTGCAGAACCCCTTTAACTACTATAATACTGCCTCCTATGTACAAGAATATATCTACTATAATACTGTCCCCTATGTACAAGAATGTAACTACTCTTATGTACATGATTATAACTATTATACTTTTCCTCTATGTGCAATACTATAACATTGCCCCTATGTATAAAAAGATACCTACTATAATACTGCCCATATGTACAAGAATATAACTACTATAATACTGCCTCTATGTACAAAAATATAATTCTGTCTCCTATGCACAAGAATATAACAACTATGGCACTGCCCATTATGTACAAGAATATAACTACTATAATACTGCCTCCTATGTACAAGAATATAACTACTATAATACTGCCTCCTATGTACAAGAATATAACTACTATAAAACTGCCTCTTATGTACAAGAATATAACTACTATAATACTGCCTCCTATGTACAAGAATATAACTACTATAATACTGTTCCTATGTACAAGAATATAACTACTATAATACTGCCTCTATGTACAAGAATATAACTACTATAATACTGTCTCCTATGTACAAGAATATAACTACTATAATACTGCCTCCTATGTACAAGAATATAACTACTATAATACTGCCTCCTATGTACAAGAACCTAGCTACTATAATACTGCCTCCTATGTACAAGAATATAACTACTATAATACTACCTCCTATGTACAAGAATATAACTACTATAATACTGCATCCTATGTACAAGAATATAACTACTATAATACTGCCTCCTATGTACAAGAACCTAGCTACTATAATACTGCCCCCTATGTACAAGAATATAACTACTATAATACTACCTCCTATGTACAAGAATATAACTACTATAATACTGCATCCTATGTACAAGAATATAACTACTATAATACTGCCTCCTGTGTACAGAACCTAGCTACTATAATACTGCCTCCTATGTACAAGAATATAACTATTATAATACTACCTCCTATGTACAGGAATATGACTACTATAATACTACCTCCTATGTACAAGAACCTAGCTACTATAATACTGCCTCCTATGTACACGAATATAACTACTATAATACTACCTCCTATGTACAAGAATATAACTACTATAATACTGCATCCTATGTACAAGAATATAACTACTATAATACTGCCTCCTGTGTACAAGAACCTAGCTACTATAATACTGCCTCCTATGTACAAGAATATAACTATTATAATACTACCTCCTATGTACAGGAATATGACTACTATAATACTACCTCCTATGTACAAGAACCTAGCTACTATAATACTGCCTCCTATGTACAAGAATATAACTACTATAATACTGCCTCCTATGTACAAGAATATAACTACTATAATACTACCTCCTATGTACAAGAACCTAACTACTATAATACTGCCTCCTATGTACAAGAATATAACTACTATAATACTGCCTCCTATGTACAAGAATATAACTACTATAATACTGCCTCCTATGTACAAGAATATAACTATTATAATACTACCTCCTATGTACAAGAATATAACTATTATAATACTACCTCCTATGTACAGGAATATAACTACTATAATACTGCCTCCAATGTACAAGAATATAACTACTATAATACTGCCTCCAATGTACAAGAATATAACTACTATAATACTGCCTCCAATGTACAAGAATATAACTACTATAATACTTCCTCCTATGTACAAGAATATAACTACTATAATACTACCTCCTATGTACAGGAATATAACTACTGTAATACTGCCTCCTATGTACAAGAATATAATTACTATAATACTGTCTCCTATGTACAAGAATATAACTACTATAATACTGCTCCTATGTACAAGAATATAACTACTATAATACTGCTCCTATGTACAAGAATATAACTACTATAATACTACCCGCTGTGTACAAGAATTTAACTGCTATAATAGTGCCCATATGTACATGAATATAAATACTATACAGTATATGCTGTGTAACATAACACACAATGCACATGGTAATTAGTTTTTTCCGGATACGAATTGTATTAGAATAAAAGTTTCTTCCAGACGTCTCATCCTTTTGTTCTGTTAGATACATATTTTATTTGTACATTTTATAAAGCTTATATCTAAGGTCCACGCCCCAGGCTGTTTTGACTATGACACCTTCAATATGTGCAGTTATAATAAGGCTGCCCGCAGAGTCTGATAGACTTTAACAGTAACAGACCAGTCTTCCCAAACTGGTACCAAACTTACACAATTGCTCTGTGCTGCTGTGAGCTTTCAGGATCTCTATTCCAGCCACTTCAATGATTGCTTCAGGAAGGGTTTGAACTCTGAGGGCACACCTCTAGTACATCTACAATGTATTACATTATGGGAGAAGTTGTATAGTTACATCAGACTACTGTAGATTGAATGGTGGGAGCACTGAATCTCCAACATTTTGCCATGCTCTGTACTAACACTTGGACCAGCAAGTAACAGAGATGTGAGCCAAAAAAAAAATAAAAAATATAGATGCTGCTTTGGTTGGGTTTAGAGTATAAGACATGCTGTATCCCAATAGGGTAATGAAAACCGAAGTGGCCTTTACCATTCCTGTACAGCAAAATTCTTCAAATAGCTTTGGTACCAGAGCACGCCCTCTAAATATGGCTTAGAATGTTTCCCTAAAGGGATGGTCATACATTACAATCTATTCAGTTAGAAGGTTTCTCAAAATATTCTGATCACAGGGCGTGACACTACTGGGATCTCTAGCAATCAGTTGTAATTTGTTGGTGAACTTGGTAGCAAGCAATCAATTCCTCTGCAGCGCACCCGCAGGTGAAATGAGGCATTACAGGGTGTCCACTGAACTGAATGCTCTGCCCATGTATTGTATAGTACGTGCAGTACATGACAGGTCCTCCAGTAATAGAAGCGCTGTTTGCAGTTTGACTATCTACTCCGGCTAATAGATGGGGGTGTGGCACGAGAGATCTCCACCCTGTAAGAACTCAGAAAGTCATGAGAGCATTTAAACATTCGATTTCTAGATCAAACCTACCCCCTCCACCCCTGAAGTGACTTTATCAGTAGGAGAATGGCTACATTTTTGACAAAATGTCAAATTTTTTTTATAATTTCAGGAATAAAATCCCCCAAAATATTTTTTTGGTTGGTTACATTCATGGAATCAGTATGCTGGACAGACCACTATTGTGGAGTAAGGCATTTAGGGGTCCCAGTACAAATCCAGGGGCTGGAAATGTTGGCAGGAAAGCTGACAGTTTTGTTAGAAAGTGGGGTACATTTGGATTTCAGTGGATGTTAGAGGAAAGTGACATCCCTGAAGACAAAGGGTCCAGAAAAGCAGAATATTTCAATATTTTTGTGACCCCTGCTGTATTGGGATCTGGTCAGTGCTATAGTAAGTTTCACTTTGCCAGCTGACATCATATAGGTTCTCCCCTCTATACTTTCTGTTGGGGGGTCTCAGGTGCTGATGATCCTTGAAGCCACATGCCCGCATAGAAGACCTGATAGCGGTGCTTCCACATGATGAAGCAGGCCACCAAGCAGACCAGGGCAAGCAGCAGGTTCAGAGTCATTTGCAGAAGCACAAAGAGCTTGAGGGTGGTGGTGACGGCGTCGCAGTCGGCCACATTCTGGTAGATGAAGGTGCGGCTCAGTGGGTCAGACAGGTCCAGGGTGCACTGACATGAGTCAACTGCCATCTTGCAAGTATATTTGGTTATCTGGTTGTAATGGTGAGCTGCGAAGGCCACAACCAGGACACAAATGATCAAGCTGAGCGCGCTGAGCAGGAAATACAGCAGCTGAAAGAGACACAAGACAAGGCATGAACAAAAAAAAGTGACATAGAGTCATATAGAGAAAAGGGGCACCTATAGCATAAATGAAAATAAGGTTTCTCTCCTGCGTCACCAAACCTTCATCACAGGACAAGAGGACCTGCCTATTGTGACATCCACCCCTGTAGTGGACACTGGACTTTGTACTGAACCTGCATCTTAAATGCGTTTATATTATTAAAACTATTTAATTTTATGGCTCCTATGCTTCAAAAATTAAAGGGGCTGTCTGGCCTTGGAGCAGGACCAGGAAGCGGCTGGGGCCTGTGACCACTGCGGCCAATCACTGGCCTCAGTGGTGATAGAGGCTTGAACAGTAATCCCTGCTGTCACCACTGAGGCCTGTGATTGGCTGCAGTTGTCTCAGGATCCAGTAACTTCTTACTACTGTGGGGTCCAGAAGCAGCTGGAAATGGAGTAGTGGCGGGACAGTGAAGAGTCTTTCTTTTTCAAACAAACCCCTTGTAGTCTGATCCTTCAAACATGCTCCTGTTATGCCCACTTCTTGGTCACTTACATTAGTAAGAAAAACTGGTTTCCGGGAATGGAAAAAAGATACTTCACGTATTCCCTATCACTGACACTCCAATGCTGCCTTGACCTCTACTGCTCTTCACTTCCTGCTTTTGTCTCAACAAACAGGAAATGCCCTCTTAGCCAATTAGTGGCCACAGTGGAGACCCGCCTCACCTTTTAATTGGCTGAGCAGGCATTTCTTGTTTGACGAGACAATGGGAACTAAAGGGGAAGTAAAGACCACCTTTATTGAGTATTATTGCAGGATGAGACTACACAGGGTTTGTAGTCTGCAACCAGGCACACATAGGTCTTCATAGTTGCTATAGTTAAAGGGGTTGTCTTCATTTTTCCATCACATTATACACTGCTCGTTTCCATGGTTACGACCACCCTGCAATCCATCAGGTTTCCTCCCTGACTGTGATGCTTTCCGCTGCAATTGGACAGCGCTACAGCCAGGGAGAAGGAGACGCCCATTGGGAATACCTGGCGTCTCCTCCTCCCTGTTCCGATGCTATGCATTAGCATAGCTCGCGCCTGAACTTTGGAGGCGCAGAGCAGGCGAACGGTGCGGCGCCCTGAAAAAGTAGTAAGTGATCTGGCCTCCACCCCACATGCCCTCTATAACCTGGTACTTAGTAGACAGAGTCTGGACCCATGAAAGGTCTTCTTTAAGTTAAAATATGTGTAAAGTTGCTTCATATTTTTTTTTAGATGAGTTGAAGCTATAAAAGATAATGGATGAAAATGTTTAAAACACCCTTCCCGGATAATTTTCCCAAAAATCCACATTATCAATCCTTGTGACCTATAATTTCAATACTTAGGGATTAATTCAATATCTGCCACAGGTGTAACTGAAATGCTTGTTATTTCTCAGCAGTGCAAAAAATCTGAACAAATGTAAACTCACATGACTGACCCAGGGGCGAGAAAACACCCCCGGAGTGCAGAGCCTATCACAGAATGGAGCAAATTCCTTGTCAGCTTTAGATCTTATGACTGATCAATAAACAGGGCAAGTGAGGACAGGAGAGGGGAGAAGTCACCAGACATGAGACCCAGATGCACTCTGTTTACATAGACAGTCATAAAAAGCAGAGCATGATAATCACTTGCACCACTATACAAAATAAGTATAAAAACAGAGGCTGAACTCACCTTCAAGGCAAATTGTCCAGACGTCTTCTCATAAGGATGATAGGGGAGACAGAGCAAGATCAAACCCAAGATGGCCACAACACTGACCTGGAATTACACACAACATAAGAGTCACTAGAGTCATATTTAGAGAGTAGTTTTATAGTAGTTTTATTCTTGCTCACATAGCACAGTATTATAGTAGTTATATTCTTGTACATAGGACGCAGTATTATAGTAGTTATATTCTTGTACATAGGACGCAGTATTATAGTAGTTATATTCTTGTACATAGGAGGCAGTATTATAGTAGTTATATTCTTGTACATAGAAGCATTGTTATAGTGGTTATAGCCTTGTATACAGCATTCTAGTAGTTATATTCTTGTACATAGGGGCAGTATTATAGTAGTTATATTCTTGTACATAGAAGCATTGTTGTAGTGGTTATAGCCTTGTATACAGCATTCTAGTAGTTATATTCTTGTACATAGGAGCAGTATTATAGTAGTTATATTCTTGTACATAGAAGCATTGTTATAGTGGTTATAGCCTTGTATACAGCATTCTAGTAGTTATATTCTTGTACATAGGGGCAGTATTATAGTAGTTATATTCTTATACATAGAGCGCAGTATTATAGTAGTTATATTCTTATACATAGAGGGCAGTATTATAATAGTTATATTCTTATATAGGGGCAGTATAGTAGTTATATTCTTGTACATAGGGAGCAGTATTATAGTAGTTATATTCTTGTACATAGTATACAGTATTAGGCTTCATTCACACGACCGTATTTTGTTTCCACGTCCGTTCCGTTTTTTTTGCGGACCGTATGTGGAACCATTCATTTCAATGGGTCCGCAAAAAAAACGGAAGGTACTCTGTGTGCATTCCGTTTCCGTATGTCCGTATTTCCATTCCGCAAAAAAGATAGAACATGTCCTATTCTTGTCCGTTATGCTGACAAGGATAGGCATTGTTACAATGGATCCGCAAAAAAAACGGAAACACGGATGCCATATGGAACGTCATCCTTTTTTTTTTGCGGATCCGCAATTTGTGGACCGCAAAACACATACGTCGTGTGAATGAAGCCTTATAGTAATTATATTCTTGTACATGGGGCAGTATTATAGTAGTTATATTCTTCTACATAGAGAACAGTATTATAGTAGTTAAATTCCTGTACATAGAGGCAGTATTATAGTAGTTATATTCTCGTACATAGGGAGCAGTATTATAGTAGTTATATTCTTCTACATAGGGAGCAGTATTATAGTAGTTATATTCTTGTACAGAGGAGGCAGAATTGTAGTAATTAGATTCTTGTTAATTGGGAGCAGTATTATGAAACTTATTTTCTTGTACTTAGGGGGCAGTATTATAGTAGCTATATTCTTAATCATAAGAGGCAGTATTATATTCGTGTACATAGCGTACAGTATTACTCTTGCTCATAGGAACAGTATTATAATAGCTATAGTCTTGTACATAGGAGGCAGTATTGCTAATCAACTGGTCTGTACAGAACTGATTCACGCTTGAAAATTTACCATTGAATTCCTAGTTTATCCAGCGAGTTTAAAAAATATAACTATGTGACCCTTTGGACTGGTATCATCGACTCCTGTGCTATCAGTTGACACACCTGTGACATTTATATGAATAACTGTATGACTTCGATGGTACTATGCTGATGAGCAAACATTTAAAGACCAACTACACATTCACAATAAAAAATATATGATTGGGGGACATTTCTGAATGTTTTGTACAACACAAAAGTGGCATAAATAAGTCACCAATTATGGTGCATATATGCACCATAAATTGTGAATTTTAAGGGGCTTAGGAGAAGAGGATGAGGCTTTGTGCTACCTGCCTGAGTGGCGGAAGTTACAACTAAAGTCTATGTCAGCTTGTAGCTGCTTTAGACTTCAATTTCTAGTGTATGGCAGTTGCCTCTTAATAAATTAGGTGCATCTCCCACCAGTGCAGGGTGATCAAGACTGGGGTAGGAATATGCCAGTCTTGATCAGCGTCCCTCATTGAGTAAAAAATAGTTGTTGCAATGGAATGAAATGTTATAAGTGTGAATATAATGATGATATATGTGATTACAGTATTAGAGCTAAAGGATACGTTTATTGGTGGAAACTGTATGATTGAAAGGAGGCTCTAGGACCCTGTTGCGCCGCCTCTAGCCTGGATATAAGATGAGATATGGTTGACATGGAGACATCAGTATGGTATCCTGCAGCACATTTGCTCCTCTTTCAACCTATTCTTAGGTTGCCAATGCTGGTGTCCCAGTTGGTCCCCCACTTTCTCTCTGTCCTTTCACAGTTACATGCTGTTTGGCACATGCTCTGGAAAACAATGCATTCATATTGAACCTCTTGGTTCAAGAATAGAATGCTTGCAGTGTAGACTGACACACATGTAGGGATAATAATTTTAACTCATAGCTTCATAAATCACTCAAGGTCTTGTTCCTGCACATGAATGGAGCCTACTAATGTAGGCCACCTTTCCATAATTATGCTGATATTAGAGATTTTAACAGCAGGAACCGCGCCTCTCCCCACCAGTAATTTATCCCCCATCAGTGCTGTCTCTCTCGGATCTTGTGACATGCACACGGCACCTAATTTGTTCCTCTCTCTGTTCATTATTTTGTTAACATGAAGACTCAATAAAATCAGTGACTAAGAAAACACAGGAAGTGGCACTGTAAAAAATGGAGCCGGTATGTCCTCATGGCATTACATGGCTACAGTGAAGGGGTGCAACAGTAGTGCACTGAAGCCCTTTCCTCATATTCTGAAACCCAGTTCCCCATATTATTCTTATTACAGCAGCTATAGTACCATATGACCCCTATAACAACACCAAAGAATGTGTATAGTATTACCATCATTATAGTGCCCCCTAAGGACACAGCCACAGTGCCAGCCACAAACGTGATAGTGTACATATAAAATGCCTGTTCTATGACCTTCATGGTAAAGACAGCTACAGCGCCCTGTGAGAGTAGCAACCACAGTGCCCCCACAATGACGTTCAAGGTGTTATTATTGTAATCACAGTACTGCTGGGAAAGTGCCATAAAATGAGCATCCAATAAGCGGTGATTATCATCACTGCCAGCCCAAGTGCCACCACACCATCAGTCACTGAAATACATAAAAAGTAATAGTGAAAGCTACGATGCCCTTTAAAAGTGCCCCCATGTCAACAGCTGCAGTGACCGTGTAGCTCATGTGACAGGTACGATGATGTTTTCCAGCCTCAGTATCAAAGCATGGAGAATTTCATGCAAATTTAAAATCCTTGTCATGTGCTGGGTTGTCACAAGTTCTACCTCACGCACTAGATTCTGTGTGAAGAGTATTATTCCCTATTCATCTTGTAAAAACAAACATTCTAGAAGCGGGCAGTTTATGCCCCATGGAGAGCGATGTGCGGGGTGTACACAGCGGCTGAGTAGTTGGTAAATGTGCAGAGTTATTCCCAGTCATACACATAATGGCCGGGAGATCCGTATCACACATTCTTATGGTTGGTAAATATCCCCGTGTCACCTCAGTGCTCGTGATCTGATTTTATAATCTGGAGTTACATCTGCTGAGCAGAATGGAAACTTAGAGGGTGCGTATACTTTTGCAACTGAATCTTTAACTACTCCAATATTAAAAATACATTTTGCAAAAGGTCTTATTTTAATATGTCCTGCTGTTTTGTGTATACAAACCTATGTGTCTCCATGGTTACAGACTACAAACAAACCCTGTGTAGTCTGGTCATCATTAAATGCAGGGAATGCAGATTTCACATGCATTCTGAGCCCACATTGTATTATACCTGTTTTGGTGCTATACCTCCAATGAATGCAGGGAGAGCAGGCTACAGCTTTATACTTGCACTAATTATATTTTGCCTGTGGGACAGACAGGTTAGTTAGGAGTGCATGACCAATGGAGTCATCCACACCTCCAATGCAGACTGCAAATAAAAAAAATGAGGGTCAGTCAGCACATCCGGTGCGCAGGTGCACCTCGCCATGGCTGAAAGCAAAAACAAACAATATAAATAATCAATTAAATATAATAGTGCCATACTCATCGTAGAAAATGTACTAGTGCTACGTTATAAATGTGAGATTCTTGGCAAATACATTTTGTACAAAATCATTTGTGCCTGTCCGCCAATGATTAGGCGATCTCTTTAGGACAAGAACCTACCCTAAATTCTGCCTCGGCTAGTGCAATACTGGCCTCCATTAAATTCAGGGAATGCAGGTTCCACATGCATGCTGAGCCCACTCTGTATTTTTCCTCTCCTGGCGCATGCGGAACCTGCATTCCCTGAAGTTCATGGAGGCTATTGTGGCACCAAAAGAGGTATAATACAGTGTAGGCGGAACGGCACCAGAGGAGGTAGCATTTAGTGTAGGTTCCTGTCCTAAAGAGCTCATCTTGTCGTTGGCGGACAGGCACAAATAATTTTGGCCAAACTGTATTTGCCAAGAATCTCACATTTTATGGTGCAGCACTAGCATTAGTACATTTTCTCTAGTGAGTATGTGGAACTATAGTATTTACTTGATTATTTGTGTTTGCAGAGTGCTGTTGCATTGTGTTTGTAGTCTGATTATGCAGTACTAATACTTAACATACATTGAATTAAGAGGCATATGGAAGGGAATGTGTCTGAAAGATCTGACTACACAGGGTATGTTTGTAGTCTGTAGCCATGGAGATGCACAGATAAGAAAGTTAATTGCAAAATGACATTCACTCAGGGTGTGAATTATCAGAACTGGTGTAAAGGAAAACTGGTTTAGTTACCCATAGCAACCAATGAAATTCCACCTTTTATTTTTCAGAACTCCTTTGAAAAATGATTGGTAGAATCTGATTGGTTGCTGATTGGACAACTAAGCCAGTTTCCTTTACACCAGTCTGATATCCTTCCTCTCCCCCAATAATTTAGGGAACTGCATTATAAGCAATTTCCAAATATATATCTACTACCGAAATAGCTCTGTTTACAAGCAGACTAGGAAAGCTGGGTGACAAACACTTTGAATGCTGTTATGGGCACCATGAAGGTTGTCACTAAGCTTTCGCAGATAAAGATGAGTAGAGGAAGACAAGACATTATATTTACTGGGGATTTTTTGTGTTATGGCTTTTGCACGCAGGTGGATTTAAATTTTTAAATTAAATTAAAATTTTTAAAGGGGAACTCCAGTCAAAAATATCCAAAACAATGGATCTAAACCACTTTCTAAGCAAAATACCATTAAGCCGAAGGTGTTTGGGGACTTCTGGTGTATTTTATGGTCACTGGTGAGTGGATTCCTCTTTAAATCATTATTTTTGGGGTGTGGTAGTGAACATGGTGATATCATCAGTATTATTTTCTACCATGGACAGAAAGTCCCCTCCACCACACAAATTTTCCAGTTTGTGCATGAAAGCCAGAAATCACTGCTTATCAGTGCAGAATTACACCTCTCTTTTTAGTTAAAGTGACTACTAATATTAATGTTCTACCAAAGAGTAGACTAGGCTCTAAAAATGAGACATCTAGAAAATGCCAGCACGCTGCTGTTAACAGATCTTGTATGTATATGTCTGTATTTAGCATTTTAAGTACATAGTAATGTCCCCATAGTAAACCCTGTATAGAGCAGGTGTTTTTTGAAACCATCAACAAGCAGGCTAATACGTTTAGGAGCTGAAGTTATTGAAAAGGGATTTTTTTTTTTTTTTTACAGATGACCTAACCTAAGGATAGGTCATCAGTATCTGATTGGAGGGCGTCTGACACCCGGGACACCGCTGATCAACTGTTTTGGGACGGTAGCAGTGTTCCTGTGAATGCTGCAGCCTTCTTGCAGCTTATTAAGCACAGCGCCGTACATTGTATAGTGGCTGTGCTTGGTATTGCACTCTAGGCCACGTGACACATGAACTTGTCATTAGTTGGACTAAGAAAAGCAGGGAGAAGGACGTGGCGCTCACACAGACGTGGTGCTGTCTTCCCAAACAGCTGATCGACGGGATCCCGTGCTGATTAGATACTCATCAGTATAAAAATCTCGGAAAAACCCCTTTAAGGGACTGATCCCTCATTATAACGACTTATAAGGGAGTCTCTTAGAATCTTATGAATAATCTCTCCTGTCATCCCACAGGATCTCCACAGTCTTCTATATTACAAATTCCTAGTGGCATTTATTGCTAAATCATACCTTTTGCCCCCTGTAGTGGAAAGTAGGAACACAATGACATCCAAATGTGATGAACATATAAATACCTAATACATGTATTCACATCAGGATACCATTATAAACTTAGAGGACTAAATAGATATCTACTAAGGATAACGGATCCATTAACAGCAGCTTGTTGTTAGTATCCAGGAAAAAAACATTGTAAAAATGCAATGAAGATTTAGATGTTGGGCTTTACATTTTTCACTCATATAGTCAGTGTTAATAAAAGTGAGAGTTTAACTTTAAATACTCCCCCAATTTGAGGTTTCACACCAGTAGTCCTCTTATGAGACCACAAATCTCCAGTGTTATAATCATTTCCTTGCATCACTAAGCTCTTTACAGAAAGCGACCCAAAAACCTGAACATTAGATCTTTGATGCCCAGAGTTACCTAATATGCTTATTAGACTCCAAGTCGTCACCACAGAGAGGGGCTTTATATGAAGCCTGAGCTGCGTGATATTACCCCGGTTATTTTTAGTACATAACCCAGCAGGAATCTCAGCTTTCCTCCTATCCCTTCTACATGTTCCCAAAAATATTAAAAAATCAAGGAAGTTATTTTCCTGTCCATTTCGATGGCCATGTATTATCTCATGCGTATACCTAATATATCTTATATTTTACATTTATACATGTATTATGTCATGTGTATACCTATTTTATATATATAATAGGAGTCGTATCGATCCACTGATTAAGACGACATACTCACCTTCCTAACCCTTATGATATGTTGTATTATGTGTGTTGCGCCAAGTCCCGAATTTGCAGGGACTGTCTCTAATTTTCAGACACAGCCTCTGCAAATACTACCCCTGGGAAATTCTTATGTGGGCAATAGCCATAAGTTGGGCATTCCCTGGGGTGGAGACTACATGCCCCTAATTTATCAACTACAATGTAGATAAGTATGCAAGTACATCACAGGATCTACAACTGAGTTTTTCAAATGGTGCAGCTGGTCCCTGGTAAGTTGGTCCCAGGTAACTATGAAGTTGGCAGAGGTGTGGTGGACACCACGGGCTCTTGATGAACGCAGCAGGGGAGGCATCCTCAGCCATGTATATGTGAGGGGGAAGGGGACAGGAGGATCCTGAACCAGCATAGCAGTTCTATGATTGTCAGGTCACCCAATTTGGAAGCTTGTGTGGGTTATGCCTCAGGGTGTTTGTTAGTGGTCAGAAAGGTAGGTTGGCTTTCACTGCAAATATCACACAGCAGTTCATGAGGTCCTAAGGATGTGTTGGGCATGGCCAATCACAATGGAGGTCCTGGTGGCTGCGTAGGTGGGACAGCTGGTGCCTGGTCTGGTTATAGGTCTGAGAGTTGTAGGCAGGCAGGTTCAGTTCAAGGAGTGATGTCATGATTAGGGTCAGGCAAATATTTCACGTCTCAATACAAAATAAAATGTGGCAAAGCCCATATAGCTGAATGTGATGTGTGTTTAATTATTGGAGGATGAGTCTCTATGGGATTAGCCTATTTAGCCTATATATTTATACTGTTTTAGTTTCCCATATTACCTGCCATAATAGGACAATATTATCACCAATTTACTCAATAATAATTCAGCAGGCGGTAACCTCCTAAATTCCCCCTAGTGGTGGCTGCAGGCAGACAGAATTCTCACACATAACTTTATGTCTATGCAAGGGATTTGGAACTCTGTATCAGAAAATTGGAGATCTGACCGATATATTCAGAAACTTATCATCATAATGTTGATCTACAACTGAAATGAATCTTTAAATGAGTTTTCCAGGCTTATGATATTGATGGCCTATTCTCAAGATAGGTCATCAATATCTGATCAGTGCAGGTCTGACACCCCACCAATCAGCTGTTCCCTAGAGCCTCTAAGCACTTTGAATGGAACAGGAAGCACAGCTCCAATCAACGTGTAGTGGCCATGCCGGGTTACTGCAGCTCTGCTCCCTTTGAAGTGAATGTGAACTGACCTGCAGTAACTAGACACGGCCACTACACTTTGAACGGAGCTGTTCTTCCGGCTCGGGTCAATGTGCTAGTGGTGGCGCTGGAGGCTGCAGGTAATAGCCAATCAGTCCCCTTGTGTGACGTCACATTTGACACAGGGAGAGCAGGTCACAGCTGCGGCCTATGATTGGCTGCAGTGGTCACAGATCTTGTCCTTGACGCATGTGGAAGCGGAACTGCCTGACGAGGAGCCTAAGAGACAGGATCCTGTGGTGGGGATCAGGTAAGCATCACCCCCACTCCTCTGGTTGTGCAGGTCTGGGACTCTTTTTTTAGTACTGGATAACCCCTTTAATGCTGCAAATATGTTTATGTATGTATGAATGAATTGATCATGAATGTAGCATACAATATAGCATTTGCAAATAGGTTAAAGTTGCATTATTACTATGTTGGCAGTGAAGGGGTTAACTCCTATTTTTGGTACATGGGTATTTAAAGGAATTTTATGGTTTTATATAAATAAAATGGAATCACTGTATAAAACACAATCCTGCAACTTTCTAATATACTTTGTGTTGAAATTGTCCATTTTCAACACCACTGCTTCCTGGCAGTAAATGAAAACAACCTTTTTTGCATCTAGTGGTTTAGAAATACCTGTCCCACCTAACATCACTCACAGCTTGTTACAATTGTATCATGAGGCAAACAGCCTGGACAACTGGATCTGTGCTGCTGAAGTGTCTCCCCTCACACAAACCCTCAGCTGTGAGACATTTTCGGTCTGCACATATTTTCAGTCTGTGGATGCAAACTACAATATCATTCAGTGGCAGCAAGCAGAGATACTAAGAGCAGGGATGAACTGAAACACAACACATGGAGATTTATCAAAACTGGTGTAAAAGAAACTGGTTTAGTTGTCCATAGCAACCAATCAGATTCCTTCCAAAGGAGCTCTGAAAAATGAAAGGAGGAATCTTATTGGTTGCTATGGGCAACTAAGCCAGTTTTCATTTACACCAGTTTTGATAAAGAAAGTTGCAGAACTTTCCTTTCTACAATCATTGAATATAAGACTGGAAGACCCTATTCAAGATCAGGGGCTTTTCTTTGAATCCATCCATGGTAAAGTTGGCAACCAATATGGCCCCTCTACAGGAGTTGCCACCTTGTCCTGAATGGCAAATACCCCCCTCCCCCAAGTCCACCAAACTTTTTGTCTTCAGAACTCTAAGGCCTCTTTCACAAGAACGTCACGGATTCAGTCCGGATGCGTTCAGGGTACGTTCCGGAAAATCCGCACTCATCTGCACCAATCCGCACGCGCGGGTGCGAAGCGTTTTGATGTGTTTTTCACGTGCGTGATAAAAAACTAAATGTTTACAAACAACATCTCTTAGCAACCATCAGTGAATCACACATTGCATCCGCACTTGCGTGCGGATGCAATGCGTTATTCACGCAGCCCCATTCACTTCAATGGGGCCAGGGCTGCGTGAAAAACGCAGAATATAGAACATGCTGCGATTTTCACGCAACGGCGAACTGATGCGTGAAAAAATTCGCTCATGTGAAAAGCCCCATTGAAATGAATGGGTCAGGATTCAACGCGGGTGCAATGCGTTCGCATCACGCATTGCACCCGCGCGGAAATCTCGCCCGTGTGAAAGGGGCCTAAGAAAGCTGGAGGACATATCCTGAGGCAGCTATTTGGGTTTCACCCAGTTTTTTGGCAGAGGATGACTCAAAACAATCTTAAATTTGCATGAGGTATATAGACTATGCTATTAACTATTTCCTTTCTGGATCTTTCGAGGGAACTCTGGCCATGACATGAGTTCATTGCCCTTGGTTAACCCCTCAATCACAGACCACACTAATAAGCCTGCGCTGTGCATGGGATGCAAAGGGTTACTGCATGCAGCAACAACCCCCCACCCCCCTTCCCCTCCAAAACACACATTGGTCCGAATGCTTACAATGATCCCGGCCCAGTGTGGAGTGTCTCTCACTAGTAATGAGGAGCAGTTTATAGCCATAATGATTGCCACCACTGTGATAGACACGCCAAGGGTCAGCTGAAGCAAGGCCACCAGGAGCGGAAAGCGGCAGCCGCAGCAAGTCTGCGATTCATCCAGTGTTTTCTTCTTTTTGGCTTCGGCCTTGCTCTCCTTGGGGGTCTGCTGCGCTTCCGACATCCCCTTAGCTGCCTGATCTTGGTCCCTAGGGCTCTGCTTGTGCTTCTCGTCCGCTCCCATGCTGTTGTTCTGCTGCCTGCGTGATCAAGCCGGGTGGCTCCTCTCTGCTTTGAGCTGTGCAGTAGACGGGGATCTTGCTATTTGGGAATAGCAGGGTTGTACTAATATGGAAGGCATTTGGAACAGAATCTTAAAAGCCTTCAAATGCCACTTATAGGCCGCAGTCAAAGGGGGGCTTTGAGGGGTTCCCAGACTGCCAACCTACAGGGCAAGGACTTGGGTAGAAGAAGGGGGACTGGATTTTTTTCTAATTTTTGTACTGAGCAGAACACCAGCCAGCCTGATCTACGTGACAACCAGGGCTTAAATATTTTAGTAGGCCCAAGGAAATATTCCCATGAAGCTCTGCACCCCCAGGCTCTTTCTTGCTTTTGGGGTCAGTCAAGTACTCAGTGCACATAAATTGCAATCACGCAGAGAGGAGAGTGACAGCCCCGGCAGCCCAAATCTCACATAATAATGACTTAACGGCTGACACTGAACCGTCAGGAGGTGGATGCGGATCATGCTCGTGTGAAACGCGCTCCTCTCCATGAGCAAACACTGATATGACTAAATAAACCTGATGATCTGACGCTTGTGGCTTGCCATGCTGCGGTCCCCTATAGTTGGATCAGCTAATTATTAGGGTGCACTTACATACGTCAATAGACCACACAGCAAATAATGCCTTAAAGCAGATTGTCGCAGTATCACAGAGTTGCCCATAACAACCAAACAGTTTCCACCTTTCATTTTGCATTTACACCATTTTGATAAATCATCCCCCAAGGTTTTTTATTTTTATTTTGGGCTTTTACTTTTAAAGCATAGCTATATGCCCCGGCTAAGGCATGCTTGAAAAAACTTGCGTACAAAATGATACAACATAAAAATGTTTATGAAAAACATTTGAAACATTAACAAATGCTGCAAATATAGTGTGGTGGAGGACTTATGGCTTCTCTAATATGGTTTTCAATAAGTGTAATGGCCAAGCATAGTGCCTCTGTGAGGAACTGTTGTGTTGCAATCAAAAAGCCTATAACCTCTGTGAGGACTGTACCTGCATGCTCATTGCCTAATTTCTAAACACCTGTTTATGAAAAACTCATATTGGGTTTCAATTAAAAAAAAAAAAAAGTGAGCCCGTCACCAAACAGACACCATAACTGAAAGAATATAGCCAAACTATGGGATGCCAGAGCTCCCACTAAACATGTCAAGAGTGTTGAAACTGAACAGACTGTCTGCACTTCACTATTTGCACGCCATTGTATCCTTGAACTGTATATGGCTGACTGCTGTAATGTTTTGCTGATGGTGTGTGATGCACGGCTTGTACAGTACATTGCTCTGTGTTCTTGTTGCCATAATGTGCACCATAATAGTATATACACACATAAGCTGTAAATGTACTGCTTGTGATACCTGTGTGCAAAATGTTCCTTTAAAGGGGTTCTCCAAGTTAAATTTATTGATGACCTATCCTCAGGATAGGTCATCAATATCAGATCGGCGAGGGTCTGACACCGGGCACCCCAGCCGATCAGCTGTTTGAAGAGGAGGCGTGCGCCATACCAGCGCTGCCTCCTCTTCATTGTTTACACGCTAGCCGTAACATGGGTAGCGGTGAGTAGGTGTAATTACACCTAACCGCCCTATTCATTTCAATGGGAAGGATCGCTCCTATAAAGTGTATGGGAACAAGCCTTCCCATTGAAATGAATGGGACGGTTAGGTGTAATTACACATACTCACCGCTACCCATGTTACGGCTAGCGTGTAAACAATGAAGAGGAGGCAGCGCTGTTACGGTTACGCTGTTACGTTGTATTTTTGTTCCGGCCGCCTCTCAGCAGGGGTTGCCGTGCTGAAGCCAGATCCGTGGCCCGCCCCCATTACAGTGAATGGGGCCGGAGCGCAGTAGCGGCCCCACATGTGCACCTGCGGCAGCACAGATCCGGCGGGCTGTTCACCCACCGGAACAGCCTGCCGGAGCCCGGCGCCGCAGGTGTGAAAGGGGCCTTATTGTGAGCCAAAGCCAGGTGCAGGTCAAAAACACAGAACAGTTGCAGATCTTTCCATTACCTTATCTCTGTGGAGCCTCCACTTGTGGTTTTGGATCACAATGACTGATGGAAATAACTGATCAAATAACTGACGTGTGAACAAGCCCTAATCCACACCTGTAATGCCTCTGAAGTCCCTAAGTGGTTCCCCAGCACAATGTAGGATTCCCTTAAGAGCCCCCACACATAATGATGCTCCCTTAAAGGGGTTGTGTCACTTCAGCAAATATCATTTATCATGTAGAGAAAGTTATTACAATCCACTTACTAATGTATTGTTATTATCCATATTGCTTTCTTTGCTGGCTAGATTCATTTTTCTATCACATTATACGCTGCTCATTTCCATTGTTACGGCCATCCTGCAATCCGGCAGCGGTGGCTGTGTTTGCACACTAAAGAAAAAAGCACCAGCGGTCCCACCGTCCCGGCCACTAGAGAGGCCGGAACTTTTTCCTATAGTGGGCAAGCACGACCACCACTGATGGATTGCTGGGTGGTCATAACCATGGAAACAAGCAGTGTATAATGTAATGGAAAAATGAATCCAGCCAGCATAGGAGGCAATATGGAAAATCGCAGTACATTAATAAGTGCCTTGTATTAACTTTCTCTTCTTGGTAAATGCCATTTGCTGAAGTGACACAACCTCTTTAAATGGCCCCTACATGGAGTGATGCCCTCAGTCTACTGTTCACACAGCATGATATCCCCTCAAGTAGCACCCATGCAGAGTGAAGTGCCAACTCACAAAGTATTTCACCTTTAAAAGTGCCCCACACATTATGATGTTCCGTTAAGCACTCCTCCACAGAGTGATGACCTTTTAATTGCCCCACTATACAGAGTGAAGCCCACTAATGTCCCTCCATATAATATGATGTCTCCATTTTGAATACCACGTCTGTGCTGTCACTATCTGTTTGCATCTGGCAAATGACCCCCTTTGTACATTAATTTCTGCTTGCTGCCAGTGCTGCTTTAGGTGATGTAGGCCCAAGGTAGCCAAGCAAGAGAGCATCAGGGCCCTTTAGGATAGAGGCATCAGAAGTGTCACCTGAAAGTAGTGAGAGGAGTCAAATCCAGCTGTTACAGAAGTGTCTACGATGTCCTATTTGACCCAGTGCGAATGGGAGTGGAAACCCCCATGAGTGTGAGCCTAGGCCTGTGGGATAAGCACCACTCCTTCCAACTTACCTGTGCGTGATTGTGCCCGATTTCTCCTAAGTACTTCTGATCATTTGGGGCAGTGAATGAACCAAACACAAAGGACTCTGAGAAATGAGCAGGATATCTTACTGATTTAATTGGTTACTTACAGAAGAGAGCACAAAGGTGAACTGTGGTGGAACTAAGTTGTTCCGTTGTTGCTGTCCTTCAAAGATCAGTGTAGAGTAGTGTAACCATCATTCCTGGTGCCTCTGTTGAGTGGCAACTATCAAGATCTGTTCTCTCTGTGGCTACATAAGACTTTTTGTTTGTAGCATCCTGTCAAGAAATCCATCACATCTCCCACACCCCACAATTATATCAGTATATGACATCTTTGGCAGTTTTGAAATTTTTGTAAAAAAATGGCCATTCAATGGCTTTCAAAACTACTCTTTCAGCCACTTTTCCATACTTAACGCCTTTGTATAATTACAATAGAAATTGTGGGAAATATTCCTAAACTTGCATCTGTAGAAAACCGCATACAGTAATAAACAGCAGTCAAATGTGGCATACTGGTGGATACGTCATGCTGGAGGTTTTAAGAACCCCCTAAAAACCACATGGCAAATAAATAGAATCATTCATGTTGATATACATGCAGAATGTACCATAAGTAGACCTCAAGTACCATAAATGTGCATTGGGTTGGACTGACAAGGTGGTGGTGGGGATGTAGTTAATACTGGTATTTATAATAGCCCAGAGGCAGCCGGCAGGAGTACATACAGCTCTGTATTTTTCCTGACGCCCCAGATATATTTCTGTCAGTCAGCATGTTGATTAGGTTTTGTAGTTTGTATAAAGTTGAGGTGAGGACATGAAGGGGTTACTGTGGGCACTGAGCAAAGCGGTTGCAGTGGTGTGAGCAGACGTATGATTATCAGTATAAAATGATCAGAAATTATATGAAATGACTGCACACTAAATCCCCTCCAAGGGAAATGTTCTGTGCGCCTCACAGGGTGAGTGACGCTTGTAAGTGGGTGGGAAACGGTAACAGGATTCTCACTACTTCCCTCCAAATAATTGTATGTCAGGCTGAAAATTATAAATAGATTTTATAGATAAAAGATTTTTATTCAGCTCAGTTAATCAGGAGGAGCTAGAACATATTCTATCTGCAAGTATTGTATATTAGATCACAGTAAGACTTGGTGCTGTTGTGAAACCATATTTCTCACACTATGAAACTCGCTGTCTGTGACCTTCCTCAGGATTAGCACACTCCTATCCTGAAATAATGTGTGCTGCTGGAGAACTGTGCTTCTTCCACTAACCAATTTTCGGACGGTGACCTTCCTCAGGATCAGCACACTCCTATCCCAAAATAATCTGTACTGCTAGGGAACTGTGCTCCTCCCACTAAGCAATTCTCAGTCTGTGACCTCCCTCAGGATCAGCACACTCCTATTCTGAAATAATCTGCACTGCTGGAGAACTATGCTCCTTCCACTAATTCTCAGCCTTTGACGTTCCTCAGGATCAGCATACTCCTATCCTGAAATAATCTGTGCTGCTGGAGAACTGTGCTCCTCCTCATGTTGAGTAATACACCCGTGTTTCAATTCACCCAAATGGAAAAAAAAATGTTATGGACCATAACAGGCCCAACCATTACTTAAATGGTTAAATAACATTCCTGTAGCTCCTACATTTTCTCCTAGTCCAAACAAGACGTGGAGCATATATAGGCATTTTGCTATGTAAATCGCTATATCTGGAGGCCAGGTGTAATTACAAGGAGAGACCTCCCTCAAGATCAGCACACGCCTATCCTGAATAATTCTGTGCTGCTGCAAATCTGTACTCCTCCCACTAAACAATTCTTGGTCTGTGACCTTTCTCAGGATCAGCACACTCCTATCCTGAAATAATATGTGCTGAGGACCATAGTTTAGGAGATTCAGCCACAGGATCATCCTTGAGGTTGGGCACCCATGTTGAGTAATACACCCATGTTTCAATTCACCCAAATGGAAAAAAAATGTTATGGACCAGAACAGGCCCAACCATTAGTTAAATGGTTAAATAACATTCCTGTAGCTCCTATATTTTCTCCTAGTCCAAACAAGACGTGGAGCATATATAGGTATTTTGCTATGTAAATCGCTATATCTGAAGACCAGGTGTAATTACAAGGAGAGATAGTAAGGAATGCTGGAGTAGGAACACGGTGACTCATTGGATAGAACTGGTACCTTGAAGTGCTGGAGACCTAAATCTGAATCCAACCAAGGACAATGTCTGCATGGAGTTTGTATGTTCTTCCCATGTTTATGTGAGTTTCCTCCCACACTCCAAAGGCATACTGATAGTGATGTTAGATTGTGAGCCCCATTAGGGACAGCAAGTGACTATATTGTCTGTAAAGTGCAATGTCACTATATAAGTGGGTAAAATAAATTATATTCGAGTTTCTTTTAAAATAAAGCGCTTTTCGCATAAAGACACATGGCCCAACCTAGGTGTTGCCAACTGAAGCTCTTCCAGGGCACCCTTACCAGAATTTTTAGTTGGCAGGAAGTATCTTCCTAACATCTGCAAAAACCATGACTAGATGGTGACGTGTGATCAATGACTTCAGACTCCAACAAATTTCTACTGCTTAAGAATCCAAAGTTGTGGCTTTACCTCTCCCTAGCTACCACTTGACATCATACATGTGCAGCAGCCCAGGAGGATGGGAGTGGCCCTGGCTGTCACAGTCAATCACAGTGCCTTTCCTGCCGCTCCCTAGAAGTGGTGCACCCTTTCTTTCCTGGGGCAAACCATGGTTCTGGGGCTTCTATCTTCTATCTAGATGGATGTCCCTAATGTTAAGTGTCTGTATGGGTGCAAGGCAGAGCATGTAGAGTGCAATGGCCAGCATATGGTGTAGGAGTCAGAAAATCAGGCTAGAGATAAATGAATAAACATCTTTCTTTACATCAGTGCAGAATGGGAGTGGTAGTATATCCAGCTATAGCAGACTCAGTTCCACTTTACTATGGAATTAAGAAAGAATGGGCGTTATGGCCCTCTTTCCTCTCTAGCTTCCCAAACTCTGTCAGTAAAATCTATGGCTGGCAACAGTACCTTGTGAATAATGGCTGTGGTGTCCACTGCAGTATACAGGGTTTTGAAGGCATGTCTGGTCAGAACATGTCCAGGTGTGAAATATGTATTAAAGGGGTTACCCAAGACCTAAAACCTGGTTTAGTTTGCCTCAGTGTAGTCCCCAGTACAACTTTCTAATTCACTTGTCTTTAAAAATCTTCAGCGTTCGCCCGCTCTGATGTGCAGTCACATGACCTGCTGGCTTCATTTGAAAACATTTGCTCCAATTAGTCATCCGGTCCCATAGTCCCCAGCGCATATGTCGATGGAACCCCTCCCCCCCACTTGTGCCTCCTCCCTGTCAACCACCCCAGTTTCCACCCACCATTCCTTTCTATTCCCTGTCGACGAGTTAGGCTTGGACTGCAACCGCTCAAGCTGTACTTGTCAACTGGCCTACTAAGGCACCAATGAGCTGCTGCACTGTTCGTGCCTGCATCTGATAAATCTCGTCCATATTTTCCTCTGCAGTTCTACCCGCCACATATTGTAGAACAGGACATTTCTTGTGATGACATTACTTTCAGAGGCAAATTGTAACTTGGTGTTAGCTGATACAACCAAGGACTGGTCATTTTAACATTCAGAGGCCCCATTCTTGACCCATGCTCTTGTGTGGCTACCACTTCACGACTGAGTTCTCGTTTGTCAGGGACCTTTCCACTTCACTATTCAATATTGGCCCTTACAAGCAACCTCTTTAGTATGTCCCTTTCTGCTATTATTTTCTGTAAAGATTATAGGATTGTGTAGTAATTGTGTGCTTTACACCACTCCAGCTGCCTTGTAGCATTGTACATGTTGATCTAAGGGTTGCCTATGTTTTTCACATGGAAACCCAATGAATCTCCTGATGAATGGTTCTTCTGGTGACATTACTTCCAGAGAGACATTTAAATTCATTGTTGGGGCGCAGAACCAAGGACGTGTGATTTTTACTTAGCCATCTCTTTATGCCTGAATGTTTGTTGCTCTTGTAGGTCTTTATTTTCCAGTAACAGCTCTTACAGTGACCAGAGCAGGAATTTGGCATCTTGGTGAGGAGGCATATATGCCAATGGCAGGTTAGCGGTCACTAAGCGATTTGGTACAACAACCAGTGGCGTACCTCTAATAGAGGCAGACCACGTAACTGCTATTGTGCCCGTAGGGGAAGGGGGCCCGAACTGGAGGAAAGGCCCCGTCCCCTTATTACAATTAATATAACAGCTCCAGTCCAGAGTCATTGCCAGAGCCTCTGGCTCCGCCTCCCAGCTCCCTTCACTGCTTCTCAGCAGGCAGTGCTCTGCTTCCCCCCAGCAAAGGCCCCGATCCTACCATGAGGTGAAGCCTCCACCATCAGGCAGCAGCCTATACATGTCCTCAGGGGCTGCACTGCTGAGGAGAGATCCTTTTCTCGCAGGATGTGCTGCTGCCACCAGATGCCTCCCCAGTGCTCCCCTCCCCCACTCTGCTGTTCTTTCCTCACTGGAGCCTTGTCCTCTGCTGTAACGTGATCCAAGTTCAACAGTCGGGACAGAGGCAGGGGGGAAGAGAGCCTGCTGCACTGCCTGCTGAGGAGAAGATGTCCTCCCATCTCTTCTGTTTACCCTGGAGACCTGCACAGAAGGTAAGTGTGTGTCAGTGTAACATGTGTGTGTTTACATATATGTACATATGCCTGTGTAGTGTACTGTATTCTGTACATGTACAGTACAGACCAAAAGTTTGGACACACCTTCTCATTCAAAGAGTTTTCTTTATTTTCATGAATATGAAAATTGTAGATTCACACTGAAGGCATCAAAACTATTAATTAACACATGTGGAATTATATACTTAACAAAAAAATGTGAAACAACTGAAAATATGTCTTATATTCTAGGTTCTTTAAAGTAGCCACCTTTTGCTTTAATTACTGCTTTGCACACTCTTGGCATTCTCTTGATGAGCTTTAAGAGGTAGTCAACTGAAATGGTATTCCAACAGTCTTGAAGGAGTTCCCCGAGATGCTTAGCACTTGTTGGCCCTTTTGCCTTCACTCTGCGGTCCAGCTCACCCCAAACCATCTCGATTGGGTTCAGGTCTGGTGACTGTGGAGGCCAGGTCATCTGGCGTAGCACCCCATCACTCTCCTTCTTGGTCAAATAGCCCTTACACAGCCTGGAGGTGTGTTTGGGGTCATTGTCCTGTTGATAAATAAATGATGGTCCAACTAAACGCAAATCGGATGGAACAGCATGCCACTGCAAGATGCTGGTTCAGTATGCCTTCAATTTTGAATAAATCCCCAACAGTGTCACCAGCAAAGCACCCCCACACTATCACACCTCCTCCTCCATGCTCCACGGTGGGAACCAGGCATGTAGAGTCCATCCGTTCACCTTTTCTGCGTCGCACAAAGACACGGTGGTTGGAACCAAAGATCTCAAATTTGGACTCATCAGAACAAAGCACAGATTTCCACTGGTCTAATGTCCATTCCTTGTGTTCTTTAGCCCAAACAAGTCTCTTCTGCTTGTTGCCTGTCCTTAGCAGTGGTTTCCTAGCAGCTATTTTGCCATGAAGGCCTGCTGCACACAGTCTCCTCTTAACAGTTGTTGTAGAGATGTGTCTGCTGCTAGAACTCTGTGTGGCATTGACCTGGTCTCTAATCTGAGCTGCTGTTAACCTGCGATTTCTGAGGCTGGTGACTCGGATGAACTTATCCTCCGCAGCAGAGGTGACTCTTGGTCTTCCTTTCCTGGGGCGGTCCTCATGTGAGCCAGTTTCTTTGTAGCATTTGATGGTTTTTGCGACTGCACTTGGGGACACTTTCAAAGTTTTCCCAATTTTTCAGACTGACTGACCTTCATTTCTTAAAGTAATGATGGCCACTCGTTTTTCTTTACTTAGCTGCTTTTTTCTTGCCATAATACAAATTCTAACAGTCTATTCAGTAGGACTATCAGCTGTGTATCCACCTGACTTCTGCCCAACACAACTCATGGTCCCAACCCCATTTATAAGGCAAGAAATCCCACTTATTAAAGCTGACAGGGCACACCTGTGAAGTGAAAACCATTTCCGGTGACTACCTCTTGAAGCTCATCAAGAGAATGCCAAGAGTGTGCAAAGCAGTAATCAAAGCAAAAGGTGGCTACTTTGAAGAACCTAGAATATAAGACATATTTACAGTTGGTTCACACTTTTTTGTTAAGTATATAATTCCACATGTGTTAATTCATGGTTTGATGTTTTCAGTGGGAATCTACAATTTTCATAGTCATGAAAATACAGAAAACTCTTTTAATGAGAAGGTGTGTCCAAACTTTTGGTCTGTACTGTATGTGTATGTGTAATTGTCTAATGCATCTGTATATATATGTGAAAATGTATATGTGTGTGTGTACTATATGTATAGTGTATGTGATTGTGTGTGTGTGTGTGTATATATATATATATATATATATATATATATATATATATACACATACATGTTGCAGATTTAACACACACTTGATGAGTTTTCACATTTAGTGAATGCGTTATGACTAGCGCTAAGCGAACTTGTGTTTGGAAGTTCGTCGTACAAGGTTCGGGTTATTTAAGAATCCCGTCATGGATTCAGCTACCATGGACCATAACAGAATTCTATGACGACACGCGCCACGGAAGCCTATAAGAGGCATTCCGTCATAATACAAGTCTATGCTGGCCATGCTTTGCCGTCATAGAATTCCGTTATGGTCCGTGATAGCTGAATCTGTAACCGGATTCTTAGATAACCCAAACCTTGGATGCCAAACTTGAAAATAAAAGTTTACTCAATACTAGTTATGACTGTGACTGTTAAAGGGGTTGTCTGGGGTCAGAGTTGAACCCGGACATATCTCTTTCTTCCCCCACTCAGCCCCTCTGACATGAGTATTGGAGGGTTTCATGCTCCAATGCTCTCCCTTGCCCTGCACTGAATTGCGCAGGACAAGGGCTTTTTTTGCAGATCCGGTGACATCACCGGATCTCCAGAAAAGTTCTCCAGATTCAGGGCAAGGAAAATGCTCTGATTCTCCTGTTAAAGGGGCTGAGTGGGGAAAGGAGGGCATTTGTCCGGGTTTAGCTTTGAACCTGGACAAAATAAAGTCATGTGATCATTGCACTTTGATGCCATATTAGTCTTTGTTCACATCTCTGGTGAATGGTATCTGGTAGAGAACATCCTACCAGAGTTCACCAGATCCACCATTGCTGGATTCTGCCCTTCACCACTAGAACAGTTTTGGTAGTCTGCCATAGTCTATGGAAGGAAAGCTCTACCTGCGGCCCTCCAGCTGTTGCAAAACTACAAATCCCAGCATGCCCTAATAGCTGTATGTTGTCCAGGCATCCTGGGAGTTTTGCAACAGCTGGAGGGCCCAGGTTGGACATCCCTGGTCTATGGGGTCCGGCAGTGAACGGTAGAATCTAGCAATGCTGGATCCAGTGAACTCTGGCAGGATGCTCTGTCGGATCAGCCCGCTGGATACATGAACCTGAAATATGAAGGAAGCCTTAAACCGCGTTCACATCACTGTTCCGTTTTCCATTCTTCTGATCCGTCAGAAGAAGAGATAAATACTGTATTTTTCTCCCTATAAGACACATTTTTTTCCCCCCAAAAGTGGGGGAAAAGTGTCTCTGCGACTTATGGGGCGAATGCTAATGAGCGCTTTCATTAAGGAAGCACTCATTAGCGCCGGAGGACAAGGAAGCGATAAAGGAGCTGTACTCATCACTTCCTGGTCCTCCATTTGGCGCTCTGTGACCTCACGCTGTGCGCAGCCCTGCACAGCCGACAGCAGGAGGGAGCGGCAGCATCCAGGAGCAGGGGAGGTAAGTGGCTTTTTTATTTTATGTGTTCTGCAGCTGCTGGCTGACAAAGAAGGCATGGGGGCTAACACAGGAGCCATGGGGCTAACACAGACGGCATGGGGGCTGACAAAGGAGGCATGGGGGCTGACAAAGGAGGCATGGGGGCTAACACAGGAGGCATGGGGGCTGACACAGGAGGCATGGGGGCTGACAAAGGAGGCACTGGGGGCTAACAAAGGAGGCACTGGGGGCTGACAAAGGAGGCACTGGGGGCTGACAAAGGAGGCACTGGGGGCTGACAAAGGAGGCACTGGGGGCTGACAAAGGAGGCACTGGGGGCTGACAAAGGAGGCACTGGGGGCTGACATAAGAGGCACTGGGGGCTGACATAAGAGGCACTGGGGGCTGACATTGGAGGCACTGGGGGCTGAAATTGGAGGCATGGGGCTTTTATCTGAGATCTGATTGGGGGTATTCTTATTGGGGTCTAATCTGAGGTCTTATTGGGGTCTTATTAACATTGTCGGCCTGATTGGGGCTGTGAGCTGAGGTCTGATGAAAAATATTTTTTTCTTATTGTCCTCCTCTAAAACCTAGATGTGTCTTATGGGCCGGTGCGTCTTATAGGGCGAAAAATAGGGTAAACAAAACACAGATCCTGTATTTTAAGCATCGGTCATGCTCAGGTATGCGCGTTTTGCATCCTCTTTAGCCATTTCCATCTGAGATCTGTTTTTTTTAGATGTAAAAAGTTATACACAAAGTATTTTGTTTTTTTCATCTGAAATAACGTATCTCAGATGGAAATCGGATGCAAAATGTGCATAAATGAGCATACCGGATGCTTAAAATACAGGATCTGTTTTTTTGCTTATTTTTTTTCTTCTGACAGATCAGAAGAACAGAAAACTAACAGTAATGTGAACGCAGGCTTGGACGGTAGTGCTATATAGTATATTATACTTACTTATGTCACCCTATGTGTACATCTTGTTTTGTAAGCACCCCCAGGTTATCAAAAACAGTAATAATGTGTAATGTAGCCCCAATGTACCTACTTAAAGGGGTTGTCCCACGAATAATATTCTACAGTTTTTAATCCAGCACCTGGATCTGAACACTTTTGTAATTGCATGTCATTAAAAATTTTGTATAGCTACTGAGTTATTGAATAACATGTTTCTGTATAGCACCACTTGATTTCTTATTTCTTTGACCTGTTCACTGAACAGGCCGCACATGCTCAGTTTCAACTTTTAACTGTCTCCTGAGCTGTGATAGGGAGAGCATGGACACGCCACCTGAGCTGCAGCAGAAAAGACACACCTCCTGAGCTGTCAGCTTGATATAAATCTAGTAGAGCAATGAATGGAGAGAACTCTGGATCCATTTGAGGTATAGGGCTGGGTCTAGCTTTGTTAAAAAGAGGTTGTCATGTCCTATATGATGTCTGATTTTCATTTTTTACATTATTCGTGGGATAACCCCTTTAAGGCATCGTTCATGGGTGAGCAAAGGGAGGGGTTGGGGTAGAAAGTGGGAGGGACCAGGGATGGGTAGTCAGAGGGGCTTGGGAAGGACCATGGGGGCCCAATTCAGATTCCTGCTATGGGGCCCAATGAATTCTATGTACGCCCCTGGGTACAACCCATTCCTACTACTATTGGTTGTTTATGGACATTGCAGGGTTGTGAGCTTGGTCTTGTGTTCTGGAATCACAAAAACTGGTGGTTTTCCATCACTGAAGCTGTCACTTGGCATCATACATGGTGCTCTCAGCACCGTCTACATTTGTTTGGCCATGAAACCCAATTCATGAATCTCCGTGAATGAGTGGTTCTTATGATGAGATCACATCTACAGACAGGTGTAACTATAATTCATAGGGCCCCATTCCAAAATAAAACGGGGCCCCCATCACCTAAATCAGCAGCGTAATTAGCAAAAACGAAAGGTATGATAGTGTTATTCTCCACAAAAAGGTACAACGTTCTTACAAATGACTGGGTCCCCCTAATCTCTGGGCCCCATAGCAAGTGCTATGGCTATGGTTACGCTCCTGTGCTGAGGACTTGTATATTATAAATGATAAAGTTTCTTCATGTCATGAGCTGATGAAATGGGAAAAATGCTGAGTTAATCCGTATTTTTGATTAAAATCCATCAAGACTGCAACCCCTAATTCTATGAAGTGTGATCCTTGGAGGATTTTATCAGCCCCCCCGGGGAACAAATCAAGTCACTGTTTTGATTAATTCAGCAATTTCTTTATTTTAAGCTGCTGGAAGAAGCTGGAAACATAGATGTGTCTGTCACAGAGATAATACCAGTTGTTCTTGAGAACAGCAGATGGAAAGCTTGCATGTATTGGTATCATAGCATGGAATGCTGCGTGTGCGGACATATAAAAATGGTTTAAATCTGCACATAACCAATACTTTTCTTTATGTACATTAAAAACGTTTTGAATTTTATATTCTAGTCAATGCCAAAGCTGCTTTCAAAATGTAAAATGACACACCACTGTCACAGAGGCGTAACAAATAACCATGGGACCACACAGCAAAACTTGTGGCTAAGGAACATGCAGTGACCCAGCAGATCACTGAAAAACGTTAAGTTATTTGCCTAGAATTAAATGTTGTAAGATGTTAAAAACCCTTGTCTTATATTAGTACACTGCTGTATATACTATATCTCTGTACACACTGCATCTATTATTCCTCGTACCTCATATATCAGTACACTGCTGTATATACTATATATCTGTATGCACTGCATCTATTATTCCTCGTACCTCATATATCAGTACACTACTGTATATACTATATATCTGTACACACTGCATCTATTATACCTCACATATCAGTACACTGCTGTATATACTATATATCTGTACACACTGCATCTATTATTCCTCGTACCTCATATATCAGTACACTGCTGTATATACCATATATCTGTACACACTGCATCTATTATACCTTATACCTCATATATCAGTACACTGCTATATATACTATATCTCTGTACACACTGCATCTATTATTCCTCATACCTCATATATCAGTACACTGCTGTATATACCATATATCTGTACACACTGCATCTATTATTCCTCATATATCAGTACAATGCTGTATATACTATATCTTTGTACACACTGCATATATTATACCTCGTACATCACATATCAGTACACTGTTGTATAATTTATTTATTGATTTTGTACTATTATGTACTACTATATTCCGCAGTGCTTTACAGAAATTAGCATGCAACTGTCTTCAATGGGACTCACAATCTAAGTTACCTATGTCTTTGGAGTGTGGGAGGTAACCAGAGTACCTGGAGGAAACCCATGCAAACACAGGGAGAAACTCCATGCAGATGTTGTTCTTGGTCGGATTCGAACCTAGGACCCCAGTTCCTGGATTCGAACCTAGGTCACCTAACCACTGATAATATATATCTATTGTACCTTGTATCTCACCTATCAGTACACATATCAGCTGGATATACTACATACCTGTGTCCACTGCATCTATTATACTGTATAATACAGGGTGGGCCATTTATATGGATACACCTAAATAAAATGGGAATGGTCGGTGATATTAATTTCCTGTTTGTGGCACATTAGTATATGGGAGGGGGAAAACTTTTCAAGATGGGTGGTGACCATGGCGACCATTTTGAAGTCGGCCATTTTGGATACAACTTTAGTTTTTTCAATGGGAAGAGGGTCATGTGACACATCAAACTTATTGAGAATTTCACAAGAAAAACAATGGTGTGCTTGGTTTTAACATTACTTTATTCTTTCATGAGTTATTTACAAGTTTCTGACCACTTATAAAATGTGTTCAAAGTGCTGCCCATTGTGTTGGATTGTTATTGCAACCCTCTTCTCCCACACTTCACACACTGATAGCAACACTGCAGAAGAAATGCTAGCACAGGCTTCCAGTATCCCTAGTTTCAGGTGCTGCACATATCGTATCTTCACAGCATAGACAATTGCCTTCAGATGACCCCAAAGATAAACTTTTATGTGAATGGTGAAGTTAACAAACAAAACCACCGCTATTGGTCTGACACTAACCCACATTGGATAGATCCCTCCAAGACTGTTGGAACACAAAAATTGATGGTATGGCGTGGTATATGAGGTACAAAGATAGTGGTGCCGTTCTTCATCAATGGAAACCTCAAGGCCACTGGATATGTGAAATTGCTACATGATGATGTTTCCCTCTTTATGCACTGCAGCTGGCACGTTCCCTGATTTTTTTCCAGCAAGATGGTGCACCACCACATTATGGTTGTCAGGTCCGAACATTCCTAGATGAACAGTTTCCTGGAAAGTGGATATATATATATTTATTAGATGCTGTGTGTACAGATATATGTGGTCAGTGATATTCTATGGTTATTATGTGAGGTAAATAAGGTATTGGGGTTGTAACTGACTGCAGTACTATATATATCAGTGAGATATAAGTAAACATGGGAATGGTGGGTAAATGAAGAGAAAGGGGGAGGACCTCCTTTTACAATTCCATTCTAGAGAGGGAGTTCTTGCAGTTCTACATACTGTTGGAGTTTGGAGGACCTGTGATGATGTGCTGTGCAATTCCTTTTCTAGATGTACAGAACCTTTGATGATGATGATGTCATCACAGATCCTGGCAGATGCTCCTATCTTACCTGGGAACTACACCATTCTTTTTGCAGTTCCTTTACTAGATGTACAGGACTTGTGATGACATAATCACAGGCACTTTAGCTTTCTCCACTGTTTATTGGATACTATATTGCAGCTAGACAGTAATGAGTGTAATTAGGGGCTAGGGCCTTTTGTTCATGGCGAGCCCCTTTTCCTCATGGGCCCCATAGCAGCTGCATGATCTGCCTCTATTGGATAATACACACAGTGATCTGAAAGTACAGTGATAATGAACACAGTGATGTCACAGGGCAGGGATAATGCACGAAGCAATGCCACTGTGATACAATCTTGACTTTAGTCTGGCCTAGCGGTGGTTTAGGTGATGGGTATCTAAGCCATAGTCCCTCACTTTATTAACTCCTTCTGCACTTCTTGGGGTTAGGAGTGCAGAAACTTTAGACATGGATGGCCAGTCTGTCTCAAAAAGTGGTAGGTGCCTTTCTGCAATAAACAAGCAAATACCTTGCTACCTGAAGCTTCCACAGCTTGGATGGTTCTGGACCTTCTCAGATGACTGGTTTCTTTCTCTCAGGGGTATCTGATCAGCTGTTAGAAAAGGTACCAGGAGCCAGGTCACATGACTCCTCTCCCGGCCATGTGACCTCACATTCATCGGTCACATGACCTAGCCACAGCTGAGCCCATTTCACTTGAGCTGCGATACCAAACCCCCAAAGATCAGATACTGATGACCTATCCAGAGAATAGTTCATCAATTAAAAAGTCTCAGAAAACCCCTTTCATTCCCAGTAGCCTTAAAAGCTCTTAAACTAATCAACTGCCTAGAAACCATTGGAGACTGGACAATGGAAATATATTGGGGTTTAATATTTATGCAACTTTCTCATATATCAACTTAAAGTCGCCGTACGTCAATCTACACTTGGTATAGCAGTGACATACATTGACCTCTTCCTTGGACGCTCCTTTATTCATGAAGAGGAAGATTTTGGGCTGATCTACTGTACATATGTTCATGTGGCCCCTTGACATTTCCATATATTGGGTAAAAATAAAATCTGATTCACTGTTTGTTTATGTTCATAAAGACCACAAGACGCCTGATATTATTCCTAAATCTGGGCGATGTCCTTCTATTACATCAACCCATGACCTAGAATTAGGGGTCAAATTTCACTACCCATTTTGAGTCAAAACAAGGAAGTGATGCACCCGTGTAGGAGGGTGACCATGATAGTGATCGCTGCTCACGAGGGATTGACTGAAACATGACACAAATTCAAAGTACATGTATTTCTTGGTAGTGTAATGTCATGAAGCGATGACCTATCACGTCTCACCGATGTGAATAATTCCAACCTAATTGTCTCAGTTCCTCAAGAAGTTGTGCAAAAGAAAGTGCAGTTAACTCCTTCATCTAGAAATCCACTTCATCTGTTCCTGTTGAAGTTAGATAACAATGACTAATATGGTTGCTCCCAGCATTTCCCCCCAGCTTCTATAGACCACTGAACACAAAATCTGAGTGACATCTCCTTCATGAACGTCTAATATCTGCCCAGGCTGATCATGCAATGTAATATGAGCAGGGGTGCTCAAACTTTTGCATACAACTCTGTTTTCATACATTACATAAACATATTATACCGCTACCTTTTGCCCCTGCATAACCAGTAATATATATAGAATGCATAGGGGGTGATAATATATTTACAAACAGCTGTATAGTAAATATTTTATCATTGTAACATCAGTAATGGGTAGGGGTGCTGATACTTTTGCAGGCATATGAATTAATATACTATCTAATTACTCAACCTTTGTTCCTCACTCTATAAAATAAATAAAAATATACAATATGAATAGGTGTGCTTATGGTTGTATAAGTAGCAAATGAATATGTATATGAGTAGAAAAAGTACCCGGTGCTGCCTGAGTATGAAGTGTTGGTCTGTCTGTTTATTAGATTTTTTCCAAGGGTGCCCAGGAGGCCAATCCATGCCCTCATATTTTTTTATTTATTTATTTTTTTAAATAGAGAAATCGCTAGTAATCCTGTACCCCAGCAGTTACACAGTTTAATTTTTAACTGTCCCCCATAACAGTGACCTTCACAGTGCCCCACCCCCTGAACAGTCATCTCCACAGCCGTCCGCTTCACTAATTGTGACTTCCGATCCCCACAGCACCCCACTCTCTTAACCTCTACTTCCACACAGCCCCACTCCCTTAACAGTGACCTCCACAGAGCCCATCTCTCTTAACGGTGATATCCACAGAGCCCACCCCCCTTAAAGGGTTATTCTCATTTTAGACAATGCTAGCGATATGCCCCCATTGTCTTATAGGTGCGGGTCTGACCGCTGGGACCCACACCTGTATCCAGAACGGAGCCCCCGAACTGAATGGGGGCGCACTGCGCATGCGCAGCCGCCCTCCATTCATTTCTATGGGCTACTTCCGTTGGCTCCGTTGGGCTACTTCCGTTGGCTCCATAGAAATGAATGGGAGCGGTGGCCGCGCTTGCGCGCTGCCCTCCCATTCATTTCTATAAATGCAGCGGGGAGCTGCGCCTGGTGGGGTCCTCCAGCCGCAGCACTCCCCGCTCCGTTCTGGATATAGGTGCGGGTCCCAGCGGTGGGACCCGCACCTATAAGACAATGGGGGCATATCCTAGCGATATGCCCCCATTGTCTAAGATGAGAATACCCCTTTAACAGTGATCTCCACAGTGTCCTGTCCCCTTAACAGTGAGTTGTTATGGAAACCTGGTATAAAACTGTGTTTATGTCAGAGAGGTGAAGACTGAAGGACCTGCAAGTTTCCATTGGCTAATAAGGGTCATGTGACCGTGTGTATATCATTTAGGATATGTGAAGGACCTGCATGCTTCTCAACATCTAAAGGACGGTACATCCTAGAAAGATGAGACCTTTATGAAAACCTTCCCAGGCACTCGATTTACTTATGTGTCAAATTTGGTGTCCAACGTTCCAGGCGTTTGGATGCCTATAGAGGACAGATGGACAGACAGATAATGATTTTCTATAATATAGATAGATACAAAATTATGACCTGCATAATATCTCTAGTGCCACTACTTTTACAAACAGCCACATATATCATAAATCTATTATTATAGTAAATAATACCTTTTTTATAATAAATATATTGCGATATTATAAATGTATTTCTATGTATAGTCTCAATAACACTCGTATGAGTATGGGGTGCTGATACTTTTGAAAACAAGTAGTTTTTGTATGCAGTTTATACCTTTGAAATGTTTTGTTATAGACTCTTGCCTTGTCTGTGCTCAGTCATATACTAAAAAAATACTGCAAACCTATTTGCCCACACGTCTGTGACCCCTGTCAGTGGCTGGCGAGGCAATCTCTCAGCCCTCAGACCGGGTACACAAAGCTCTATTGAGATGAAATGTTGAGAACAGCTCTAATACTCTATTTACTACAAGGACTTTATGCAAACTCAGCGGGGCTGATTTGTTTCCTTTTCAATTTTTCTAAACACTCCCTCCCACCTCCATCTGAAACGCGCTGGAACAAGGCCTGAATCTATCCAGGCGCGCAGCTGGAGGCCTGACAGAAGATAGGCCGAGATAATGAGCCAAAGCCGCTCTAATGTGCCATCCTCATTCACCAGCAACATGTCACTTGCCCCGTGCTTTCAGTCAGCTGGAATATAGGACGCAACAGCCTGGATGTGGAAGGCCAGATTAATATTAATGGCTACAATCCAAAACCTGGTGTGACTAAGGAAACTTTGGCTGCTGCGGAAACTCTTGGGAAAATAAACCTCAGTCTTTTACGATATAAGCTGCCAAGTTTTTTGCCTCTTTAGATATTGAGTTTGTCACCCAACATTCCGCAAACCCTGAATGGCAGATAAGGATGCAATAGGAATAAGGGTTACACCTGCCTGTGTGTCAGTTTGCACTGTTATTCTTGCATTCTGTTCATGAACCAGGAAGATTGGGATGAGCAGTGCTATAGGTTCCACCTACATCAGTGAGGGCTTTGGTGTACTAAGGGCTTGATTATCAGTAAGAATGTTATTTTATTATAAATGGGTTGTTTGATTTTGTTAATGGGGGTAGAAAATGTGATGGTCACAGGGCGGGTGGGACTGAGTAAATTGGGAGAATTATAAAAGGATGCATGGCACAAGGATTGGTGGGAAAATGGAGGGAGAAATTGATCGGGTAGAGTTAAATGGGTTATCTCATGATTAATGTAAAAAAATGATAATCGGACATCATATAGTACATGACAACCTCATTCTAACAAAGCTAGAACCAGCCCTGTACCTCACATGGATCCAGAGATCTCCCCATTTATTGGTCCAATTGCTCTGCTAGATTTATATCTAGTTGGCAGCTCAAGGGGAGGATTCTTTCTGTTGTATCTCAGGGGGCGTGTCCTTTCTGCAGTTGAAGGATGAAACTGAGCATGTGCGGCCTTCTCAGTGAGCAGGTCAAAGAAATAAGAAAAAACTAACATCAGGTGGCGCAATATAGATACATTTTATTGAATAACTCAGTGGTTATGCTAAATTTTTAATAATCATAAAACCTTTATGATGTTTATGGGTGTTTGAGTCATTTTTGTGGCCATTTCAGTCATGTTTTCTTTCCCCAATTGTTGTCACTGTATCAAAACTGCGCCATTTAAAAAAAAAGTGACAAGGAATTACTCTCAAAAAAGTCTTTGTAAAAGGGGCGTTGGAGAACCAGAAAGGTAGTAACACCCAATTACCCTGCTTTATATGTTCGTACTTGGTTGGCAGACATGTCAGCTCACTCTGTTTTACCATAAGGTACCTGTTTTTAGCCTATATCACCTGGTCCACAGGGTAAGCTCCTTGTTTAAATCACAGAAAAGGAATATTAGTGCACAAAAATAGATGCAAACAATATATACTGTATAAACTAAGACCTCATTCTGATATGATAAAATCTGAGACTCTTAGCCAATATATTTTGATCAAAACACATCTGTGCCCACCTACCCAGCGTCACGGTGGTCTCAGGTCAGGCAGGTCCTACGCTAAACCTAACTATGCCGTTGGGCATCTATATCTAGGAGCGTGGACACCGCACATATAGGCGTGTTGCTCCTAGTAACATCTACGTGCATACAGCAACCAATGAGAGGAGGAGCAAACACACCTATATGTACCACACAATCAAGACGCGTCTTGATTGCGTGGTACATATAGGTGTGTTTGCTCCTCCTCTCGCGTCTTGATTGCGTGGTACATATGGTTGCGTGGTACATATAGGTGTGTTTGCTCCTCCTCTCATTGGTTGCTATATGTACGTAGAGGTTACTAGGAGCAACACGCCTATATGTGCGGCGTCCACGCTCCTAGATATAGATGCCCAATGGCATAGTTAGGTTTAGCGTAGGACCTGCCTGACCTGAGACCACCGTGACGCTGGGTAGGTGGGCACAGATGTGTTTTGATGAAAATATATTGGCTAAGAGTCTCAGATTTTATCATATCAGAATGAGGTCTTAGTTTATACAGTATATATTGTTTGCATCTATTTTTGTGCACCAATATTCCTTTTCTGTGATTTATTTTATATATAGCCACTGACATCCGCAATCATTATTATCACATCATGCAGGATGTTTTTTATCCTTTTGTTTCTGTGAATTTTGCTAAGCTCCTTGTTTAGCTCCGGCGTCACTGCCCAGGGTCTTGTTGTCATCCTCTGTCGGGACCAATGCAACTCAGAGAGTAAGCATATAGTCTGGTCTGGGGTCCGATATCAATATAGGGGTCTGGTCTGACATCTGAAAATGAATGTAGGGATATAGACCGAGGTCTCATATCATAGTAACATAGTTTATAAGGCCGAAAAAAGACATCTGTCCATCTAGTTCGGCCTGTTTTCCTACAAGTTGATCCAGAGGAAGGCAAAAAAAACCCTGTGAGGTAGAAGCCAATTTTCCCCACTTTAGGGAAAAAAAATCCTTCCCGACTCCAATCAGGCAATCAGAATTACTCCCTGGATCAACGACCCATCTCTAGTAACTATAACATGTAATATTATTACACTCCAGAAATACATCCAGGCCTCTCTTGAACTCTTTTAGTGAACTTACCATCACCACCTCCTCAGGCAGAGAGTTCCATAGTCTCACTGCTCTTACCGTAAAGAATCCTCTTCTATGTTTGTGTACAAACCTTTCCAACAGACGCAGAGGATGTCCCCTCGTCACAGTCCTGGGGATAAATAGATCATGGGAGAGATCTCTATACTTACCCCTGATATATTTATACATTGTTATTAGATCTCCCCTCAGTCGTCTTTTTTCTAAAGTGAATAAGCCTAATTTTGATAATCTTTCTGGGTACTGTAGTCCACCCATTCCAGTTATTACTTTAGTTGCCCTCCTCTGAACCCTCTCCAGCTCTGCTATGTCTGCCTTGTTCACAGGAGCCCAGAACTGTACACAGTACTCCATGTGTGGTCTGACTAGTGATTTGTAAAATGGCAGGACTATGTTCTCATCACGGGGATCTATGCCTCTTTTGATGCAACCCATTATCTTATTGGCCTTGGCAGCAGCTGTCTGACACTGGTTTCTACAGCTTAGTTTGCTGTTCACTAAAATTCCTAGGTCCTTTTCCATGTCAGAGTTACCCAATATTTTACCATTTAGTATGTACTGGTGACTTGCATTATTCCTTCCCATATGCATAACCTTACATTTGTCAGTGTTAAACCTCATCTGCCACTTCTCTGCCCAAGCCTCCAGTCTATCCAGATCCATCTGTAGCAGTGTACTGTCCTCTTCTGTGTTAATTACTTTACACAGTTTAGTGTCATCTGCAAAAATTGATATTTTACTGTGCAAGCCTTCTACAAGATCATTAATAAATATATTGAAGAGAATAGGGCCCAATACTGACCCCTGTGGTACCCCACTAGTGACAGTGACCCAATCTGAATATGTGCCGTTAATAACCACCCTCTGTTTTCTATCACTGAGCCAGTTACTTACCCACATACAGACATTTTCTGCCAGGCCAAGCATTCTCATTTTATATAGTAACCTTTTATGTGGTACTGTGTCAAATGCTTTGGAGAAGTCCAGATATACGACATCCATTGATTCGCCACGGTCCAGTCTAGAACTTGCCTCCTCATAGAAACTGATTATATTGGTTTGACATGACCAATCCCTCATGAAGCCATGCTGATATGGAGTTATTTGCTTATTTTCATTGAGGTACTCCAAGATAGCATCTCTTAGAAAACCCTCAGTTTACCCACGACAGATGTTAAACTTACTGGGCTATAGTTCCCGGGCTCTGTTTTTGGACCCTTTTTGAATATTGGCACCACATTTGTCAGTATAGAGTCCTTAAATATCAGAAATAAGGGTCTGGCTATGACATTACTTAATTCTCTTAGGATAGGGGGGTGTATGCCATCCGGTCCTGGCGATTTGTCTATTTTAATCTTTTTAAGACGCAGCTCTACTTCTTCTTGGGTCAAACAGGGCATTTTTAATGGGGAATTTACTTTTATATTCTGCATTTCATCTGACAGTTTATTTTCCTCAGCTTTGCTTTCTCCTCATCGCTCTCTGCAACTCCCCCCTCATTACTCTGTAAGGGGCCAACACCTTCAGGTTTATACTTTTTACCATTCATATAATTAACCCTTTCCCGACCAGCGGCGTACATGTACGGCGCTGGTGCGGGGACATGACGCCCGCTCGTCCGTGCGGCGAGCGTCATGGCCGGCAAGGCTCTGCCTGTCGCTACTTACCGCCATCGGCGGCGTCTTCCTGGGCCTTCTGATGCCTTGATCACACGTGATCACGGCATCAGGGTGCGTCTGATCACGGCATCTGGTGGTGTACAGAAGCCCCGAGTGGCCAATCGGGGTGTCTGTACACCATATGAAAACTGTAATCCTCGCTGGTGGGGATTACAGTTTTCAAACTGCAATTCTTATTCTGGCCACTAGATGGCAGGCCAGGATAAGAAATGAGCAATTTTTGGATTTATCTCCATCTAGTAAATCCCTGATTGCGCATAAAGGAAAAAAAAACAACACAATATATTAGCTCATATTTGAGCTTTAAAATAATCACAAAAAATTAAAAAGAAATGTTAAAAAATATATAAAAAATATAAAAGTTCAAATCACCCCCTTTCCGTATAATTAAAAAATAAATACCTAAATAACAATAAATATAGACATTATGGGTATCACCGTGACCGAAAATGCCCATACTTTTAAAATATAAAAAAAAATTCCAATACGGCGAATTGTGTGGCAGAAAAAAGCGTCCAAATGGCGTTTCGCAGTTTTTTGTCGCTTTTTTTAAAAAAAATAAAATTAAATAAAAAGTGATCAAAAAGTCATACACACCCCAGAATGGTATCAATAAAAACTTCAGATCGCCCTGCAAAAACTGAGCTCCCATACAGCTCAGTACACATAAATACCAAAAAGTTATAGGGGTCAAGATATGACAAAAAAAAGGCCAACTTTATAATTATTTTATCACTATCAAAACGCAGGAAAAACTATACATATTAGGTATCGCCGGATTCGTACTGACCAGTAGAATGAAAGTAACTGGTCAGTTTTAATAAACATCGAACGCTGTAAATAAGAAACCCGTAGAACTGTAGCAGAATAGCGTTTTTTTGCAATTTCACCCGATTTGGAATTTTTTTCCCCGCTTCCCACTACACCATATGCAATATTAAATGGTGGCGTTGGAAAGTACAACTTGTCCCGCAACAAACAAGCCCTCATACAGCTATGTGAACAGAAAAATAAAACAGTTATGGCTGTTTGAAGGCAGGGAGCGCAAAACGAAAATGAATAACCGAAAAAACCTCCGGGGGTGAAAGGGTTAAAGAACATTTTAGGGTTAGTTTTACTCTCTTTGGCGATTAATCTCTCGGTCTCTAGTTTGGCTGTTTTTATTTGTCTTTTACATATTCTATTTCTTTCCTTATAGTTTTTCAATGCTTCCTCACTCCCTTCCTGTTTTAGTGATTTAAATGCTTTCTGTTTGTCATTTATTGCTTTCTTTACAGCTCTATTTATCCACATTGGTTTTTTCTTGTTCCTTAACCTTTTATTCCCATAAGGTACAGTATGTACCTCTCACAATTAGATATTAGGATGCTTTTAAAAATATCCCATTTTGTGGCTGTATTTTTATTTTTGAGGACTTTGTCCCAGTTAGTTAGGCCTATGTTCTCTCTTAGTTGACAAAATTTTGCTTTTTTTGAAGTTTGGTATTTTTGTTCCTCCCTGAAGAAACGCTCTTTTGAATGACAATTGGAAGGTTATTATATTATGGTCACTATTTCCCAGGTGTCCCCCGACCTGCACATCTGTTGTTCTGTCATGTCTATTGGTTAATACTTTCCAGTATGGCCGTCCCTCTAGTCGGGTCCTGAACCAGTTGGGAAAGGTAATTGTCTTTGGTTATTTCCAAGAACCTGTTTCCTTTATGAGATATACAGGTTTCAGTTTCCCAGTCTATATCTGGGTAGTTGAAATCCCCCATAATAACGACCTCATTATGTTTTGCCGCCTCATCTATTTAATTTAGAAGTAGATTTTCTGTGGACTCTGATATATTAGATGGTTTAAAATAAAGTCCTATTAATATTTTATTATTGTTTTTGGCTCCATTTATTTCTACCCACAATGTGTATGATGTCATATCATATTGATATATTGTCATGTCATATCAATACAGAGGTTCAGAATATATTAAGTGGTCTGGTCTTGGGTCTGAAAACATCGGTAATTTAGGAACCTGGTCTGGGGTCTGATATCAATGGGGTTCTGGCCAGTGGAGTAGCTATAGGGGAAGCAGCTGCTTTGGGGCCCTAACTTAAAAGGTGTTCACCCTGAATGAGGACTAAAAGATTTTATTGTCAGGACCCCCTCAACAGTATTATCCAATGACATTATATACAGTGATATGACATACAGTATATACGTGTAGGAAACTGATGGAGCGGCTGCTGGGACTTGTCTGAGAGAGCGATCTTGACTAGCCACAGGAGTGGGGGTTGCGAAGAATTGTTCAAAAAGTTTCTGTGGGGCCCAGTCATTTCTAGTTGCGCCAGTGGTTCTGGCTTGAGGTCTGAAATTAATGCAAGGGTATAGACTGATGTCTTATATTAATGCAGACATGTCTGAATATATTAAGGGGTCTGAAATTACTGGTAATTAGGGGCCTTGTCTGGTCTGATATCACTTGAATGGGGCTGAGGCGTTCCTAGGCCACGTGACCGATGAACATGACGTCACTGGCCTAGGAAAAGTTGAGGAAAGGCCTCGGTGTGCCAAACAGTTGATCGGCGGGGGTCCCTGGTGTCGGACCCCCAATGATCAGCAGGACAGGTCATCAGTAAGTTAACTCCTGGAAAAGTCCTTTAATGTAGGGATGTAGGCTGAGGTCTGATATGAATACAGAGGTTCTGAATATAATAAGTGGTCCGGTCTTGGGTATGAAATTACCGGTAATTTATGGGCCTGGTCTGAGGTTTGACTAATATAGTCGTCTGGGTCTAATATTAATATAGGGGTCTGGTCTAGGGTCTGACATTAACATAGAGGGTGTGTATACTGTATATTTTGCCACTCTTTTTTCTGCAGTAATCACCCTGTGAAGGGCTCTCATCTCTGGGATAGATGGCTAAATTTCACACAATGAAAAGTAGGGGGCCATGGGCCACAGCGGGCAAGGTTACTCCACAATGGGGGGGTCAGAAACTGTGTGGCAGGACAGACCATGGAAAGGAAGGAGGATCATTTACAAATAAGGGTAAAGATATTATGACAGTATGATCATCGCCGTCGCAGTCGTGACTGGCAGGATTACATTGAATGCAGAAAGCAAATACATTGACTATTAAAAGAACGCTTCTGTTTGCTAAACTAAAGAACACGTGTCGGCGGCGGCAAGCTGCAGCTGGTCGGATCACATTGGCAGACCTGTGCTGCCGTGTCTAGTTTAAACAGGGATTAGAGGGGGTTTAAGGTGACCGGCGTCGAGAATGTGTACCAGGCGCACCGGGTGCATTCATTATCAGATACCACAGAGAAGCACGCTCCACTCAGATGTGGAGGGGGGGATTACAGGACAGGAGGGGACTGATTAATGGCAGCTACCTTCCTGGGCCTGGCCACACCAGGAGGGCTCCTCTGTTGTTTGCTGATCATTATAGCAGAGACGGAGGGAGTCTAGGGAGGTGGTAAGCGCTCGCAAATCATTCATCGGAGGGCACCAGCGACATAGCGTTTACAGGCACATTCTAATAACCACCATGATGATTCCAGGCACAGAGTATCACAGACAAAACCTCCATACTCCATACTGTTACTGATTGTTACACAACAGCAAGTTCCTAATTGGATATATCTCCTGCACTACATATATCTACAGCACTACAGCTAGGTAGATTAGCCATTCAGGTGCCTGGGAAAGTTGGGTAAAAACGTTGTAATGGTGGATTTACTGGTGATTAATACTTGATAGAAGAGGTTGAAAGATAAGTAAAAAATATGTGTGTAATAATTAGTGAAAAAATGAAAAATATCTACTGCCTAGTCAATATCCAGGATATCTGCCGCCTGGTCAAGATATCTGTATTTCTCATATCTGTCTATCAATGTATCTATCATCTATTTACAGTAAGCCCAGGAGGAGCTGGAGCGGAGGAGGGGAGTGGTAGTAGCTCTGGATGTCATAGTCAGTCATGGCGGCTGTCCTCATATCTTTGCTCTCTAGGGCTGTGCAGTGAATGGAGGATTCACCCTTTTTTTCCTTTGGGGCATACTCTGGGGTTCCTGCCTGATGGTAGTTGCGGTGCCCGTGGAGTTGTGTTTGTATCGGTTCAAGGCAGGGTGTGTAGAGTGCAATGGCCAGCATATGGTGTCGGAGTCAGAACACCAGACCAGATGAAAAAGAATAAATGTCTCTCTTTACTGTAGTGCAAAATGGGGTTGTAGTACATCCAACAATAGCAAAATGCAGTTCAAACTGTGCACGGTGGCTCTTTCCTCAATGTCTCAAGTCCCTTCCAGTAGAATTTATGGCGGGCCCCAGTAGCTTGGCAATAATAACTGTAGTGTCCACTGCTGGATATAGGGATTTGAAGGCCATTATTTGTCCGGGTGTGAATGATGTTTTAATGGTGTCCCTCACTGCAGTAAAGTCTTGGCAACTTTTGGTAGCATGTTGCGTTACTGACTCCACTGCTCATCTATATAAAATATAGATAGATTGATAAACATCGATAAATAGATATATATATTAGACAGATAATATCTATCTAAGGCTAGTTTCATAATGTCGTTAGAGTTCTCCAGCAGAGAACAGCCTGCCGAAGCTATCTGGATCTGGTATAGCTAGATGTTACAGTGTGCCCACCAGCCACCAGGCGGATATCCATTCCAGCCTCTACCCATAACCAGCAAATATACCAGGATATCTAGATAGATAGATGGATAGGTAGACAATTATTGTTTGCAGGCGGCAGATCGTGGTGTCTAATAACCCATCTATGTCATGATGATTTTGGGATGTAATCTGTATGCAGCCAGCGCTTCTCATGTGTGATGCCCAGCAAAATTTTGGCTGGATCCCGTGTTTATATGACAGACTGCTACTTTCCCTCCATTTCTGTGATGTCCTACTGTGAGCAACTGCCCGCTATGATCTTTAAGTGACCCCTCTCTGATCTATTCTGAAACACGGCCTCCTCCAGAAACGTGCAGGGCCATGCTGTGCGGAGCGTCTCCGCTCACCAGGCGCCAGGATGAGGCTGAACCAGCTCATTTGCAGCACACATGTTAAAGCCTGCTGATAAATGTGATGAATCAACCAAGGCTTTTCGTTAGTCTAAGACCATCTGACATCTAGACAAATTTAGTTTTTGTCGACTTAGTTCATGTAATTTTCCTGCACCCCAAGCTGTGATATCCATTCAAAGTGAAAAAACCCTCAGGTCCATATAAATTACCATTTTAGATAATTTCATACTAATATTTAAGGGGCAACGCCACAATCTTTTAGAAATGAATGTGATGTTTTATACTTTTATTACCAGGGCAGCCATTTTGAAGTTTGATCAGGCATCCATGAGATCAACCGACATCTATTCAGGAATCCTAACCATAAATTTCATTTATGTCAAAAGCTGTATAGAAATAGTTGTCACAGCTGCACCCCCTTCTTAGGCTAGTTTCACACTCTCTGGATCCGGCAATGCCGGAAACTACATGATTGCCATCCGGCCCCATTAACTATATTGGGGGACTGGCGGAGACCCAGCCGCAACCTGGAAAATACTCAAAAAACGCAGCTTCTTTAATGAGATTTTGGAACAGGAAATTAAATAATTTATATGTGGATAAATGAAGTGTAATGTCAAAGACGCGAGAGACAAAGCAAGTCTCGCGTTATTTGTAGCAAGACTTCCAAGGCCTCAGCAGAGGCCATACATTTTAGCGCACTACGGCGGAGATATTGTAAACCAAGTTTGCAAACGAATCAGGTTCGGAAACAGCAGTTAGAACCTGATCAGCTCAAGCCTAGTTATGCTTTAAAGGGTTATTCCCATCTTGGACAATGGGGGCATATTGCTAGGATATGCCCCCATTGTCCTATAGGTGCGGGTCCCACCGCTGGGACCCGCACCTATATCGAGAACGGGGCCCCGAAAGTGAAGGAGGGCGCACCGCGCATGCGCGGCCACCCTCCATTCATTTGTATGGGGCCGCCGAAAATAGCCGAGCACCGGCTCGGCTATTTCCGTTGGCTCCATAGAAATGAATGGGAGCGCACCGTGCATGCGAGGCCCGGCTCCCATTCATTTTCATGATGTTCCCTCTTAAAGGGAATATTACTGGATACTGCATCTTGGTAGTATATGCCAGTATTATGTGCTCTGTATATGGCAATATTATCTTTGTACTACATGCTCTGTTATGTTTGCTGAAATTTTGAGAAAAAAGTAGTGAGATCAGGGGCATAGGTATGGGGTCTCATCAGTCTCGCCACATGGCCCCCCTTACGGGCGGTGATACAGTTAGGTGCTGCAGCGGGTTGTGGGAGCAAAGTCTCCCTGCCCCACCTTTCCCGCTGATAAGCTTCAAACCTTGATTTTTTTGTACTGGCACACATGTAATGGGGCCTTTTTTTCTGCACTGGCACACATTATAAGAGGGCACTTTTTGCACTGCCAACAGGGGGTATTTGTTTAGATCTTTTGTGCTTGTACACATTATAAGTGGGTATTTTTTGTACTAGTGCACAATATAAAGGGGTATTTTTTGTACTGGCGCACATTATAAGGTTTTTTTGTACTGGAACATATTGTAAGGAGGTATTGTATATATGGGTGAGACCCTATGTATATTGAGGTTTATAGGGAGCAGCAGAAAGAAATCAACCTTTTATTGTCACTTTTCTGAAGATTTATAAACTTGTATACTTCATCACTCTAGCAGCAGATGAGTTAATGCCTCCACCACACAGCGGAGAAATCTCTGGCTTCTTTTACTGGCTGATAGTTCTTTCCTCATCCTTCTCTCTGAGGTAACGTGCCGCTCTCACTTGACCTGATCACACCGTAATCTTTTCCCCCTGAGGCTTATACCTTACACGCTCAGATGCTTCTGCCTGTGTAGTCCTCAAAATTCTCATCTGTAGCATCTCCTTCCAGTACTGTAGGTAATGCATGAGTGGGCAGATCATTATGGGTACAGGAGAATGAGATGCTCCCATCATTGATGGCACGTGATCACGACAGTGGTGGTACTTAACGTTTTTTAAAGGTGTTTTTCATATTTTTTCTGACGGCTATGCAGAGAAGAAGAGAAGAAATAACATGCAGAAAAATAGTGGATGGCTATGATTAAGAGCTGTACGAGTTTGAAACGTGTAAGAGGTTTTTGATGTTTTTAAACTCCCTTTTTTCCATGGATAATAAGGTAGAGTTTTTAATATAAAGTGCTGGACTTTATCATGGATGGATGGATGGACAGATAGGCAGATACGGTAGATAGATTCTCTATGCCGCTGGTCTGGTACCAGGGGTGGACACAGACAGCAGAGGCCTCTGTGCAAAGATTGTGCCTGCCCCCCCCCCCCCCCCCGCCAAATTTTCAACTTAACCTATTCCCTCCTAACATTACATACAGCAATACAAAAAATAGGTTGAGGCTACTTTCACACCTGAAGCACTACGATCCGGTTGGACACAAACCATAGCATGCAGAGGTTTGTGTCCCACTGATTCTCAGTATTTTTGTCAGATTGTGGCCGGATCTCTGCTGGACCCCGTTATAGTTAATGGGACCAGCAGGCATTCTGCATCCAGCAGTGCCGGAGCCGGAGAACAGCTAGAACAGCCTGCCAGAACCACTAACGCAGATGTGAAGGTAGCCTACTACAGCGCCTCATACCTTGTACATCCAGTGATGTTGTCTTCTTAGATGTAGACGTTCTCTGTCCTCATCTTCTCCTTTCAGACCTTACCGCCATGATGATTTCTTTCAGCCATCTCTTCTCTCTGCGGAGTTTCAAAGACAGACATCTTAGTTTCCTACTTTTCCATCATCCTCTCACCTTCTGAACACACCATCCTGCCACCCCCCAATACTGTGCCCGCTGTGCTTCCCAGTACTATACTGCAGAAACAGTCCCCCTGAAAATACTAGTACCACATAGATAGCGCCCCCTTCAATAATTATTGGCACAGAGTGCCCTAAAAAATAACTGCACCCAGGAAACAGTGTACCTGACACTAATAGTGTTAACATAATGTCCCCCAAAAATAATGATACAACAAATGCCCTGTTGTTTGGCAGTAAAAAATACCTCCTCTTAGTGCCCCCAGTGGAGCCAATGTCCCTATAGTGCCCTCATAATGTGTGCCAATGCCCCTATTGTGTGCCCAAAAAATCCTCTTAGTGCCCCCAATTAAGTTAAGGTCCCCATAGCGCCCCATAATTTGCACCAGTAAAGTATACTCTCATACCTCCCAACCGTCCCGGATCCAGCGGGACAGTCCCGGATTGCAGTGGCAGTCCCGCTGTCCCGGTACGGGGGAGGTATGTCCCGGTCTCTGCAGCTGTCTCTGCGTCCATAGGACGCAGAGACACTTGCCTGTTGCAGGAAGGAGCAGACAGCCAGAATCGGCTGCCTGCTTCTTCCATCCTCCCTCCTGTCCCCCCTGCAGCTCCCCGTACCTTTCATCTATGCATCGGGTCTCGGCGGGGGGCGGGGCCGGCCGTCAGCATTGGCTCCGCCCCCTTCAGACACGAGCAGAAGATCTTCCTGCTGGTGATGCTGGCCCTGCTGCTAGGAAAAAGGTAAGTATAATACTTTTAATTTTTTAACTTTCTGTGGACTGTGACATCAATGTTAATCCCTGGACTGTGACATCACTGTGTTTATTAATAACACAGTGGACTGTGACAGTACATGTTATTATCCCTGGACTGTGACATCACTGTCTTTATTATCCCTGGACTGTGACATCAATGTTTATTATCCTGGACTGTGACATCACTGTCTTTATTATCCCTGGACTGTGACATCAATGTTTATTATCCCTGGACTGTGACATCACTGTTTTCCTGGACTTGATCACTGTTTATTATCCCTGGACTGTGACATCATGTTTATTATCCCTGGACTGTGACATCACTGTGTTTATTATCCCTGGACTGTGACATCACTGTGTTTATTATCCCTGGACTGTGACATCACTGTGTTATTATCCTGGACTGTGACATCACTGTGTTTATTATCCGGTACGGTGACACACTGTGTTTATTATCCCTGTACGTTGACATCACTGTTTATTATCCCTGGACTGTGACATCACTGTGTTTATTATCCCTGTACGGTGACATCACTGTGTTTATTATCCCTGTACTGTGACATCACTGTGTTTATTATCCCTGTACGGTGACATCACTGTTTATTATCCCTGGACTGTGACATCACTGTCTTTATTATCCCTGGACTGTGACATCACTGTCTTTATTATCCCTTTACGGTGACATCACTGTCTTTATTATCCCTGGACTGTGACATCACTGTCTTTATTATCCCTGGACTGTGACATCACTGTCTTTATTATCCCTGGACTGTGACATCCTTTATCCCTGGACTGTGACATCACTATTTATTATCCCTGGACTGTGACATCACTGTGTGTATTATCCCTGGACTGTGACATCACTGTGTTTATTATGTCCTGTACTGTGACATCACTGTGTTTATTATCTCTGTACTGTGACATCACTGTGTTTATTATCTCTGTACTGTGACATCGCTGTGTGTATTATCCCTGTACAGTGACATCACTGTGTTTATTATCCCTGTACAGTGACATCGCTGTGTGTATTATCCCAGTGCAGGAAGAGGTAAGTGGTCTGTGTTTGTGTGTTTGTTTTCTATTTTTCAGGGTCGTGAATGCAGAGGACTACGTCGGATTCGGTGGACTACGTCGGACCAGCTTTTTTTTTTTTTAATAAAATGGTCAAACAGGGGTCTGGGGGAGTGTTTATTTCAATAAAATGTTTTATACTTGTGTGTGTGTATTTTTTTTTACAATACTACAGTTTTAGTAATTATGGCTATCTACTGACGGCCCTGATTACTAATACTGGGCTTAGTGCTTGCCGGTATGGCAGGCCAGCACTAACCCCAACATCTATTACCTCGGCACCCACCGCCACCAGGGGTGCTGGGAAGAGCTGGGTACCCGCAGGACCGGACCTTCTAAATTGAGGGTCTGGCTCTGGGGTGGCTGCAGGCTGGTACCATTAGGCTGGGAAGGGCCAATAAACCGTGTCCCTTCCCACCCTGGTAGTTTTTTAAAAAATGGCGTGGGGGTCCCCCCTTTTTTTCCTTCGCCAGCCAGATACAACCAGCAGCAGCAGCCTGGCACTACCAGGGTGGGAAGGACACGGTTATTGGCCCTTCCCAGCCTAATGGTACCAGCCTGCAGCCGCCCCAGAGCCAGACCCTCAATTTAGAAGGTCCAGTCCTGCGGGTACCCGGCTCTTCCCGGCACCCCTGGTGGCGGTGGGTGCCGAGGTAATAGATGTTGGGGTTAGTGCTGGCCTGCCATACCGGCAAGCACTAAGCCCAGTATTAGTAATCAGGGCCGTCAGTAGATAAGCCATAATTACTAAAACTGTAGTATTGTAAAAAAAAATACACACACTCCAGTATAAAAACATTTTATTGAAATAAACACTCCCCCAGACCCCTGTTTGACCATTTTATTAAAAAAAAAAAAAAAAAGCTGGTCCGTCGTAGTCCACCGAATCCGACGTAGTCCTCTGCATTCACGACCCTGAAAATAGAAACACACAAAACACAGACCACTTACCTCTTCCTGCACTGGGATAATACACACAGCGATGTCACTGTACAGGGATAATAAACACAGTGATGTCACGTGTACAGGGATAATAAACACAGTGATGTCACTGTACAGGGATAATAAACACAGCGATGCACTGTACAGGATTAATAAACACAGTGATTCACAGTACAGGGATAATAAACACAGTGATGTCACAGTACAGGGATAATACACACAGCGATGTCACTGTACAGGGATAATAAACACAGCGATGTCACTGTACAGGGATAATAAACACAGCGATGTCACTGTACAGGGATAATAAACACAGTGATGTCACAGTACAGGGATAATAAACACAGTGATGTCACAGTACAGAGATTATAAACACAGTGATGTCACAGTCCAGGGATAATACACACAGTGATGTCACAGTCAGGATAATACACACAGTGATGTCACAGTCCAGGGATAATAAAGACAGTGATGTCACCGTACAGGGATAATAAAGACAGTGATGTCACAGTCCAGGGATAATAAACACAGTGATGTCACCGTAAAGGGATAATAAACACAATGATGTCACAGTACACCTGTGCAAACAAGGCCTGGGGGGGCGCAGATAAGGCTATCATCATGATTTAGAAAAATCATTGCCCGATGAAATGTTGCAGTTCTCAAAATTCATTCAAACTAATGAAACTCCACCAGCACTGGAATGCCTTAAAATAATCAGAAAGAACAAATTGCCTGTACTGTGACATCACTGTGTGTAGTATCCCTGTACGATGACATCACTGTGTTTATTATCCCTGTACGATGACATCACTGTGTTTATTATCCCTGTGTAGTAAAGGGACTGAGTGAGATTAGTTTATAGTAGGCGGGGTTAGGGGCGTGGCCTACTGCAGAAAAAATTTGCCGCTGCGCGCGCCGCACAATATCTCCCTCTTTCTCTCTTTGCAAAGTTGGGAGGTATGTACTCTTTATAAAGTGCCCCCAGTAGATGCCCCCATAGTGCTCCTCCCCGTCCCATGATGCCTGACATAATGTGCCAGTATAAAATGCCCCTATAGAGTGTCACAAGTAGATGCCCCGATAATGCTCCTCTCCCCCCATCCCATGATGCCTGACATAATGTGTGCCAGTATAAAATGCCCCTATATAATGCCCTCCAGTAGATGCCCTCATAGTGCTCCTTTCCCTCCATGTGTGCCAGTATATAATGCCCCCTTGTAGATGCCCCCATAGTGCCAGTATATAATGCTCCCTTGTAGATGCCCCCATAGTGCTCCCTCCATCTGTGCCAGTATATAATGCCCCCATAGTGCTCCCTCCATCTGTGCAAGTATTTAATGCCCCCATGGTGCTCCTCTCCCCCGTGTGTGCCAGTATAATGCCCGCTAGTAGATGCCTCCATAGTACTCCTTTCCCCCCCATGTGTGCCAGTATAATGTCCCCATAGCGCTCCTTTCCCCCATGTGTGCCAGTAAATGCCCCCTAATAGATACAAATGACCCCTCCATACTGGGCGAAAGCGTAACGTTAATAAAAAAAAAAAAAAATAGTTATACTTACCTTCATGAGCCTGTCAGCGATGCGGTGCAGGCCTCTTCTGGCCTGTGTCCCGCGCTGTTCGGCTCAGGCGGCGCGATGCCTGCAGCCTATCAGAGGAGCAGGTAAGTGAAATGCCTCTCCCCTGCCCTGCAATCATCTGTATCGCTGTCCTGAGGACGGCGATACAGATGAATATGGAGATGAGCGCTTCCACAATGGAAGCGCTCATCTCCTACTGCCGCCCGACCTCCCACGGGCCCCCCTGCCGCACTGGGCCCCTGTGCAGCCGAACCGGCTGCACATGCGTATGTCCGCCCCTGTCTGGTACCCTTGACACTATTTCTTTACAAAGAGCAGCAGTGATGTACCTAGATACATTACATGACTGCTGCAGCCAATCGCTGTCCTCAGCGGTCTACCGTTGAGGACATTGATAAGTTTCAACTGTGATGTGCTGAACCCAGGCACATCACTGTGCATATCACAAGTTGATAACAGCTGCAGGAGCAGGGCTGCACTGCCAATTAGGCGAGGTGAGGTGATCGCCGCGGATGGCACAGCCCTGACGATCAGTGGGGGGCGGCAGGGCCAAGTGAAATGAGCGCTTCCATTGTGGAAGTGCTCATCTCTCTATATTCAACCGTCCTCAGGATGGCGATACAGTTGGTTGCTGTAGAGGAGCGACGTCTCCCTGCCCTGCTGTTCCCTCTGACAGGCTTCAGACCTAGAGCCTAGCATCATCATCATCGCGCCGCCTGAGGCGGGCAGAGTACAGTGTAGAACACAGGCCAGAAGACACCATTATAATATTATGTTTTCACACTATTAGTATCAGGGCCACTATTAGCTGGGCACAGTTATCTTTTAGGGCACTACATGCCAATAATTATTGTAGAGGGAACTATCTACGTGGTACTAGTATTTTCATTAGGGCTGTTTCTGCAGTATAGTATTGAGGAGCACATCTGGCACAGTATAGGGGGTGGCAGGATGGGGTGTTCAGAAGGTGGGAGGATAATGAAAAAGTAGGAAACTAAAATGTTTGTGTGTCAAACGTGACACAGCTAAAAGAAATCATCATGGCGGTCTGGTGTGAAAGGAGAAGATGAAGAAAGAGAAAATCGACGTCACTTCAGGAGACGTCACTTTATATAAGAGGTATGTGGCACTGTAATACTCTTTGTTTTATAGTGTTGTATGTAAAGTTAGGAGGGAAGAGTTAAGGTTGAGGATTTGGCATGGGGATTGGTGCAGGAGTATCAGATCGGCACTGCAGAGAATATGAAGAATTGTGTGAGTATATGATGATTTTTTAAATTTTAAGGCACCGTTCACAGAATTTTGGCTGTACCAATATTCCCTTGAAATCCTGCCGACCACTATGTCCTTTCTGCCTCCCATTGTTTGCAATGTGAGTCAGTGCTGAAGATCGCAAAGTGGCGGCTTAAAGATGCAGCCGCGCTGTGAACAGACATGTCTCTTCTCAGCATGACAGTGGCTTTAAACTGCAATCTTCAGCGCTGCCTCCAATTGCAAAGAATGGGAATCAGAAAGGATTAAGATGCCGGTGGGATTTTGGTAGAATTGGTGCTGTCCAAACCAAAAGTAAAAAACACTGTGTGAACGGCCCCGAAGACATTTTAGGGGTTGTCCAAGATTTTTAATTTGCTCACCTCACATCTATCTATCTCTCTGCCTCATATCTATCTATTTATCTATCTAGGGCATACCTCCCAACCGTCCAGGATCCAGTGGGATAGTCCTGGATTGCAGTGGCTGTTCCGGTACAGGGGAGGTATGTCCCGTTCTCTGGCAGCCTTCTCTGCGTCTATAGAACGCAGAGACAGTTGCCTGTTACATGAAGAAGCAGAGAGCCGGAATAGGTTGCCTGCTTCTTACATCCTCCCTCCCGTCATCCCTGCAGCTCTCCGTACCTCTTGTCTGGGTGGGGGGCGGGGCCGGCCGACAGTCAGCCTTGGCTCTGCCCCCTCCAGACAAGAGAAGCTGATGTCCTGCTGGTGATGCTGCTGCTAGGAAGAAGGTAAGTATAAGGTTTTTTTTTTTTATTTTCTGTGAGGGGCACAATGTGGGCACATTACTGGGGGCACAACATATCACAGGGGGGCACAATGTGGGCATATTACAGTGGGGCACAATGTGGGCATATTACAAGAGAGCACAATGTGGGCATATTCCTGGGGGGCACAGCTGGTCATATTACTGGGGGCACATAACAGGGCATATTACTGGGGGCTCAGCTGGGCATATGACTGGGGGCACATAACGGCATATTACTGGGGGCTCAGCTGGGCATATGAATGGGGGCACAACTAGGCATATTAATGAGGACACATAACTGAATATTTACTACAGGTGTATAGTGGGCGGAGTTAGGAGCGTAGTCTAGTGCTGAAAAAATTTGCCGCGCAATGTATCCCTCTTTGTCTCTTAACAAAGTTGGGAGGTATGATCTAGGGGCGTTGCTAGGTTAAAACATTTTGAGCCTGGACCCCCTGATGTTTTGTCCTACGCTGACAATGGCCTGCCTGCCAGCTAGATATAACTCAATTGAATTTACAATTGAATCTAATCCACTGGAAGAGCTGAAGGACCTGTGATGACATCACAGGTCATGTGACCAGTAAAACAGGCAGTGGTTGAGAAGGACTTGCGATGATGTCAGCATCATGTGACCAGTGCAGGAAAGGAAGTTAGTGAAGTGGAGAAGCCCTGGGCCAAGAAGCTGTGGTGGCTGTATGTTAGGGCTGAATGTTATTTACATGTAAATGTGTGTTGGAGGTGGCTGGTGAGGGGGTCATGTTATTTACATGGGACTGTATGTTGATGGTGGCTGTGGGAGGGAGTGATGTTATTTACATCAGACTGTATGTTGGAGGGGGCTGGGGGAGGAAATTATGTTATTTACATGGGACTGTATGTTGGAGGGAGCTGGGGGAGGCAGAGATGTTATTTACATGGGACTGAATGTTTATGGTGGCTGTGAGAGGGAATGATGTTATTTACATGGGACTGAAAATTACAGGGGTCTAAGGGAGGGAGTGATGTTATTTACATGGGACTGAATGTTGAGTGGGCGATGTTATTTACATGGGATTGTATGTTGAAGATGGCTGGTGGGGGGGAATGATATTATTTACATGGGACTGAATATTACAGGGGTCTGAGGGAGGGAGTTGTGTTATTTACATGGGACTGAACGTTGAGTGGGCAATGTTATTTACATGGGATTGTATGTTGAAGATGGCTGGTGGGGGGAAAAATATTATTTACATGGGATTGAATATTACAGGGGTCTGAGGGAGGGAGTGATGTTATTTACATGGGACTGAATATTACAGAGGTCTGAGGGAGTGATGTTATTTACATGGGACTGAATGTTGAGTGGGCAATGTTATTTACATGGGATTGTATGTTGAAGGTGGCTGGTGGGGGGGATGATATTATTTACATGGGACTTAATATTACAGGGGTCTGAGGGAGGGAGTAATGTTATTTACATGGGACTGAATATTACAGAGGACTGAGGGAGGGAGTGATGTTATTTACATGGGACTGAACGGTGAGTGGGCAATGTTATTTACATGGGATTGTATGTTGAAGGTGGCTGGTAGGGGGGAGAATGATGTTATTTACATGGGACTGAATGTTGAGGGCGTGATGCTTACATGGGATTGCATGTTGGAGGCAGCTGGGGAGGGGAGATATTATTTACTTGGGACTGTATGCTGAAGGCGGCTGGGGAAGAGATGATGTTATTTACATGGGACTGTATTTTGGAGGGGGCTGTAGATAGAGAGGGATGTTATTTTCATGGGACTGTATATTGGAGGGGGCTGGACAGATGGTGTGATGCTATTTATATAGGACTCTATGGCAGAGGGAGGGAAATAGTGTTCTTTACATGGGACTATATATTGGAAGGGCTGAAGGGAGGGGAGTGATGTTATTTACATAGGACTGTATTTTAGAGGGGGCAGGAGAGATGGTGTGATGTTATTTACATGGGACTGTATGGTGGAGGGAGGAATATAACTGCAGGGGGCATTATAAATACTGGTGGCACTTCAGGGTGAGCATTATAACAGTAGGTGGCACTATAAATACTGGGGTCACTGTAGGGGTATTAGAAATCCAGGGGACATTGTAGGCCTTCTTATTACTACTGGAGGCTCTATAGGAGGGACTTATAGATCCACCTTATTTCTACTAAGAGCACTGTGGGGGCCTTATTATTACTGAAGGGTCTGTAGATAGCTTTATTACCACTGGGAATGCAATAGGGGGGCCTTATTTCTACTGGGGCTCTGTGAGGGTATTATTAATACTGGAGGGCTCTTCTACTAATGGGGCACTCTTGGGGAGCGTTATCACAGATGGGGGCACTGTAGGGGGCAGTATTACTAATGAGGGCATTCTAGAAGGGAATTAATATTGGTGGGACTATGAGGAGCACTATTACTATGAGGGCACTAATATTTCTTCAGGATAGTATTTGGGGTATTGGGGAGCACAGCGAGCAGCAAGATAACATTGTGGGGACTCCAGGTTGGGAAATGATGATAGAAATGTGAGGAAGATAAGATGTCCGTGTGTCACGCTCTGCAGAGACGAGGAGCGGCTGAGAGAAGAAGACGATGGCAGAGAAGATCTACATCGGAGGAGACGTCACCTGGGATCGATCTATCCTATTTGTCTATCTACCTGTCTGTCAGTGTACAAAGACATACTATAAGATCACTGCATTGTCTCTCTGTGGAACATTACACGTTAACATGTATGACCAGGTCAGTGGCCCATAACATGTTGCCTAAGTGCAGAGACCGGAGCATGTTGTGTCAGTTGTTTTCTGCTCGATTGTCTCTCACATCTGATTGGATGAGAAACCTCAATGAGAGATAATTAATTACTGAGATAAATTATGTAACCATGAAACTGTTTGTGCTACATACAATGGGTATGAGTCATTCGGCCAAGTCTGGTCCTGGTCTAATTATGGATTTGGAATTCTGCGATTATGTCAGTGTGGTGAGGTCACGCCGGGATCGCTGTGCACTACTGGTGTCCTGGATCTCGTTTCATGCCTTAGTAACACGACTTTTAAAGTGACAATGCACATTTGTACAGTAAATTTTATAATGGAACATCATTGACTATTGTGTACTACAATGTATTCAGACCAGGGGTGTAGCTAAAGGTTCATGGGCCCTGGTGCAAGTGTTCAGTTTGGGCCCCCCTCAGTGCTTTGTGGCAAGGGGCAGGAAAGCACATTGCCTTCATGCTGCCTGAGGCAAAAATTGAAACAGTAATCCGCCCCTTCCCTCCAGCCAGAGGTGTAACTTGACCAGTGTGCAGTTTCTGGTGCATAATACTGGTGCTTTCTTATGCGGCACAAGGGTCTTTGGGCCCCCTCAGGCTCCTGGGCCCAGTAGAGATTGCTACCTCTGCACCCCCTAAAGCTACCCCCTTGATTCAGACCCTTTCACTTCCCCCCCCATCATTCTGCACTTAGTACCCTATCATGACAAAGTGAAAACAGAATGTTCGAAATCTAAACTAAAACATTACATTGACATAAGTATTCAGATCCTTTACTTAGTACTTAGTTGAAGCACATTTAGAGCCTCCAGTCTTCTTGGGTATGATGCCACAAGGTCTTCCCACCTGCATTTGAGGATGTTCTGTCATTCTTCCTGAAGATCCTCTTAAGCTCTGTTAGGCCGGATGGGGACTGTCGGTGGACAGCCATTTTAAGGTCTCTCCAGAGATCTTCAGTTGGGTTCAAGTCAGGGCTCTGGCTGGACCACTCAAGGACATTCACAGAGTTGTCCCTAAGCCACTACTGTGTTGTCTTGACTGTGTGCAAGTCATTGTCTGGAAGGTAAACCTTAGGACAAGTCTGAGGTCCAGAGCACACTGGATCAGGTTTTCATTAAAAATATCTCTATATATTGCTCTATTCAGCTTTCCCTCAACCCTGACCAGTCTCCCTTTCCAGCCAGTGAAAAACGCTGCCACTGTAGGAATGGTATTGAGCAGGTAATGAGCAATGCCTGGTTTGCTACAAAAAGTTAAGTGTTGGTTTCATCAGACCAGAGAATAGTGTTTCTTAGGCCCCATTCACACGTCCGTATATATTCCATGATCCGTATAAAAACGGAACGGAAGACATACGGAAAGTCTTCTGTAGTGTTCCGCATTTTTGCGGACCCATTGACTTAATGGGGCTACGGACGTGATTTTGCGGCCAAGTATAGGACATGTTTCATTTTTTTTGCTGGAGAACTTCCGTAATATACGGATGCGGAATGCACACGGTGTGCATTCCGCATTTTTTTTTCTCCTATGGAAAAATGAATGGGTCCGTATGGTTCAGCATCTTATCCGCAAAAATGCGGATAAGATGCGGAAATGTACATACGGTCGTGTGAATGGGGCCTAAAGTCTGAGAGTAGGTGCTTTTATGGAAGCTTTCATGTGTGTTTTACTGAGGAGAGGCTTCTTTCTGTCCACTCTGCCATAAAGCCCAGATTGGCGGAGTGCTGCAGTGATGGTTGAGCTTCTGGAAGTTTCTCCAATCTGCACACAGGATCTTTGGAGCTCAGCCAGAGAGACCATTTGGCAACCACTGGGTTGTTTGTCACCTCTCTTACCAAAGCCCTTTTTTTCCTGATTACTTAGTTTGGTGGGGCGGCCAGCTGTAGGAAGAGTCCTGATTATTCCAAACTTTTAAACCAGAGGATAGGTCATCAGTATAAAACTCCCAGAAGACCCCTTTAAAATTATGGTTCTACTGTGCTCTTGAGAACTTTCAGAGGAGCAGATTTTTTTTCTTTGTACCCTTTTAATAAATTTGAAAATATTTCTAATATTCTGTTTTCACTTTCTCATTATGGGGTATTGACAAAAATGAAAGGGTCTGAAGACTTTCTGAATGCACTAGATCTTCATTCATGCTAGTTTTCTTCATTGTACAGTCATGGCCAAAAGTTTTGAGAATGACACAAATATTATATTTTCACATGATCTGCTGCCCTCTGGTTTTTATGTGTGTTTGTCAGATGTTTTTATCACATACAGAAATATAATTGCAATCATATTATGAGTAACAAAAGCTTATATTGACAGTTAGAATGAGTTAATGCAGCAAGTCAATATTTGCAGTGTTGACCCTTCTTCTTCAGGACCTCTGCAATTCTCCCTGGCATGCTCTCAATCAACTTCTGGACCAAATCCTGACTGATAGCAGTCCATTCTTGCACAATCAATGCTTGCATTTTATCAGAATTTGTAGGTTTTTGTTTGTCCACCCGTCGCTTGATGATTGACCACAAGTTCTCAATGGGATTAAGATCTGGGGAGTTTCCAGGCCATGGACCCAAAATCTCTACGTTTTGTTCCCTGTGCCATTTAGTTATCACCTTTGCTTTATGGCAAGGTGCTCCATCATGCTGGAAAAGGCATTGTTGATCGCCAAACTGCTCTTGGATGGTTGGGAGAAGTTGCTCTCGGAGGACATTCTGGTACCATTCTTTATTCATGGCTGTGTTTTTAGGCAAGACTGTGAGAGAGCCGATTCCCTTGGCTGAGAAGCAACCCCACACATGAATGGTTTCAGGATGCTTTACAGTTGGCAGGAGACAAGACTGGTGGTAGCGCTCACCTCGTCTTCTCCGAATAAGCTGTTTTCCAGATGTCCCAAACAATCGAAAAGGGGATTCATCAGAGAAAATGACTTTACCCCAGTCCTCAGCAGTCCACTCCCTGTACATTTTGCAGAATATCAGTCTGTCCCTGATGTTTTTTCTGGAGAGAAGTGGCTTCTTTGCTGCCCTCCTTGAGACCAGGCCTTGCTCCAAGAGTCTCCGCCTCACAGTGCGTGCAGATGCACTCACACCTGCCTGCTGCCATTCCTGAGCAAGCTCTGCACTGCTGGTAGCCCGATCCCGCAGCTGAAACACTTTTAAGAGATGGTCCTGGCGCTTGCTGGTCTTTCTTGGGCGCCCTGGAGCCTTTTTGGCAACAATGGAACCTCTCTCCTTGAAGTTCTTGATGATGCAATAGATTGTTGACTGAGGTGCAATCTTTCTAGCTGCGATACTCTTCCCTGTTAGGCCATTTTTGTGCAGTGCGATGATGACTGCACATGTTTCTTTAGAGATAACCATGGTTAACAGAAGAGAAACAATGATGCCAAGCACCAGCCTCCTTTTAAAGTGTCCAGTGGTGTCATTCTTACTTAATCATGACAGATTGATCTCCAGCCCTGTCCTCATCAACACCCACACCTGTGTTAATGGAGCAATCACTGAAACGATGTTAGCTGGTCATTTTAAGGCAGGGCTGCAATGATGTTGAAATGTGTTTTGGGGGATAAAGTTCATTTTCTAGGCAAATATTGACTTTGCAAGTAATTGCTGTTAAGCTGATCACTCTTTATAACATTCTGGAGTATATGCAAATTGCCATTATAAAAACTGAAGCGGTAGACTTTGTAAAAATTAATATTTGTATCATTCTCAAAACCTTTGGCCATGACTGTATGTAATTGTATTGCCATGGCAGTTAATGATGGATTACAATGTGGAAGAGAATTTAGTACATCATTAAAAGGGTTGTCCAAGATTTTGTTATTGATGAACAATCCTTAGGATAGGTCATTAAAGGGGTTTTCTGGGTTCAGAGCTGTACCTGGACATACACCTGTTTTCCCCCCTCCGGCCCACCCGGATATTATGTATCGTGCAGGGCAAGGGCTGTTTGTTTTTAACACTTCGAGGCGGAGTCTTCAGCCTAGCAGTCCCCATGGAGAGCCCGGTACATCACCGGATCTTCTAAAAAAGCCTTTGCACGATTCAGAGCAGGGCATGCTCTGGTGCTCATATCAGAGGTTGCAGCCTGGGTGAAAATAGGTGTATGTCCGGGCTCAGCTCTTAACCCAGACAACCCCTTTAATATTGTATCAGCAGTTGTCTGACTCCTGACATCCCCACATATATCACATACTGGTCTACATACATCACACACTCCAGGGAAGATCCAGTATATTGGACTGGACTTTATCACTTGGCATCAGGATAATTTCCTGATGTTATTTAGACCAGTGAGAGTTCCCTGCATAAATGCCCACCTCTTAGGACATGTTCACACTACCACTATTATCTATCTGAATTACTGCAACTTTCATACTCCTGCTTGGGTAAAAATACTCCTCAAAAATGGTAAGATGAGTATTTTTACTCTTCTGGAAAAAACATAGTGCGACCTCTTGCCGCTATCCAATAGATGTAGCTGTGATTGGTAAGCTGCTTGGTTATCATTTTCAGAATCTCAAAAAACCTCTTTAAACAAAGTGCCATAAAAGAGCTCTGTAATAAACGCCTTATTCTCAGCAGACTAGCCGTTACATAAAAAGGGCCCAGATACTTTTTCTTGCCCAAGGGCCCTTTGCAGTCCCCACCTCAGGATCATTTCCTTTGAAGGCCCCAAGGAACTTAAGTCCAACACAGGAGCAAGATATGTTGTTATTAGAATCTCTCAGTAGTGCAGCCTCGGTCTTCGGGCCTGTAACTGCATGTAATCAGATCTTAGCCTAGTAGTAAGATATTAGGTACTGGTTTTCTCATTATTAATGCACAACAATGGTAATATGCATGAGATCTCTCAAAGTAGAACTCTTTTACTGTGGTTTCACACACACAACATTTTTGGACCACCACCAATGCAGTTTTTTTTTTTTTAATCTAAATCTACAACATATCTGCAGTGTTTGAAAACTCTGTGTTTGAATCCACCTGTATCTTAGTAGATTTCTATTCAGTCATGTTGACAACCACTGTGGAAACTGTAACGAATACTGGTCAACAGTCTCATGTTATTTGGGACTGTTCCATGAAAGGGGCGGGGCTTATGTAATTTCTACATTAAATGAAATGTTTCTTTCAGTTTTGTGGCTGAACAGGGAAAAGCTTCTGCAGTTTTGGTTGTCCATCTTTGACTGGCAAGAACCATTGATACTTGAGGAGCAACAGTTGCCTAATCCCATTAATCAGACTCATTTTCCATTTAATAGGCATTGGACTTTGGCTTAGTCATGGACCCTCATTCATTGCAGCCCATTATCGCCCCCTAAAGTCTATACAATCTTTACAATCCGGATTGCTACATATTTCATATTTGTAGTAGATGATTCTACCAGGAAACCTCTGCTTGACCATTACGGAAACTGTCATCAGCAGCAGGAGGCAGGTGATTCTGTTTTGCACCTCTTGGCCATATGTTTGACGCAGGGCATGGGTCATTATGCGGTACGTGCCTCTTCTCACTGTCTTGCACAGTAATATGGAACTTACTTTGCTGATTGGAGCCAGATGATTAACCTCCTGATTAATTGTGGACTAATGTCTCCTCATGCTAATTTGAGTAATTGAATGTCCAGGAATTGAAGGGAGGGGGAAGGTGTGTGTTGGGTGGGGATGGGGGTTATAAGAGTGTGATGAATGACAAATTTGCTAAATGAGACATTACACAGTAACCTAAGCGAGGTCGTTCTATTCAGCAATAAATGATCAACCAGAAATATTAGAAAGATCAGACAATGTGACACAAAGGACAATGCAGGAGACTCGCCCAAACATCTCAAATTGATCATTTGTATATTAATTAATGGAGTTGTCTGGGTTCAGAGCTGAACCTGGACATATCCCCTTCTTCCCCCACTCAGCCGCTCTGACATGAGCATCTGAGAATTTCATGCACCGATACTCTCCCATGTCCTGTGCTGAATCGCGCAGGACAAGGGCTTTTTCTGCAGAGCTGGTTACGTACCAGGCTCTCCATGAAGGGGTGCACCACCAATGAGGCCAGATGAGGTGATCGCCTCAGGCAGCAACAGGTAGGGGCAAGAGGGGGGCAGCCGAAGGGCCATGGGCTGAAGGGAAGGGGTTAGGTTAAGAAATTGGCATTGGAAAGAGGGGGCGTCATTTCAGTTTTCGCCTCAGGCAGCAGAAAGGCTAGGTGCACCCCTGTCTCCATGGGTAAGCTAGGTGGAGGCTTCCACCTAGCAGTGAGCCTGGTAACATCACCGGCACTATCACTAGCAGTGTATAAACATAAACATAAAAAAGCCCTTGCCCTGCATGAAATGCTCAGATGCTCATGTCAGAAGTGCTGAGTGTGGGAAGAAGGGGTTATGTTTGGGTTCAGCTCTGAACTTGGACAAACCCTTTAAAGGTCTGTAAGGGCGTAACTACCATAGTGGAAGACTATGCGACTGCTGAAAACTTGGTCAGTATACTACTAAAGGAACAACTTTTAGCAAATGAAGTAGTGGAAAAATGTCCCAAAGGTCATTGAAAAGGGGTTTAAGCAGAAACTCTTCTGTCCTGTGTGTGTGTGGGGGGGCTGGTTTGATCCTTGCTATGGGGCCCTTACTTCTCTATGTATGCCACTGACTTAAAGGGTTATTCTCATTTTAGACAATGGGGGCATATCACTAGGATATGCCCCCATTGTCTTATAGGTGCGGGTCCCGCACCTATTTCCAGAACAGAGCCCCCGAACTGAATGAGGGCGCACTGCGCATGCGCAGCCGCCCTCCATTCATTTCTATGGGGCCGCCGAAAATAGCCGAGCGCTGGCTCGGCTACTTCCGTCGGCTCCATAGAAATGAATGGGAGCGCACCGCGCATGCACGGCCCGGCTCCCATTCATTTCTATGAGCGGCGCGGGGAGCTGCGCCTGGTGGTGGCCGGACCCCCGGAAACCTGGGGTCCTCCAGGCGCAGCGCTCCCCGCTCCGTTCTGGATATAGGTGCGGGTCCCAGCGGTGGGACCCCCACCTATAAGACAATGGGGGCATATCCTAGCGATATGCCCCCATTGTCTAAGATGAGAATACCCCTTTAAGGTACTATTAAGGTACTATTACACTGACAGATCAGCCAGTCAATCGTCTGCTTGCTAGAGGAGAAGACCGCTGCTATTACATGCAACGATCTCCTCCTCAATATACCGACGAGCAATCGTTAATGCCATCGCTACTCCCCATACTTATCATTGTTTGCCAGCAGCAGAGTGCCTATTACACGGTGCGATCTGCCGCCGGCAAACCAGAATTTTTAAACGTGAAAAGATCTCGATCACCAGATGAACGTTTAAAATCTTTGTTGAAGATTTTAAACATTTTATATACAGTACAGACCAAAGCAGTAATCAAAGCAAAAGGTGGCTACTTTGAAGAACCTAGAATATAAGACATATTTTCAGTTGTTTCACACTTTTTTGTTAAGTATATAATTCCACATGTGTTAATTCATAGTTTTGATGCCTTCAGTGTGAATCTACAATTTTCATAGTCATGAAATTACAGAAAACTCTTTGAATGAGAAGGTGTGTCCAAACTTTTGGTCTGTACTGTATGTAAGAGCCAACAGAGAAATATTCACCAGCATGTATAGATATATTCTTAAATTCTTAAATAATAGATTCTTAAATAGATAGCAGAGATCTGTTAGGAGGAGCAGGAAGGGAGTATGGGAGTATTCTACCCAAGGTGGCCATATTTTTAAGAATTGATTTTGACAGTCTGCTAATATGGAGGCCAATTTTTCGTTGACCATATAAACATCTAGTCTTTGCCTCACTTCAGAGAAGTCGAGCAAAACTGACTTCAAATATTGCCCTTATGATAAATTTCCCCCAAAGTCCTTTCACCCGAGGATAGGCCCACCAGATATGCAGTATGTCACCTACAGATCGACAACCCCTGAAACAGAGAGAGTAACTTGGTACTGCGTGGGCTAATCTAGATGGAACTAAATACCAGCAGAATAACACTTTATACGACGTCTCTAGCATTAATGTGTTTTGGGCACTTTTATGTGTAAAATCTCAAATTTGTTTCCACTGATAATCAGTTAAAAGAGTTCTCGGAGATATTTTTATGGATGACCTATCCTCAAGATAGGTCATCAATATTATATTGGCGGGGATACAACAGCCAGCAGCACCCACCGTACGAGCGCAGCCTTCCCTTCCTTGTTTACCTGCTCGCCATCGACATTGCAACAGTGAGCAGGCTCTGTAGTGCACACTTGAATAGGAAGGAGCCGTCCCATAGAAGTGAATGGGACAGCTTCTTGTAATTACACCTGTTCACCACTGCATTGTCAACGGCGAGCAGGTAAACAATGAAGGGAAAGCTGCGCTAGCATGGCATGTGGCCAGGTGTCAGACCCCTGCTGATGAGAGGTTGATGACCTATCATGAGGATATTTCTAGGTGACTGTAAGGGCCACCATTCCAGAGTCCTCAAAGGCTGGTGATGGCTGACCTCCGGCACTCCAGCTGTGGTGAAACCTCAACTCCCAGCATGCTCCATTGATTTCTGTGGAGTTCTGAGAACAGCCAAGCAAGTGTACATCTTGTGAGTTGTAGTTTTACCACAGCTGGAGTGCCAGTGGTTAGCCATCACAGTTATAGGCCATAACCCAACTTTCCACAGGTCATGCACGACGTACTGTGTCGTGTTAGTTTTTACTCAGCCCCCTCTGCTACAAGCTTTACCGTAGTATTAGCATTCTATGAACCAATGAAACAAAAAGAAATATGTGTCTCCAATATCGGAAGGCTGCACTAGTGCCACAGCACTTAGTTCACTGTCCCCTGAAGCCAAAGGCTCATTTTCAGGTTTTGAGGAGGAAATGGTTGCCAACACACGAAAATACCTGTAATATTCTGCACTGCTAACAGCCTCATTTACACGTCTGCTCATTAATGAATAATCCACACACACCATTAACTCTACCCGTTACATTCTGATTCAAGGATGTGGTTGGAAGCACTGGCTTGCCCCAGAAAAAACCTGGAAATTGTTGACCGCACTAGATAGGTGCAGTATTCTAGTAGCTAGGTTCTTGTACATAGGGGGAAGTATTATAGTAGTTATATTCTTGTACATAGGAGGCAGTATTATAGTAGTTATATTCTTGTACATAGGAGCAGTATTATAGTAGTAATATACATGTACATAGGTGGCAGTATTATAGTAGTTATAGTAGTTATATAGAGTGGGGAAAAAAGGTATTTAGTCAGCCACCAATTGTGCAAGTTCTTCCACTTGCAAAAGAGGCCCGTAATTGACATCATAATTGACATCATAGGTAGACCTCAACTATGAGAGACAAAATGAGAAAACAAATCCAGAAAATCACATTGTCTGATTCTTAAAGAATTTATTTGCAAATTATGGTGGAAAATAAGTATTTGGTCAATAACAAAAGTTCATCTCAATACTTCACAAGGTTGGCTTCTCAATCACAAGGTTGGCACACACTGTTGCTAGTATGTTGGCCCATTCCTCCATGCAAATCTCCTCTAGAGCAGTGATGTTTTGGGGCTGTCGCTGGTAAATACAGACTTTCAACTCCCTCCAAAGGTTTTCTATGGGGTTGAGATCTGGAGACTGGCTAGGCCACTCCAGGACATTGAAATGCTTCTTACGAAGCCACTCCTTCGTTGCCCTGGCATTGTGCTTGGGATCATTGTCATGCTGAAAGACCCAGCCACGTTTCATCTTCAATACCCTTGCTGATGGAAGGAGGTTTGCACTCAAAATCTCACGATACATGGCCCCATTCATTCTTTCATGTACACGGATCAGTCGTCCTGGTCCCTTTGCAGAGAAACAGCCCCAAAGCATGATGTTGCCACCCCCATGCTTCACAGTAGGTATGGTGTTCTTTGGATGGAACACAGCATTCTCTCTCCTCCAAACACGACGAGTTGTGTTTCTACCAAACAGTTCTACTTTGGTTTCATCTGACCATATGACATTCTTCCAATACTCTTCTGGAACATCCAAATGCTCTCTAGCAAGCTTCAAATGGGCTCGGATATGGCTTAAGCAGGGGGACACATCTGACACTGCAGGATCTGAGTCCCTGGTGGCGTAGTGTTTTACCGATGGTAGCCTTTGTTACGTTGGCTTTCTGCAGGTCATTCACTAGGTCCTTCTGTGTGGTTCTGGGATTTTTGATCATAGTTCTTGTGATCATTTTGACTCCATGGGGTGAGATCTTGCGTGGAGCTCCTGATCAAGGGAGATTATCAGTGGTCTTGTATGTCTTCCATTTTGTAATTATTACTCCTACAGTTGGTTTCTTCACACCAAGCTGCTTGCCTATTGCAGATTCAGTTTTCCCAGCCTGGTGCTGGTGTCCTTCGACAGCTCTTTGGTCTTCACTATAGTGGAGTTTGGAGTGTGACTGTTTGAGGTTGTGGACAGGTGTCTTTTATGCTGATAACAAGTTCAAACAGGTGCCATTACTACAGGTAATGAGTGGAGGACAGAGGATCCTCGTAAAGAAGAAGTTACAGGTCTGTGAGAGCCAGAAATCTTGCTTGTTTGTAGGTGAACTTTTGTTATTGACCAAATACTTATTTTCTACCATAATTTGCAAATAAATTCTTTAAAAATCAGACAATATGATTTTCTGGATTTGTTTTCTCATTTTGTCTCTCATAGTTGAGGTCTACCTATGATGTCAATTACAGGCCTCTCTCATCTTTTTAAGTGAAAGAGCTTGCACAATTGGTGGCTGACTAAATTCTTTTTTCCCCACTGTACATAGGTATTATAGTAGTTATATTCTTGTACATATGATTAGTATTACAGTAGTTATATTTTTGTACATAGGAGAGGTATTATAGTAGTTATATTCTTGTACATAGGAGGTAGTATTATAGTAGTTATATTCTTGCACATAGGAAGCAGTATTATAGTCAGGGGCGGATTGGCCATAGACCTTGCAGGGAAATTTCCCAGTGGGCCAATGCCCAGGGGGCCGGCCACTGGAAGTTTTGGGGGAGACATTTTGTACTGCTGGCAATATTTTGTGATGGACTGTGGTATATGGCTCTGTTGGGATGGTATAATGTGCCACAGTATGGTATTACTGGCCCTGCTTTCCATCAGTTTGGACCCGACTACAAAACGGGGCCACTTTTAGTATTTTTTCCAGGGCCACTTTAAGTTCCCAGTCCACCCCTGATTATAGTAGTTATATACTTGTACATAGGCGGCAGTATTATAGTAGTTATATTCTTGTACATAAGGGCAGTATTATAGTAGTTATATACTTGTACATAGGTGGCAGTATTATAGTAGATATATTCTTGTACATAGGATTAGTATTATAGTAGTTATATACTTGTACATAGGAGACAGTATTATATTAGCTATATTCTTGTACATAAGAGAGTTATTATAGTAGTTATATTCTTGTACAGTACGTAGGAGACAGTATTATATTAGTTATATTCTTGTACATAGGAGAGGTATTATAGTAATTATATTCTTGTACATAAGGGGCAGTATTAAAGTAATTATATTCTTGTACATAGGGGCAGTATTATAGGAGTTATATACTTGTACATAGGTGGCAGTATTATAGTAGTTATATTCTTGTATATAGGATCAGTATTACAGTAGTTATATTCTTGTACATAGGAGACAGTATTATATTAGTTATATTCTTGTACATAGGATCAGTATTACAGTAGTTATATTCTTGTACATAGGAGACAGTATTATTTTAGTTATATTCTTGTACATAGGAAAGGTATTATAGTATATTCTTGTACATAGTGGGCAGTATTATAGTAATTATATTCTTGCACATAGCAGGCAGTATTATAGTAGTTATACATACTACCGTTCAAAAGTTTGGGGTCACCTAGACAATTTTGTGTTTTCCATGAAAACACACACTTTTATTTATCAAATGAGTTGCAAAATGTATAGAAAATATAGTCAAGACATTGACAAGGTTAGAAATATTGATTTTTATTTGAAATAATAATTCTGTCCTTCAAACTTTGCTTTCGTCAAAGAATGCTCCATTTGCAGCAATTACAGCATTGCAGACCTTTGGCATTCTAGCTGTTAATTTGCTGAGGTAATCTGGAGAAATTTCACCCCATGCTTCCAGAAGCCCCTCCCACAAGTTGGATTGGCTTGATGGGGACTTTTTGCGTACCATACGGTCAAGCTGCTCCCACAACAGCTCAATGGGGTTGAGATCTAGTGACTGCGCTGGCCATTCCATTACAGATAGAATACCAGCTTCCTGCTTCTTCCCTAAATACTTCTTGCATAATTTGGAGGTGTGCTTTGGGTCATTGTTCTGTTGTAGGAAGAAATTGGCTCCAATCAAGCGCTGTTCACAGGGTATGGCATGGCATTGCAAAATGGATTGATAGCCTTCCTTATTCAAAATCCCTTTTACCTTGTACAAATGTTCCACTTTACCAGCACCAAAGCAACCCCAGACCATCACACTACCTCCACCATGCTTGACAGATGGCGTCAGGCACTCTTCCAGCATCTTTTCAGTTGTTCTGCGTCTCACAAATGTTCTTCTGTGTGATCCAAACACCTCAAACTTCGATTTGTCTGTCCATAACATTTTTTCCCAATCTTCCTCTGTCCAATGTCTGTGTTCTTTTGCCCATATTAATCTTTTCCTTTTATTAGCCAGTCTCAGATATGGCTTTTTCTTTGCCACTCTGCCCTGAAGGCCAGCATCCCGGAGTCGCCTCTTCACTGTAGACGTTGACACTGGCGTTTTGAGAGTACTATTTAATGAAGCTGCCAGTCAAGGACCTGTGAGGCGTCTATTTCTCAAACTAGAGACTCTAATGCACTTGTCATGTTGCTCAGTTGTGCAGCGGGGCCTCCCACTTCTCTTTCTACTCTGGTTAGTCTGTTTCTGCTGTCCTCTGAAGGGAGTAGTACACACTATTGTAGGAAATCTTCAGTTTCTTGGCAATTTCTCGCATAGAATAGCTTTAATTTCTAAGAACAAGAATAGACTGTCGAGTTTCACATGAAAGTTCTCTTTTTCTGGCCATTTTGAGAGTTTAATCGAACCCACAAATGTAATGCTCCAGATTCTCAACTAGCTCAAAGGAAGGTCAGTTTTATAGCTTCTCTAACCAGCAAAACTGTTTTTAGCTGTGCTAACATACTTGCACAAGGGTTTTCAATTATTATAGTAATTGTATTCTTGTACATAGGGAGGAGCGTTATAGTAGTGATATTATTGTACACAGGGGGCTATATTATAGTAGTTACAGTCTTATACTCAGGGGTCAGTATTATATTAGTTATATTCTTGTACATAGGGGGCTATATTATAGTAGTTCTATTGTTCCACATAGGGGTCAGTATTATAGTAGTTATATTCTTGTATATAGGAAACAGTATTATAGTAATTATATTCTTATACATAAGGGACAGTATTATAGTAGCTATATTCTTGTACATAAGAGGCTGAAATCTAGTAGGTATATTTTTGTACAGAGGCCAGGTCCGTATTAGCAACTAGGCACCGGGGGCACAGTGCCTAGGGCAGCGGGTTGCCGGGGGCGGCACCCCGCCGGGAGAATCTATAAAGATTGTGGGGGGTGATTGTGGGTGCTGTCGGGTGGCGCGGGCAGCCCACCCAACCACTTAAAAAAACACATACTTACCTGTTCTGCGCTGCCGCTGCCCTCAGGTTCCGCGCTCCACTGTCTTCCCTTCCGGCGCGCACTATGACCTGACGCAGCGTCAGCGCAGACCTGACCTGACAGTGCTGAGGGCAGCGGCAGCGCAGAACAGGTAAATATGTTTTTTTTTAAGTGGCTGGGTGGGCAGGTCTGAGGGGGGCACAAGACGCTGATCTGAGGTCTGATGGGGCACAAGACGCTGATCTGAGGTCTGATGGGGCACAAGACGCTGATCTGAGGTCTGATGGGGGCACAAGACGCTGATCTGAGGTCTGATGGGGGCACAAGACGCTGATCTGAGGTCTGATGGGGGCACAAGATGCTGATTGAGGTCTGATGGGGCACATCTGAGGTCTGATGGGGCACAAGATGCTGATCTGAGGTCTGATGGGGGCACAAGACGCTGATCTGAGGTCTGATGGGGGCACAAGACGCTGATATGAGGTCTGATGAGGGCACAAGACGCTGATCTGAGGTCTGATGGAGGCACAAGACGCTGATCTGAGGTCTGATGGGGGCACAAGACGCTGATCTGAGGTCTGATGGGGGCACAAGACGCTGATCTGAGGTCTGATGGGGGCACAAGACGCTGATCTGAGGTCTGATGGGGGCACAAGACGCTGATCTGAGGTCTGATGGGGGCACAAGACTCTGATCTGAGGTCTGATGGGGGCACAAGACGCTGATATGAGGTCTGATGGGGGCACAAGACTCTGATATGAGGTCTGATGGGGGCACAAGACGCTGATCTGAGGTCTGATGGGGGCACAATACGCTGATCTGAGGTCTGATGGGGGCACATTCTGCTGATCTGAGGTCTGATGGGGGCACAAGACGCTGATCTGAGGTCTGATGGGGGCACAAGACGCTGATCTGAGGTCTGATGGGGGCACAGTGGGCTGTTCTGAGGTCTGATGGGGGCACAAGAGGCTGATTTGAGGTCTGATGGGGGCACAATGGGCTGATGTGAGGTCTGATGGGGGTGCAGTGGGCTGCTCTGAGGTCTGATGGGGGCACAGTGGGCTGATCTCAGGTTTGATGGGGGCACAGTGGGCTGATCTGAGGTCTGATGGGGGCACAATGGGCTGATCTGAGGTCTGATGGGGGCACAATGGGCTGATCTGAGGTCTGATGGCGGCACAGTGGGCTAATGTGAGGTCTGATGGGGGCACAGTGGGCTGATCTGAGGTCTTATGGGGCACAGTGGACTGATCTGAGGTCTGATGGGGGCACAGTGGGCTGATCTGAGGTCTGATGGGGGTACAGTGGGCTGATCTGAGGTCTGATGGGGGTACATTCTGCTGATCTGAGGTCTGATGGGGGCACAAGATGCTGATCTGAGGTCTGATGGGGGCACAAGACGCTGATCTGAGGTCTGATGGGGGCACAGTGGGCTGCTCTGAGGTCTGATGGGGGCACAGTGGGCTGATCTCAGGTCTGATGGGGGCACAGTGGGCTGATCTGAGGTCTGATGGGGGCACAATGGGCTGATCTGAGGTCTGATGGGGGCACAATGGGCTGATCTGAGGTCTGATGGGGGCACAGTGGGCTGATCTGAGGTCTTATGGGGGCACAGTGGACTGGTCTGATGGGGGCACAGTGGACTGATCTGAGGTCTGATGGGGGCACAGTGGGCTGATCTGAGGTCTGATGGGGGTACAGTGGGCTGATCTGAGGTCTGATGGGGGTACATTCTGCTGATCTGAGGTCTGATGGGGGCACAATGGGCTGATCTGAGGTCTGATGGGGGTACAGTGGGCTGATCTGAGGTTTGCTGGGGGCACATTCTGCTGATCTGAGGTTTGATGGGGGCACAATACGCTGATCTGAGGTCTGATGGGGGCACATTCTGCTGATCTGAGGTCTGGTGGGTGCATAGTTGGTATGTGGTATGTTTATCATGACTCCTTTAGTTGCATTAAGTTTGCTGGCAAGCTCTAGATACGGTACATTGCTGCGATAGTTATGTAGAAATATAGTAAATACATGCAGGCACAATAGCCTCCATTGTCAGCCTATAGGGCCGACCCCTGTGACTGGACGACTAAAGTGCATAGGGTCAGGTTTTGCTGTGGGGTGGTGGCGCGGCTGAAATTTGGGGGCGTGGGGGACTGGGTCGCCTTGGGGGGGGAAGGGGCGTCATCACAGAGAGTGCCTAGGGCAGCATGAACCCTAAATACGGCCCTGACAGAGGCAAGGGCATAGCTGCAGGGGAAGAAGGGGAAGCAGCTACTTTGGGGCCCAAAGTCAGAAGGGGCCTTTATAGGAGGCGGACAGGAGTCAGGAGTTGCAAAGAAGTTGCTGAGGGAGGGGGGCCTATATTTACTGTGGAGTCTGGTCATTTCTAGTTATTCCACTGTACAGAGGGGAAGTATTATAGTAGTTATAAAGCTTGTAGATAGGAGGCAGTATTATAGTAGTTATATTCTTGTACATAGAGGTAGTATTATAGTAATTATATCCTTGTACATAGGAGGCAGTATTATAGTAGTTGTATTCTTGGACATAGGAGCAGTATTACAGTATTTACATTCTCGTATGCCTGAATTGTAAAGTGCTGTGGAATATGTTAGTGCTATATAAATTAAGATGTTTATTATATATGGGGCAGTATTATAAAGAAATTTTGTTTTGTCAGTTATGGTGAGCCAAAACCCCTGGTAAAGCCTTCTGAGATAAAGTATAATGGAAAGATGTGCACCAGTTCTGTGTGAACTCCTTACCTGTGATTTTACTTTCTTCGAATATGTAGGCAGCACAGTGAGATATTCTGTCCCTCAGTCTCTATTATAGTAGTTATATTCTCATACATAGGAGCAGTATTATAGTAGTTATATTCTTATACATATCAGGCAGTATTATAGTAGTCATAGTCGTGGCAGTATTATAGTATAGTAATTATTTTCTCACACATAGGAGGCAGTATTATAGTAGTTATATTCTTGTACATAGAGGCAGTATTATAGTAGTTATATTCTCATACATAGGAGGCAGTATTATAGTAGTTATATTCTTGTACATAGGGGGCAGTATGCTAGGGAGGCTCGTCACCACCTGCCATTTGCTAACCCCCAACCCCACCCCAACCTCCTCCCGACAATGGATGTTTTCATCCGCACATGGAGGGGAAGTAGCGGCGGCCGTACGGGGACCAGGATTGAGGAGCCAGGTAAGTAGAATCAGTGTGAGGGGCCCGGGCATACAGTATGGACGACATTTCCTGGCTTGGATAACCCCTTAAAGTCATTTTCCATATGGTTGATACTGCTGTTCAATCTTAGTTCACTCAGGCCATAACATTTGCAGTGTGGCTGGCCTGGGATGTCTTTTTGACTTAAGTGAAGCAATTTTTTCCTCACATGAGAATAAAAAGGGTATTTTGAGCGCCGTTCTATAGGACTGATTTATCAGATACTGAATTACTAAAGAAAAGTCCCCATGATGATTTCACTTTTGAAATCTCCAAACATTTTCTATTTTGGACTTATAGGAAAACATTTACCTAATATAGAAGGAAGAAATTATGAATAGTAAATACAATACAAGACAGATTCATATTCACTATATAACTGATATAACTGTCTTCTTATATATTCTGTGCCAGTATAACCTGAACATCTTCTGTATATAATTATATATGTTCATCTGGTTATTCTGTTTCCAAGTTATACATCTTCTTGTATATAGTGACTAACAGAAGGACCCGGCTTCGCCTGGATATATTTCATCTATTTAATGTTTGTGTACGTGTCATTAAAAGATATTGAGAGTGACCTCTACAGCACCCCGCCTCCTTAACAGTGACCTCCACAGCACCCACCCCTTAACACTGACCCCCCCCCCCCACATTGCCCCGTCTCCTTAAAATGGGACCTCCACAGCAGCCCAACGCCTTAACTTTGACCTTCACAGCAGCCTGCCCTTTTAATGGTGAGTTCCACAGCACCTCACCCACTTGACAGTGACTTCCACAGGGGCCCGCCCCCTTAACAGTGACCTCTACAGCACCCACCCCTTAACACTGACCATAGGTTACAGTCCCCTTAACTGACCTCCACCATTCCTGGCCCCCTTGACAGAGACCTCCACAGCGACTGCCCTTTAACAGTGACTGTCAAAGTACCCCACTCCCTTAACAGTGACCTCATAGTACCCCACTGCCCCTTTAATAGTGGCCTCCACAGTACCCTTCTTCCTTAACAGTGACCTCCACAGTGCCCGCCCCTTTAACAGTGACCTCCACGGCAGCCTGCCCCCTTAACAGTAACATCCACAGAGCCCTCCCCTTTAACTGTGACCTCCACAGCAGCTAGGGTATCCACTGGCTTCATCCCAGAAAGCCAGACCTCACCGACAACGTCCCCAAATGTGAAGCCACGCCCACGGTCCCGTGAAGCCTCACCTCTTAACATGAAGCCACACCCCCCGGCTCCATGAATTCACAGAGGAGAAGTAGTTTCTGACCTGAAGGTGACCTAGTGACAGCCCGGTGCTTCTCTCCCCCTCAGTCAGCCACAGGGAACCATGTCTGCAGGCTCTAGTGACTGACTGGGGGTGAGAGAGCCTCAGTCAGTTCTAAAACATTCCCAGTCACCTGATGTACCTGTGTGCCAAATTTCGTGATTTGATTGTAGCTGCGACGGTACGGATTCCTTTAGTGGACATACACACATACATACATACACACATACATACACTCAGCTTTATATATTAGATATGGACCATGCTGGTATAACCTGGGTATCTTCTGTATATAACTATATATGTACATCTGGTATAAGTTATATATCTTCTTGCATATAGTGATATGGAGCATGCTGGTATAACCCGGGCATCTTCTGTATATAATGATATATGTTCATCTGGTATAAGTTATACATCTTCTTGTATATAGTGATATGGAGCATGCTGGTATAACCTGGGCATGTTTTGTATATAATTATATATGTACAGCTGGTATAAATTGTACATCTTCATGTATATAGTGATATGGACTGTGCTGGTATAACCTGGGTATCTTCTGTATATAATTATTTATGTACAGCTGCTATAAGTTATATGTATATAGTGATATGAAGCATGCTGGTATAACCTGAGCATCTTCTGTATATAATTATATATGTACAGCTGGTATAAGTTATACATCTTCTTGTATATAGTGATATGAAGCATGCTGGTATAACCTGGGCATCTCCTGTATATAATTATATATGTACAGCTGGTATAAGTTATACATCTTCTTGTATATAGTGATATGGAGCATGCTGGTATAACCTGCGTATATTCTGTATATAATTATATATGTACAGCTGGTATAAGTTATACAGCTTCCTGTATATAGTGATATGGTCGATGCTGGTATAACATGGACATCTTCTGTATATAATTATATATGTACAGCTGGTATAAGTTATACATCTCTTTGTATGTAGTGATATGGACCATGCTGGTATAACCTGGGCATCTCCTGTATATAGTTATATATGTACAGCTGGTATAAGCTATACATCTTCTTGGATATAGTGATATGGAGCATGCTGGTATAACCTGGACATCTTCTGTATATAATTATATATGTACAGCTGGTATAAATTATACATCTTCCTGTATATAGTGATATGGTCGATGCTGGTATAACATGGACATCTTCTGTATATAATTATATATGTACAGCTGGTATAAGTTATACATCTCTTTGTATGTAGTGATATGGACCATGCTGGTATAACCTGGGCATCTCCTGTATATAATTATATATGTACAGCTGGTATAAATTATACATCTTCTTGTATATAGTGATATGGAGCATGCTGGTATAACCTGGGTATCTTCTGTATATAATTATATATGTACAGCTGGTGTAAGTTATACATCTTCTTGTATATAGGGATATGGACCATGCTGGTATAACCTGGGCATCTTCTGTATATAATTATATATGTACACCTGGTATAAGTTATACATCTTCTTGTATATAGTGATGTGGAGCATGCTGGTATAACCTGGGTATCTCCTGTATATAATTATATATGTACAGCTGATATAAGTTATTATTATTATTTATTAAAGCACCATTCATTCCACAGCGCTGTACATATTAAAAGGGGTTTACATACATAATAAGGACAATTGCACTAAGCATGAAACAAGACAAGTTACAAACTGGTACAGAAGGAGAGAGGGCCCTGCCTGTGAGGGCTTACAATCTATGCGGTATGGAAGAAGGACACAGTAGGTGAGGGTAGATATACATCTTCTTGTATATAGTGATATGGACCATGCTGGTATAACTTGGGCATCTTCTGTATATAATTATATATGTACAGCTGGTATAAGTTATACATCTTCTTGTATATAGTGATATGGACCATGCTGGTATAACCTGGGTATCTTCTGTATATAATTATATATGTACAGCTGGTATAAGTTATACCTCTTCTTGTATATAGTGATATGGACCATGCTGGTATAACCTGGGCATGTTTTGTATATAATTATATATGTACAGCTGGTATAAGTTATACATCTTCTTGTATATAGTCATATGGACCATGCTGGTATAACCTAGGCATCTTCTGTATATAATTATATATGTACAGCTGGTATAAGTTATACATCTTCCTGTATATAGTGATATGGACCATGCTGGTATAACCTGGACATCTTCTGTATATAATTATACATGTACAGCTGGTATAAGTTATACATCTTCTTGTATATAGTGATATGGACCATGCTGGTATAACCTGGGCATCTTCTGTATATAATTATATATGTTCAGCTGGTATAAGTTATACATCTTCTTGTATATAGTCATATGGACCATGCTGGTATAACCTAGGCATCTTCTGTATATAATTATATATGTACAGCTGGTATAAGTTATACATCTTCTTGTATATAGTGATATGGACCATGCTGGTATAACCTGGGCATCTTCTGTATATAATTATATATGTACAGCTGGTATAAGTTATACACTGTACATCTTCCTGTACATATCTAGTGATATAGAGTATGCTGGTATAACATGAGTATCGTTATATATATATAAACATTCAATCAGTATTCAAAGAAAAATATAATAATTGATGTTTCACTTAATTCTTTTATGCTACAATTAAAACTTTTCAGTGCCTTTGCTATAAACATTCCCCTTACAGTCCCAGCAATTCAGGTTAACCCTTGCTCTTTGTATTTACAGGTCAAACGAGGGCATTTGCCTTATCCTTCATCATAACAGTTGCTGACGTCTCTGCATCAGCCATAAAATAATCTTTCTGCATAGTATTTCATGCAAAGTCATTTTCCAGCTGACTGTACCTATACCATAAAAAAGTTACTGGAGTACTTTGCTGAATCTCCTTTTCCCCATTAAACGGGTCTTCAGCTAATGTGATATTGATGGCCTATCTAAAGCATATGTCATTGATATTAGATCTCTGAGGGTCCAACACCCGGTACCCCATCGATCAGCAGTTTTGGGCTGCCATGGTGCCAGAAACTATACATAGGATGGAAGGCTCTGTCCACAGTGTGGTTTCCGGCTCCAGCATACACTGTGTGTGCAGTGGAGAACTTGTACTCATGCAATGGAGCATTGTCCTGCATAAAAATCATGGCTTTCTTGAAAGATGCAGACTTTTTCCTGTCCCACTGCTTGAAGAAAATGTCTTTTAAAAACTGGCATTAGGTTTTCAAGTTGATTTTGAGTCTATCTTCAGCATGAAAAGGTCCAACTAGCTGATGTTTAATAATACAGGCCAAGCAGTGCCCCATTAACAGCTAATGAGGTATATTTATTGAGCTCACCTAATTTTAGTTGTAAAATTAGGTGTATTTTTCATCTGCCCTTCTTTTGCCTACTAATTATTAAAAGTCTCAGAGCACTTCATGAATTAGACTAGGTATATTGCTATTATGCCATATTCACACATCCAGTGTTTGGTCAGTGATTTCCATCAGTGATTTGAGCCCAAACAAGATGCAGCTCTAAACACAGAACAGGTACAGATCTTTGCCTTATACCTTATGTCTGTGGAGGCTCCAATCCTGGTTATGGCTCACAGTCACTGATGGAAATCACTGACCAAAATACTGACGTGTGAATAAGGCTTTAGTCTGATCTCTGTTAGTTCTTTTTCAGTACAACAGGTTCATATTTAGAGATGAGCGAATCATCAAAAATTCAAAAATTCATTCCGGCGAATAATCGACGAATTAATGAGAAGATTAACACAAATTTATTTGGTTGAATTTGCGTTAAAAAAATAATCGTTGTTTTGCGAACATTAGTGCACAAATTACAAACATACAGTCTAAGCGTTGTTAAAAGTACGCTACTGAACTAAATAAGCATTAGCGTTAAAAGTGCGTACGAATCCTTAGTGTACTATTGACTTGCGATTGCGTCATACGCACGCACGGGGCTAGGCCGCGGTGTACAGTCCTCAGAGGCAGTCCATATGAAAAGTAGAAAAGTAAGGTGCTCACTGTTAGCTATACGGATAAGTGCATAATTTACTAAAAACACCATACAATAAGTACATAATAAGACACATTGCAGTACCTGAAAAAGAATACACACAATGGGCTAAAGTGCTTGAACCTTGCTGAACCTATAAAAACATTATTGCTAAAATACAGCAAACACATAATTATGCAAACATTTTAGTGCAATCAATTTCATATTTGCAAGCATAACAGGCTCAGATATATGTTTGAGTCTCTCCTTATGGCTGCTTGGCATAAAACACTGGAACACAGTCCAAAATTCAATTGTAATCCACGAGAGGTAATTTTGTAATCCAAACAGGTAATGTGTAATCCACATGGATAATATAAAACAGCAGCAAATAGAGAACCCTTTTTGCAAAGCGGGCTCCCAAATAACCTGAGAAGGGGGGAAAAAGGAAAATAGGTGTGCTTAGGCACAACTGGGAATTTTCTGCAGAATGGGGGGAGTCCTGACAAGCCATGTCCATCTGGGTGAGAGTCAAACAGGGGGCAATAAAAACAACATAAACTAAAAAGAAGTGCCAACTAGCTCTCACCCGTCAGGTGCAGTCCATGTTGTGGCTCCCATAGGTCCTCCAGAGGTGTCCTTTAAATCAGCCAGTAGAAGGGTTCCTCAGACCTGAAGTCTTCCTTGCTGGAACTGCTACTGAATGACATCAGAGGACGCTCCTGCCTCCTGTAGGCCAAGCTGGCTGCCGTGGTGGAGCTCCACTGCCCTCTTCTGCCAGAAGTCGGACTTGACCGGGTTCGGGTGGTGGTCACACTGGTGAGCGCTGCAGCCACTTGCGCCTTCACTTTTCCGGATACTACTGCCAGAACAGGAGGGTAAGGACTTCTGGCTGCAGTGGTTCAGGCAAGGTTACACCCAGGGAAGAAGCGCCAGCTCCCCTGGCTGCTGCTGACTTCATTTTCCAGGGTAGTTGGTACTGGATCATCGTGGACTGGAAAGTAAACGATGATGTCGTCAGCTAACCCAGCTGAAAGGACTGTGATGGTGGTGGTGGTGGTGACAATCCAGGGATCAGAGGCTCCGGCTGTGGCTTCTCCCTGAAACGGAGGGTGCCATCTGGTGACTCCTGTAGACAGCGCACACGTCCTTCGGCCAAACTTCTGGTGTTGGTGATGCAGGTACCAGGGGCTTAGATAATAAAGTAACCCTGGTAGCAAAAGGGCCTTTCAGGGATGCCATGGGGGTATATTCCACCTGATCCCCCCACGTATAGGCTGTGACGAGGTTGGGGCAGGTACGGCTGTTTCACTGACCTGTGGCCCACAAAGTACTCCTTGCCGTACTCGTCGTCCGCAAGGAAGCCACAGCCTCACTCCACTGAAAACCATAGGACGATTCCCTTACACTGCTCCAGTGTAGGGTCTCCCAGCCTCGGATTGTCCAGTACTTGGATGACCCAGTCCTCCACTGCATTCTTGTAGTTCCATAGGGTCTGGGGGTGGGCCGTCACTGATGCAGGCACCATGGGATTCTGCCGCATGGAAGGTGTTGTTGTTGTTCTCCTCCTGGGCGGCGGAGTGGACGCTCCAGCCTCCTCTGCCGCACCAGCCGGCACCGCGAACATCGAGTCAGGGCCAATTGTGACACTGTGATGTCCTCTGAACTGGACGGTGGTTCGGGTAACTCGCTAACAAACACCATCTCTCCCCACTTTGGTCACAGTTGCTTCGCCATGCTGTGGTATCTTGTTCACCGCTGGCTTGAACTGGAGAGGAGGGCGAAGTAATGAGGGAAGAGTCTTCACTCCCTATACGTGCAAATAGTTAGCTCCCGGTGGGCAGGGCTGGTTTTTCCCGCTTCTGAGGGGGGCGTATATTCACTTTCCCGCTCTTGAGGGGGCGTATAGTCATTTTTCCGCTTCTGGGGGCCGGGGGGGGGCAAGAAGAATGCGTACGTAGCGTAACATTTGCAAATAATACGAAGTGAATCTGAATAAATCCAGATTCGCTTTGGAGTTTGAAAAATGGAGGATCCGATACGAATCTACAAAGCGGCAAATAGATTCGCTCATCTCTATTCAAATTCACTAAGACTAGTTGAATTACTATGCACATGAAAATGTTGCGCCAGTAAGCTGAGAACAGACACCCGTCTCCATGAAGGTGCGACTTTTTAGGCAAAATGTGGCGCAACTCAACACTCAAAACAGACAAAGAAAAGAACTCCAGCCATGGGGTGTGGTATAAATTAGACTATTTTGCAACTAAATCAGGTACAAAATAAGGCACAACTACATAAATAGGTTGGAAAATAGGGGGAAAGTTAGAAAACTTCTGAATTAGTCTAAAAAATCATAATAGGCGAACGAGGCACAAATGCCTCCAAAACAGGTGCATTTTGTTAGTGTTAAATGCAACTAAAAAAATAAGACATTCTAAAACAGCATTTTTACTCCTAAAAGGCACAGACACTATAGTAAATGTCCCCAGTGTTTGCCAGGTCCATGTCTAAACATCAGGTCTTCAGGTGTCTTAATTTCCCTGCTTTTTAGATCTACAGTCTGGACGCAGTGATTATTTTTATGTGCTTGCTGTACTCAAGAATAAAGGATCATTACAACTTTTAAAGAGATTCTGTCAGCAGGATAAGGCGTATAGAGCTTTTTACATCTACTTATTCCTCTCTGCGATTTATTTCAAAATATACTATTATTACTTTTACTAGTGCTGTAGTTTATTCAAAAAATCGTTTTCATTCATATGCTAATAACTTTCTTAAAGAGCCCAAGGAGCTGTCTTCCCGGCCGTTGGAGCCCAGCCGCGCCGCTTATTTTTGAGCCCAGCACCGCCCTCCTGCTAATTATTCACACCCCTTAGCGCTCTGCTTCTTCTCTTGCTGTACCTGCGCACTTAGTCGGATGAGGCCGCTGCCAGGACACCGCAGGGCAAACACTGACGTATTCACGGTGCATGCGCGAGATTACCGCAGCAAGAGACGAAGCAGAGCGCTAATGGGGTGTGAATAATTAGCAGAAGGGCGGTGCTGGGCTCCAAATTAAGTGACGCGGCTGGGCTACAACGGCCAGGAAGAAAGCCCCTTTGGCTCCTTAAGTAAGTTATTAGCATATGAATTAAAACGATTTTTTGAATAAACTACAGCACTAGTAAAAGTAATAATAGTATATTTTGAAATAAATCGTGGAGAGGAATAAGTAGATGTTAAAAGCTCTATACACCTTATCCTGCTGACAGAATCCCTTTAAGAACAGTGCAGGTTTTTACTTTGTGGATTACAAAAGGTCAGGAATTGGACTATAACCGTGCACGTCTGGCACAAAAGAAGGTACAGGTGAGCTGGAGCTTACTTTTGCAGTCTAACAGCATTTTTATTCCTAAAAGGCACAGGCACTATAGTAAATGTGCCCCGATGTTTTCCTGGTCTGTGTCTGAACATCAGGTATAGAGATCAGTGAGGTGACTTTGGATGCTGAAGTTTGTAGCAAAGCGGCTTCAGATGTAGCATCCGACGCTTGCTTTGCTCATCAGGTCGTCTGGTGTCTTAATTACCCTGCTTTTTAGATCTGTGGGCAGTGTGCCTGAGTGGTCAGTCTGTCTTCTGTCTCCAGGAAAGCTATGTGCAGGCTGCTTGCTGTCCTGACCAGAGTGTTTGTACTTCTGCCCTGACTTGTGTGGCCAGCCTGATTGTTCATTAATGTCGCATTAATCTGCAATGTCTGATTCGTCTTCATCATGTTTTTGGTTATGTCTTGGTCTGACTCTGAACACCATGCTTCGTGTGTGTTGTGATCTGCATGGCTTTTACATGCTTTGATCCTGATTTTGTGTCTTCAGTCTGCTCTCGTATTCCTGTTTAATGTCTGTTGAGTTTGCTCAGGGTCTGTGAACAGGTCTCTGCAGTTCCTACCACAGTTGCTTGTACTTTTAGCATAGGGACTGACGACCAGTTGGGGGCTGCCGCTTAGGACAGATCATCCAAGTAGGTAGGGCTGTGGTCGGGTGGAGATTAGGTCTGCCCTGTTCTCTGCTGGTATGTCCTGTTTGATTCTGATCATGTTTGTCTTTTAACTATCGTTGAATAAACTGGTCGTTTTAACTAGTCTGTGATCTTAAAGAGAGTCTGTCACCACTATATGACCATATACAGCACTTACATGGCTCTGTTGCACACCTACACATGAATGTAATGGTAGCTTTGTTATTTTCTTTAGACTTGCAGATTCATGAAAAACAATGTTTAATTTATATGCAAATGAGCACTGGCAAGTGCCCAGGGGCAGTGTTCAGTGTGTAGGAGCCCAGGCTGCTCTGCCTTCTTTCATGGTTACTCCTCCCCAGCCCCTTCTTTTACCCTCCCTCCTATTCCCCTGTGTCATCCCTAGGTCCAGCCGAGATCCCACGCCTGCGCAGTGCAAGTCTAAAGAAAATAAAGATACCATGACATTCATGTGTAAGTGTGCAACAGAGCCATGTAAGTGCTGTATATAGTCATATAGTGGTGACAGACTCTCTTGTCAAGTCTTGTCTGAATTTGCTTGTGATATGTTAAGTGGTTCTTGTAACCCCTAAATGTGACAGTACTGCATCCCTCTGAAAGACTTTTAATAATTTTTGAATTAAAATCAGTTAAATCTTTTTTGGCCCATTTTGCCAGAGGAAAACAAGCCGCCTAACAATTATGCACAACTTGATATAAGCATTCAAATTTAAACAGCTTGGAGTTGGAAAATAGGCATAAAATAATGATATGGTCAAAATACTCACTTGCCTAATGATTGTGCACACAGTCTACTGCAGCTCACTCCAATGGGTTCTGGTCTACAGTAGGCTGGCACCACCACTAGACAGTGTACAGAAATTTCTGTACCTCCAACTCTGGCCACAGTAAAGTTTCTGGAACTGGTGGATGCCCAAAATAGTTGATAAGGGTGGGGATCCCCCCCCAATATCATATTGATGATAGTCCATTTAACTCTGTTGTTATGTCATATGATATCCACTGTACTAGTTTTGAATGGGCTCTACAGTCTCTAATGTCCCCATTTACTTTGTCTTGAAAATTGGAAGAATTCTAAGTAAATTAGAAAGTTGAAGAACTACTTGTCAACATAAAACCAGAGGACCTGTTGAAGAAGGTCATGGATACTGTAGTTGTTTTACAGATTGTGTAGTCCTTGGAATGGTTCTGTTCCCCCCATGGTTCATACAATACACTTGTCCTTTTGCATGTGATTATGGAACAGCATCAAAACTTTGGCCGCAAGCACTCATAGAGGAACTAGGGTTACTTCATGTGAATGTCGAGGTCACACAGATTACATCAGGCAATATGAAGTTACACAAGGTTGAAAAGTTCATTAGAATACAAGTCGCGTACATTCATATTGGCTTGAAATATCTTTAGACATAGATAACATGTAAGACATTGTAGTTCCTCATTACAGTTAAAGGGGGTTAATCACCACCTTTCCCCTAAAAAAATAAACATACCACTTTAAACAACATTGGAGGGAAATTACATCTTCATAGTGGTGATTAAAGGAACCAAATTTGTGCTCCTGAAAATGTAAATTCTGCTTGATGGAAAGCTAAAGGAAAGGAAAATACATACAATGAAATGGCACACTGCCAACCAGATAAAACACAAAATGCCATAGAGATATGAAGTATTCTGAAGCTAATGCTATGCTTGTTTAGTAAATTAGAGATTCTTGGCAAATATATTTTGTACAAAATTATCTGGGCCCATTCACCAAATCGTCAAGGTGATCTCTGTAGGACGGGAGCCTAACACTATTTCTTACCTGTTATGTGCCAACCATGGCTTCCGCATAATCAGGGGGTGTTGGTTCCACATGCATGCTGGATCCCCTCTGCCTTTTGCCATTTCTGGTGCTTCAAAGGCCTCCACTAATTCAGGGATGCAGGTACCAACATGCATGCCGAGTCCACTCGGCTTAATAGTTACACTAATTAAAATCAGACTATGGGGGAGATGGGCTAGTCAGGAGTGCATGACCAAATGGAGTAGTCACACCTCCAGTACAAACTACAAAGAAAAAAAGGGGGATTTTAGTCAGCACATCCCAGTGTGCAGGTGCACGTTGCTATGGCTAAATGCACAAGGAAAGGAAAATACATACAATGCAACGGCACACTGCCAACCAGATAAAGCACAAAATGCCATAGTGATATGAGGTATTCTGAAGCTAATGCTATGCTTGTTTAGTAAATTAGAGATTCTTGGCAAATATATTTTGTACAAAATTATCTGAGCCCGTCCACCAAATTGTCAAGGTGATCTCTGTAGGACGGGAACCTAACACTATTTCCTACCTGTTATGTGCCAACCTTGGCTTCCATATAATCAGGGGGTGTTCGTTCCACATGCATGCTGGATCTACTCTGCCTTTTGCCGTTGCATTGTATGTATTTTCCTTTCCTTGTGCATATAGCCATAGCAACGTGCACCTGTGCACTGGGATGTGCTGACTGAAATCCCCTTTTTTTCTTTGATGGAAAGCTAAGTGGAGAGGAATCTCAATCTGGTGGTCCTGTGCACATGACCGGTAGTGAACAGGCAGTAGCCTGGTGGGGTACATACCATAGGGGCAGACCTAACAGTTGTTATAGGGATGAAAAAAGGGGACTAAATCCTGGTTGGATTCATCCCATTTGATATTGGGTGGGACTGGCAAGAATTCCAGTCCCTAGAGGAGCTACATTGTTAGCAAGCTTTGGCAAATTGGTCTAAAGGTCACTTTACACAGGACAACAGAGCACCAATTTGTCGGGAAGGAAGCATTGCTTTCCGACAATCTGTTGCTTGATGGTGGAGGACACCGGTGCATTTACATGCAGCAATCTCTTCCCAGTTAGTCCAGAGTAGGTGGAGGTGCGATCACTAATGCCATCACTGTTCCCCATACTGACTCATTGTTTGCCGACAGCCAATTGTGTTTACACAAAAAGATCTGCTGTCGGTACACAATGTGCACACAAACGATCAGATTACATGATGACGAGCGTTTCACTCATTCATCGGGTAATTGGCAGTACATTTACACCACCAGATAATCGGTAACGAGTGTTCTTATGAATGCTCGTTAACAATTATCTTTAAGATTTGCACCCCGTGTAAGCCCTTAAGGCCCCATGCAGACGACTGGCGGCGGCCTCAGGAAGTGCACGGCGTCATAGCGACCAATGGCGCCGTGCGCTCCCGTCCTCTGGGGCAGCACAGGCCGGGCTTTCACGGCTCAATACGGTCGTCTGCATGGGGCCTAGGGCTCATGTTGGGGGAAACTTAAGACCAGGCCCTTCTGTTCTCAAAGGCACCATAAAAGGGATGGGGATCCTAGTGATCTTCTTATAGCCTCGGCCATCTTTATGTAGCGCAACAGATCTTTTTTTCAGATCTTTAGAGACTTCTTTGCCTTGAGGTGCCATGTTGAACTTCCAGTGACCAGTATGAAAATGTGAGAAAGATATCACCAAATTTAAAGGGGTTATCCTATGACTAATGTAAAAAATGAAAACCAGATATCATATAGTACATGACAATCTCTTTCTAACAAAGCTAGAACCAGCCCTGTACCTCACATGGATCCAGAGATCTCCTCATTCATTGCTCTGCAAGATTTTATCAAGCTGGCAGCTCAAGGGGAGTGTCTTTTCTGCTGCAGCTAAGGGGGCGTGTCTCAGCTCTCCCTATCACAGCTCAAGAGGCAGTTGAAAGATGAAACTGAGCGTGTGCGGCCGTCTCAGTGAGCAGGTCAAAGAAATAAGAAAAAAACAAACTGCAGGTGGAGCTATACAGATCCATTTTATTGAATCACTCAGTGGCTATGCTAAATATTTAATTACATGCAATTACAAACGTATTCAGATCCAGGAGCTGGTTTGAAAACCGTAGAATATTTTTTGTGGAAAAACCCCTTTAATACACCTGCTCCCATTCACACCTGAGACCTTGTAACATGAACGAATCACATGACCCTGGGGAGGGAAAATGGTTAATTGGGCACAATTTGGCATTTTCACTTAGGGGTGTACTCACTTTTGTTGCCGGTGGTTTAGAGATTAATGGCTGTGTTGAGTTATTTTGAGGGCACACCACATTTACACTGTTATACAAGCTGTACACTGACTACTTCACATTGTATCAAAGTGTCATATCTTCAGTGTTGTCACATGAAAACATACAATAAAATATTTACAAAAATGTGAGGGGTGACACATACTGTAAATGTTTTTTGGCCATATGCCACACAATGTACACCAGATAGATCTGTACAGCAGTAAATATATATATATATATATATATATATATATATATATATATATATTATGCAGTTATTCCAAGTTTCTCTTGTAGTGTTAGTGATCATCTGACTTATGGCATTGCCGCAAACAAGCTCCTCCACCTACCCCAAGTTTTGATCTTTACCTACTTCAGCCATGAAAGAAAGGGAAAATGATGCATCCTGAGCTGGGAGGTGGAGCAAGATGTGAAGAGGTCTTGTAAGTATAGTTTGTCCTTCATGTTGTAGAAACAGTGAATTACAACACATAAGGACCTGTCACCAAAAGGTATGAAAACACTGTAGATCTGAATAAAGTGATGCGACCCATGCATAGACAGGTTACTGCCTCCTACAGCATCAGAACACTTCTTTTCTCAAATAGCCTTCTCATTATATGCTTTGTGCAGATGGAAGATCCCCCAGTATAAGACCCCACAAATTTATTGATCCTCTCCTCCTGTCAAAGTTCCTGCCACCTCCCTACAGCCCTGCGAGCATCATCATATTACAGGTCAATGCTCCCTACAAGATCAGCTCACTGCTCTCCTGCCATACTCTGTGTTGCTGCACCCATTGATCTTTTTAGATACAGGAGGTTCTCTTCACTTTCTACTTCAAATCTGCCAACACCCAAACATGAGATGCAGGTTGTTTCCGCTCTAACTCCGGTCTCCTACATAAATGTTTAGGTTGTAAGCTCTTGAAACTATGGATTTTTATCCTTGCAAAACCTTTTTTGTGTTTTTTTTTCTGCCATATTGGACAGCTGGGTAACAAGCGAGGGATTACAGAGTAAAGTTGAATACAGTCAAATTCTGACAGTTTTCGATTGCAGATTTGTATGTGCAATGTTAATCACAATTAGAGGAACAGTGCCCCCAGTGGTAGACTTTGGTTGTAGACTTTGCTCTCGGGTGCAGCTAAACATTTTGTAAATAATCATAACAGCCTCATCGACACTCTAAAAGTTATTATTATAGAAAAAGTGTCCAAGCCTCTATGGGGGGGGGGGGTCATTTGGAGAGAATGTGACTTTTTGGATATTAACACCAGCAGGTCTAAATTACAAAAGTGATTTGAATTATCTTTACTAACTCTGACTTATCAAAAATAGTGCTTCCCACAGAACACAAATGGATAGGTCATCAGTAACTGATCGGTGGGGTTCCGACACCTGGAACCACTGCCGATCAGCTGTTTGAGAAGGCACCAGTGCTCCCATGAGTGCCGTTACCTTCTCGCAGCTTACCAAGCACAGCGCCGTACACTGTACAGCCACTGTGCTTGGTATGGTGCTTAGCCCCACTCACTTGGGGCTAAGCTGCTTCTAGGCCACGTGACTGACCGATGAACGTGACCTCACTGGCCTAGGAAAAGCTAAGAGAAGGCCGCGGCGCTCACGGGATCTCCACCAATCAGATACTGAGCACCTATCCAAAGGGTTTTGCCTGCTTCCAGGTGCACCCGGTTAGCTGCCTGTTTCTGAGATGTTCGCCTCCTGCACATTATGCTATGAGTAAGAAACAGTGCTACTAGGTTCGAAACATGACAGCCAGATGACCAGGGCTCTGTGTCACGTACCTTATTTTAATGGGTTTTTACAATAAATGGTGATTTTATCTTAATCGTTTCCTCGAGTGCCAGAATTCTCCTTTCTATTGTACCTAAGTTGTACCTATTGCCAAAGCAGCGGTTCCTGGACACTGAGTGAGATCGTTTCTAAGCCTATGCTACTACATTAAAATATAGTGATCTAGACCAGGGGTAGGCAACCTCCAGCACTCCAGCTGTTGTGAAACTACAAGTCCCAGCATGCTCCACTCTTCTAAGAAATCTCATAGAAATAAATGTAGCATGCTGGGAATTTAATTCACCACAACAGATGCAGTGCCGAAGGTTGCTGATCTAGACTTTGGTTGTAACAACCAAAACTTGGAGTAAATCTGTTTTAAGTATCCAAAAGTTACAGGGATTGTCTAGCCTTTTTTAAGTAATGGCCTAACCTAAGGAAAGGCCATCACTGTCTGATCAGCAGGGGTCCGACACCCCGCACCCTGTGGATGGTGCTTCAGTGGAAGCAGTGCTGCAGTGTCGAGCGCAGGATAGTTCCAGCACCGACTTCTGGCAACAGAGCTTCACAGAACCGCTGATCAGTGGGGCTGCAGGGCCTATCCAGAGCCAAGTGTAGTCAGATCCTCTTTTCTGCTCCCTCATTTACTGTCTGTAAGTTGTACTGGCTGTAGGGGAGTGCAGTGACTGCAGGACCCGACCACATACGTTTTATTTGTAGTCTGTAACCATGGAGAAACCTAGTTTTCTGAGATGCCCAAAATTGCGGAGAAGGCCAGGATGATATAGAATTTAAAAAAAGGACTCTTAGACAACTGCTCAATCCCATACCGGCACTGCCGCTGCAGTGATGACATGCCCGACTGCATCATCTGACCGCTGCAGCCAATCATGGGCCCCTGTGGTCACATGAAGTGATCAAAGACATCATTGCGGCAGGGAGACCAACAATGCAGCAGTGACGTGACCACTACCCCAGGCAACTGTTGAGGCCAGTGACTGGCTGCAGCATTTACATGGAGTAGCTGGCATAACCGCTGCAGCACCAGAAGCATGGACACTGGGGACAAGTGAGTAAGGTTTCTTTTAGATTTTATAGCGGTCCCAGATCCACAATTTTTGGTGGTCTCAGAAAACACTAGTAATTTTTTATTTTTAGATGTACTAATACAATAGAATTATTGTAAGGGTTCACATACCCTTTAAAGGGAGAACTATGGATCAGGTGACCACCTCACCAATTTCAGTATGGGTGTAAACCAGGACTATTTGTTGAGATATTATGACAAATATAATGGATACACTGTATCAGGATGATGAGGCTGACACCTTCGGGGGGGGTTTCCCTCCGAGAGTCCACAATGCTTGGGTTGTGTTGATAATCCAGAGTCAGGGGCTGTTATTACAGTGATTCATGTGACACAGACATGAGACTTACATCTTAAGTGCCATAACAAGACCGAAAACCCACAGAGATAGAGCCTCACCACACACACATGTGATCTCAGGATGACCCAGCCCTTGTTACATAACTGCAAAGAGAAATGTGTCGGAGAGGAAATCGAGATAAACAGAGAGGCGCCCCAGAGATGTGAAAGCTGATTGGCCAAGAACAGCGGCATATATCTGTGCCCACAAATATATATTGTACTCCAAAAGACACGACCACCAGCAGTATGACACGATTACTGTGACAACATTGCTACCTCATTTTTTATTCAGGGTCCCCCATACACATTTGGCTAGTTTCACACTAGAGTTAAAACTTTCTGGCAGAAGAGCAGCCTGCTAGTGTTCATCGTATCCGGCATGAGTATAATGGGACCCAGCGGTGATCCGGCCTGTTTCCCGCATTAGTGCCTGGGTTTAGCGGTTTTTGTCCGGCCAAATCCCAGGCCGGATTTCCACCGGGTCCCATTATAGTCAATGGGCTCTGGTGGGGAAATGTAGTATCTGGCTATGCCGGATTTTAATGCTAGTGTGAAACTACCCTTACTGTATTGTTGGCCAAACCCACCGAGAATGGCGAGTTTGGCTGACACTCTAATGTGTATATGAAGAGCACTCCACTGTCCCCTGACAGATGATGTTGGGGGAGAGAAGGATAGCATGAAAAGAATATTCTCACCCCAATCCTTTTGTTCTTCTGGAGATAAGCTGTCCCCAGACGTGTCTAGCAGTAGCTTTCTCCTCTCTCTGCATCATAGAATGCACATACACATTCTGTGGAGCTGTCAGGGGCGGATAGGCCATAGACCTTACAGAGAAAGTTCCTGATGAGCCTATGCCCAGGGGGCCGCCTGAGACCTCCTCACAGCCAGCCAGTGGAAGTTTTTGGGGATGTATTTTGTGATGGACTGTGGTATTTGGCTCTGTTGGGGTCATATAATGTGCCACAATATAGTATTGCTGGCCCTTCCTTCCATCAATTTGGACCCAACTACGAAATGGAGCCACTTATTATTTTTTCCGGGGCCCCTTTAAGTTCCCAGTCCGCCCCTGTGTATGGGGAAGCCGGGAGGGAGGCAGGAGAAATAGCTGTCGGACAGTAGCTGTCGCTACTGAATGAGGATGCCCTGCTTTAAAGTAGCCCTAGTCCTATAGTTTTCCAACAGCTAGAGTCACAGAACAATCTAGGGAACCAGTTGAAGGGGTTGTTTGAGATTAAAAAAACAGAATACAGCCCGTTTGTTTTTCCAGAAATAGTGCCACTCACGTCTGTTGGCTGTGCCTGGTACTGCAGCTGAGCCAAATTCACCACATTACACACTGCTGACCATAGCAACCACCTGTAAGCAAAGCGGCTTGAATTCCCATAATGTCCACTGCAGTTCATATCTAATGCATTGTACCGAACCTGTCTGTAAATGTGCCACAGGGGGATGCCAACAAGGTACATATGTTGCAAAGTGGATAACCGGATGCAAAATATTTGGTCATTCATGCTAGGAAAATAGTAGAGCTGACAGGGCTGGATGCAACCTCTAGCTAACCTGTTATGTTGCTGTTTACACCTTTTAAGGACTAGTTGGTGAAAGTTATGTATTATATAAATATAAACGGATCCGCGAAACATACGGATGATGTCTGTGTGTATTCTGTATTTTGCAGAGCAGAACAGCTGGCCCCTAATAGAACAGTAATAATATGACATGTTCTATTTTTTTGCGGAACGGAAATACGGACATACGGAAACGGAATGCACACGGAGTAACTTCCATTTTTTTTGCGGACCCATTGAAATGAATGGTTCCGCATACAGTACCCAAAAAAAACAGAACGGACACGGAAAGAAAATACGTTCGTGAGCCCTTGGCTCCATGAGCCCTTATGGATGATCCCATATGTAGAGATGCAAACAGCCATAGGCTACATGCACATGCAAACGGCGGATCTGCAAATTATGGATACCGGACGCATGTATCCGTATTAAGCTAATAGAACTGCGTATTCTTGTTTGCCAAACCGACAAGAATAGGACATGAATGGATGACATCTGTGTGCTGTCCGCTATAGACGCTATAGTTATGCACGGACAGAGGTGAAAACTATTTTCCCAGTTACAATCTGAGGCACAAAGCTGGAAATGAGCATAATACCTGGATGAATACATATACTGTATTCTCACAGGACTCTTCACGCCTTATTACAACTCATCAGTGTCAGTTATGGGAACGGGTTGTGGCTCCGCAAGGATTTTCTAAAGGTTCATTCACTGTCACTGTCTATAATTTGCCTATGGGGAGTAAATAATATTAAGCATTTACTATGTGAATTACATATACTGAATTATTAATGATATATATGTTATTGTATATTATATTCACAGTGATGTAATCAGCAGGAACAGATAGGTGGACACTCCTCGTCTGGACTGGAACTACTCGCTGCATACCCTGTTAGCAGCTTCCACGGTGTGCACAGACTTCGTGTTGCTTACCTTCTGGAGCAAATTGTGTTGCTGTGCCTTTAAAAACTTTTTCCAAACAGTGAAGCATTGATCATTGGCCACAGTAGCACAGAGAAGGCACAAACAAGGAAAGCCAAAGTTTGCGCCTCCTGTATGATAATGACAGTGTGAGTTTCATTGTGAGCTGTCAGACTTTTAAAGACATATACCCACTCTCTACTAGAAGGACTTGCTTGTCTTGCCCCCAGGGGAATGAGCAGTGTGATTCCTGCATTCCTCCTCTGTCCAGCAGGTGGCCACAATGAGTCACTCTTATGACTTTTTGCAGCCATCTTTCCCTCTGCAAAGCAGAGCAAGCAGTGCGAGAGAAAGCAGGGGAGAGGGAGAGAGCTAGTGCCGGAGCTGCTTCGTCTGACTTGGAACTGTCTAAGTCTGGATGTCCCCCACTTTAAAGAGAACCCCACAAGACTCCAACCCTGCAGATTAGAAGCACCAGCAGCTACCATGGATGAAGCTATCCACAGTTTGCAGGAGAGACAGTTACTGGAGCACAGAGATTTCCTGGGGTAAGGCTATTTCTTAGACTTGGAGCTCTTGGTGCCGACTGAGAAGTGAAGTCTAAGCCCAGCTGTTACTAACCTGACACTTCTTTGTAGAATGGACTACCCCTCCTTATACCTGTGCAAGCCCAAGAGGGGAATCAAGAGAGATGACAGCAAGGTAGGAAGTTTTTTTATTTCTTATAACAGGGGAAGGGGGAGGGGGTCGTTGTGATCCCAGACAGTAGATCTGACTTGCACGGAATCCTAAGTGTCTGTCTCGATGGATACAGTGTGACACTGGAACCTTTTTTTCTTGTACCTTTTTCTCCTTAGGAGACCTATAAACTGCCTCACCGACTCATTGAGAAAAAGAGGAGAGACCGAATAAATGAATGTATCGCGCAACTGAAAGACCTTCTGCCTGAACATCTCAAACTCACGGTAAGATCCCCACTTGGCGTCTTGTAGTCATATATAATTAATAGCCATGAATATTTTACAAAGTCCATTGATCTGCTGAGGGGGTCAATTGTGCGTGTGCCACGTTGAGCGGTGGGGATCCTTACCCTGCACATGTCTGTTGTCTTATCAGTGGTGTGAGTTCCTGGTATTCCTGGGCTGCTGGCTTGTCTGTGGAAAGCTGGCGTTGGTACTGACATATTTTTTTCCTTGATGTTTTTGTATTACAGACATTGGGGCACTTGGAGAAAGCAGTGGTGCTGGAGTTAACTTTGAAACACTTGAAAGGTTTAACGTCCCTGACAGAGCAGCAACATCAGAAGATCATCTCATTACAGAACGGTGAGTGCAGGTTACGCTTGCTCTGGGTCGTCGCTGGCTTGTTAGTCCTTTTTTGGTGGTTGAAATGCACATATATCTGTATTGTGTAGACATTACAGTCACACTACTCCTTTAAGATAATCCAGACAACAAGGTCTGGCCAGTGCAGTGTTCATGTTTTGCAGGTGGTAGGGGAAGGGGGGGGGGTCTTATAAACCATGTAGGTAAATGTATTTAACAAATCAGTGCTAATTTTCAAAGGCTGTCCTAACAATCCTGCAAATGACTGGGATTGTCCTAGGGAAAAAAATTGTCACCTTGTCTTCATGAGGGTTCACTGTAAAGTTATTGTGTCCACTGTAAAAGTTCTCAAGAAGTAGTTGACGGTGCTTTGATTCGAGTGGTGGGTCTGGAAAGAGAGAGGTAGACAGTGGGTGACTTCTTTGTCCGGAAATCTTTTGTCACTGCCATACCTGGACACTGAGTCACTGATTCGAGACGTTTGTACAAGAGGTGGTGTTACTGGGGAAGCTGAGAGCTGAGCCTTAAGGTGGAATTTGGGTTTCTCCTTAATCTTAGGTAAATTCTGGCGTGGAGATTTCATGCAGGATGCTGATAAGCAGATGTTGGTTGTTGAGTTTACTCTTTGTCTGTGTTTGCCATGAACAGGAGAACGTTCAACTCCCATCCAGTCAGATCTGGACGCTTTCCATTCCGGTTTTCAGACGTGTGCCAAAGAAGTTCTGCAGTACCTCTACCGGTTTGAGAGCTGGTCAGCCCGGGACCAGAGGTGTACCCAGCTCATCAACCATCTCCATACTGTGTCCAGCCAGATCCTGCCCAGCTCTCAGCTCCTGTTACAGCAGATTCCTGGTGGGAAAGCACCTTCACCATCTCCATCTCGAGGGGTTCAAAAAGTAGAGAACCAAACAAACTGTGTTCCGGTAATTCAGAGGACACAAAACCTGGAATTGAGTGAAAATGACACTGATACTGACAGTGGCTATGGGGGCGAGGGGGAGAAGATGGACACTAAAAATGAGGGACAAAGTGGTGGCAAGGGCCAAGAAGCCAACAGTGTGAATGTCAAACAGGAGCCACTGGATGAACCGTCACCTAAAAGGTTTAAGGCGGAATGCTCGGGATTGGGAGGGTCAGCCATTGGCTCTGATCCAATTCTCAGACCTGATGCCAATCTTCTCAACACTTTGATGGGATTTGGAAGTGGTCCTTTTGGTCAACAAGCACCTTTCTGTTTACCCTTTTACTTCATCTCGCCCTCAGCAGCAGCTGCAGCAGCGGCATATATGCCTTTTTTAGACAAAGGTGGTTTGGAAAAATACTTGTACCCAGCGGCTGCCCCAATCCCTTTCCTCTATCCAGGAATCTCAGCCCAGGCAGGAAGCACTTTCCCATGCCTCTCCTCTGTTTTGTCCCCCGAAAAGATGGCAGGCTGTTCCTCAGCCCTATTGTCAGAGCTCCCGGCATCACCTTTCCAAGCTGGTGTTCCTACCTCACTGGCCACTGAGGATCTTCGGGAGCCTTTACAAGACCTCTTGCAGCCTCCTAAGGAGAACTGATTATAAGACACTGGGAATTGAAGCAAAAAATCTATATACTTATCAATATGTATGTATAAGGAGCCTCTCATTTTTGTAGCAAGTATTGAAGTATCTTACTGGATCAACATTAGGGTTGTATATTGATGGGACGGATGATGGCTGCTTTAATTTAACTCACAAAGTGCTAGTTTAGTCAAGTGGAGGTTATAAGTGGAAGGCATGTAAGTCTGAATATACTTTTTGTTTAACACCCAATCCCCCCTGCCAGCACCTGGTTAAAAAAACACAAAGATCTAGGGAAAAATTAAGACAATTACACAAAGTTTACAAAAACTCTGCAGTGCCCACTAAGCTGGTGACTTTTATCAGGTGAACTATTTATTGTCAGGCAGGCATAACTGGCTTTAAGCAGTCATCCTATGTAGACTATATAATTTCAGGTTCTAAAGATGACCTTTATATTAGACAAGTACAAAAATAGCAGATTCTCAGCAGAATACAGAATGAATATATATATATATATATATATATATATATATATATATACAATGTATATGTAAATGGTCCACCAACTTTTCTAAAGTATAGGTGGAGAAATTGGAATAAAGAAATTCCATTTTTATTGCAATTGTTATTAAAGCTAAAAAGCGAATCTGATAGTCCCAATTTTTCTTTAAGTTGTATAAAATTTTTATACGCTACATATTTTTCGGCTATCAAACTCTTTCATAAAGTTTCCAAAAATTCCAAAAATGTAGTGAAGACTCTTCACCTTCTTTTTTGTTAATACAATTTTTTGTAATAATCAACTTAATTCATGAGCTGAGATTTCATTTTCAAAGAGACAAAAATTCAAAGCAACAGTCCCAGCTAATAGAATTCTACAGTAGACAATCAGAGTAAATGTGTCAGTTGGGTCTTTCCTCTGTCATGTACAATAGACACTCGCCAAGCAGCGTGAGAATAATGGGTAATTATTCCAGTAGATTTTATGCCGTAACCTGTTATATAAGAGAGGTGTAATTATACCTTGTTTGGCAGATAAAGAATATTGTGTTCTCAGCTCTTTCACCGAAATGGGCTCAGCCAATAAATTATGTAATCGACCTCTTACGTAGATTATTTAATTGGGCAAAAGCATGCCTCGGCCCATGTGACCTGCTAGTATGTTTATAGACTGTAGGCTTGTTGTACTACGTCTCCTCCCTGTGACCACAGAATATGATCCTGTGTCCCAGCCAGAGCCATCTCTATGTAGTGTTAATGTTGGTCTTGTATCCATGGGTTTGGGGGCAATGAAGTTTTGCATTTTTTTTCATTTGTTTTGCTGTAAAAACAAAGCCTGAATTGTGTTAAAAAATTCTAAATCCTTCCATTTAGGGGAAAAATCTTTAAAACTTTTTTTTTTCTGGAGTGAGTTAAAAAAAAAACTAAAAAAAAAAATCACAAAAATTCTTTGTGATATTTCTGTTTTTGTTTTTTTTTAATATGTTGGGCTTTGAAGTGGTTATAACTGTAGATTCTGAACTCTCGTTTCTAGTTGCACTTTAATTTTACCAGTTTCTTAAGTTCCACTTGATAAACTTGCACTTGGCGTCTTGACGAGATTGTTCTTCTTCTTTCTTCTTGATACTTGAAAGTGGAGTTTAGTGAGAAAAAATATCCATGTAAATTGTCAAAAACAACGGTAGCACTTTATTGGTTGACTGGCTGTGAATGACATGATGTTCGTCTGATGTCTCTTTGAATGGTAGTAAAAGTGTGAATCCCCAGTTCAAATTTTTTTATTATATATTTGCTCAAAAGTAAAAGAAAAAAAACACAAAAAAGTGCACTGAAATAAAAAAAATTATTTATTTGTAGCTTAAAAAAAGTTATTACTGAATTGATAAACTGGAAGGTGGACTCCACCAGTTGGAGATGGGGAACTACAAGTCCCAGCATATTCTGCAAACCTGCCAACTTGGGTTTGTGGCAGTGTTGGGACTTCTTGTCTGTTAACCTCTTGTGCACTGGAGACAATTGTGTTTACTGTTCTGACAGCAGAAGGATAGAAACCATTCCACCAAGTAGTGATTTGTTTTATATATTGCAGGGAAGGGTCTATTCCTGTCCCAAATGATGCCCTTTAAGGGGCACATTGAATGTCTGTGTGGTGCTGAGCACCTGTTTACTGGACTTTGTCTCTTTAGTAAAAGTTTTTGTTTTTATATTAAATTTATATACATAGTTTTGATGTCTTGGGCCCATCACCCAGTATGTGGCTAAAACCATTGCAGCTGAGGTGACTTGGCGCCGTCCCTTGGTGTGAGTCCCTTGATGGTGAGGAGGTGTTTAACCAATCAGACCCTGACCTTGTCTCTCTACCTGTCAGTGTTACCATGTTTTGGACTAATCTATAATGTCTCCTTTTACTCTTACTCTAGATGAATAACCTGAGGGTCTCCATATGTTGTACTAATACTACAACCTGCCATGCCAGCCCCCAGAGACCGAAAGGCTACTTATCTCAGATCTAGATGAAAGGGCAGTTCCAGTGATGTGGAAAAATAATCCTACCTACCCAGTTCCACCATCTTGCCCATAGGGGCAGTATGATAGTAGTTTTTGCACATAGGGACAGTATTATAGTAGTTATATATATGTCCAAAGGGGGTAGTATTATATTATAGTTTTGGAGGTGCTAAGGTACTGATTGCCTTAAAAATTCTATCGCATGCCAAACTTCTTGTGATTTTCTCAGCCTGTAGCTGTTTTGGGACCACAAATCCCAGCAAACTTTGTAGTTCAACTACAACTTAACCCCCACCCCCCACACACACATATGAGATGATAGATGGACTACTCCATAGACAGACCCTACTCCTTTTGAATGTTTATTTTTTTTTTTTTTCAAAAACATTTTCATTATTTTTAGGGACTTTAGAAAATCTGCTGTAATTCTAAATTTGACAAGTCTAACTTAGTAAAATCGTGTCCTGGAGGCCACCAGACAGCGGAGATAATGATGAAGGAAGCTTCCTTCTTTTTTAATAGGACTTAAAGAAGACCTTGTCTAGATATTTATAGGTTGTTGCCAAGGTAGCACTGTGAGATATCGCACTTCATTGTTATGTAAGAGGTGAGATGCGACAGAGAGTGACTAAGGGTGAATAATCCCTGTTTTTTTTTATTTTTTTGGTAATTTTTCGCTGCTGTTTGCCTCAAACGCTGTGTTTAAACAACGTTCTACAAACTTTACGAGCCAACGCTGTGGCCGGTTTTGTATATAGATGTGAAATACATCCGAAACGAATGATGTCTGATGAGCTATTTTTGTAAAGGGGGTCAATTTTTTTGCGATTTAATATATGTTATTTGGAAGGATTTGCAGTAACAGAAGTTGTACTTTTGTTGCAATGCTTTTTGCTTGGTATATACTGTGTGCTGCCATAAATTATTGAAATAAAATACAAAAAAAGTGAGGAAAAAATGTGGGTTTGTGTATCCTTTCTTGATTTGTCTTTATTGTTACTGTATGTAAAAGTAGCGATCTAGAATACTTTGGGAATTCTGGTGTTCTGTAATGATAATGGCACTCTTACAGGGATCCTTCAGTTACTACTGTGATATGTCAGCAAAGTAGTGCAGGAACTTCTACCGTGCAGTGGGGTCCGGGGCTGTTAGACCCGATTACTGTGTGTGTGCCCAGGCCATAATGGATGACCTCATTCCCTGGCCTGTGCTTCCCCAGCAGCTGCCACAATGCAGTGATGTCACTCCACCTGCTGAGCTGAGTGGGACAGAGCACAAGCAGCGGATCATCCTCCGGCCTGTGTGCTGTCCTGCTCAGCTCAGCAATGACGTCACTGCAGCTGCTGCTGGAGAGGGTATGATATGCTCTATTCATCGAGGGAACAGGGCTAGGTGAGTATTACTTTTTATTTTATTAATACTACAGAGGCTTCACTACTCTAAGGGGGTATTAATCAGGCAGCACTACTGTAAGGGGACACTAAGGGGCCAGCACTACTGTAAAGTAGACATAACTACTGTGTAGGGGCATTCTTTGAAGTGGGCACTAAGGTGACATGATTACTGTGTGGGGCACTAAGGGAGATTTCTACTGTGATTGGGCACTAGGGGGGAATACAAAATTTGTGGGGCACTAAGGAAGCATACAGGGCACTGACGAATAATATAAGCTCTTGATTCCTCCTGTCCAGCACAAGTAAGCATTTTATTTTCATATTTTTACATCACTGAGTGGGTGGGGGAATGACATGGCGAGAATGCCCAGTCTTAACTTGCTACAGAAGTGTGGGTTGCTACGGGAGGGAGGCACAACATTTAATAGTTACACCCGTGAACTAAGGACATCAGCACAGAGCTTATATGTTTATATGATTGCATGGGTATTCCAGTCTCCTCTGACACTCCAAAAACACACTGAGGACAATTTGTACAGTGCTGTGCAATTTGTTTACTGTATTAGAAAGATTAAAAAAAAAATTCTACCCAACTTGGGACATGTGTCTCTGATTCCATCTGGATGCCTGCAATTATAAAAGCTAGGTTGCCCTAGTTTGTATCTTAATAGCCAAGGCAGAATGTATTTTGGCCATCTGAGGCACATACCCTGCCAGTCCCTGCCTACACCCTAATCTAAAGAGAACGTGTACTGTTAAAGGGGCTCTCCAGCTTTCTGTAAATGAAGCTTAAAGGGAACCTGTCACCATCAAAATGCAGTGTAATCTGCATGCAGCATGGGACCACAGTTTGAGTAATCGAGTGAATTCACCGTCATGTGCTTTGTACATATCCTGCTAATCTAGTGGGCTGCCCTATTGTGGATATACTTCTTGTTCACATCACTGTTATTTTTTTCGGTTGTTCTGCTTGGTTAGAGGAGCAGAACAATGGAAAAAAATGGAAGTGATAGGTCACATAACTGTCCCAAACTACAATTGAGTCCATTCAGTTGCCATTCAGAATACTGTTTTTTTTGTTTTTTTTTAACCGAACAAAAAAGTCCTGCATGCAAGGCTTTTTGTCCAGTCTTTTTTATGGAATCTAAGATGGAGGCCCAGAATGGAGTCTCCAACGGAGATGTGAACTTGCCCTTACTTGTAGTTGTGGAAATAACCATCTAACCATGAGAATTTGAATATGTGTTGAAAACCATAATTTACTCTATTTGAACATATATATACAGTACAGACCAAAAGTTTGAACACACCTTCTCATTCAAAGAGTTTTCTGTATTTTCATGACTATGAAAATTGTAGATTCACACTGAAGGCATCAAAACTATGAATTAACACATGTGGAATTATATACTTAACAAAAAAGTGTGAACCAACTGTAAATATGTCTTATATTCTAGGTTCTTCAAAGTAGCCACCTTTTGCTTTTAATTACTGCTTTGCACACTCTTGGCATTCTCTTGATGAGCTTCAAGAGGTAGTCACCTGAAATGGTTTTCACTTCACAGGTGTGCCCTGTCAGGTTTAATAAGTAGGATTTCTTGCTTTATAAATGGGGTTGGGACCATGAGTTGTGTTGGGCAGAAGTCAGGTGGATACACAGCTGATAGTCCTAGTGAATAGACTGTTAGAATTTGTATTATGGCAAAAAAAAAGCAGCTAAGTAAAGAAAAACGAGTAGCCATCATTACTTTAAGAAATGAAGGTCAGTCAGTCCAAAAAATTGGGAAAACTTTGAAAGTGTCCCCAAGTGCAGTCGCAAAAACCATCAAGCGCTACAAAGAAACTGGCTCACATGAGGACCGCCCCAGGAAAGGAAGACCAAGAGTCACCTCTGCTGCGGAGGATAAGTTCATCCGAGTCACCAGCCTCAGAAATCGCAGGTTAACAGCAGCTCAGATTAGAGACCAGGTCAATGCCACACAGAGTTCTAGCAGCAGACACATCTCTACAACAACTGTTAAGAGGAGACTGTGTGCAGCAGGCCTTCATGGTAAAATAGCTGCTAGGAAACCACTGCTAAGGACAGGCAACAAGCAGAAGAGACTTGTTTGGGCTAAAGAACACAAGGAATGCACATTAGACCAGTGGAAAACTGTGCTTTGGTCTGATGCGTCCAAATTTGAGATCTTTGGTCCCAACCACCATGTTTTTGTGCGATGCAGAAAAGGTGAACGGATGGACTCTACATGCCTGGTTCCGTGAAGCATGGAGGAGGAGGTGTGATGGTGTAGGGGTGCTTTGCTGGTGACTGAACCAGCATGGCTACCACAGCATCTTGCAGCGGCATGCTATTCCATCCGGTTTGCGTTCAGTTGGACCATCATTTATTTATCAACAGGACAATGACCCCAAACACACCTCCAGGCTGTGTAAGGGCTATTTGACCAAGAAGGAGAGTGATGGGGTGCTACTCCAGATGACCTGACCTCCACAGTCACCAGACCTGAACCCAATTGAGATGGTTTGGGGTGAGCTTGACCTCAGAGTGAAGGCAAAAGGGCCAACAAGTGCTAAGCATTTCTGGGAACTCCTTCAAGACTGTTGGAATACCATTTCAGGTGACTACCTCTTGAAGCCCATCAAGAGAATGCCAAGAGTGTGCAAAGCAGTAATCAAAGCAAAAGGTGGCTACTTTGAAGAACCTAGAATATAAGACATATTTTCAGTTGTTTCACACTTTTTTGTTAAGTATATAATTCCACATGTGTTAATTCATAGTTTTGATGCCTTCAGTGTGAATCTACAATTTTCATAGTCATAAAAATACAGAAAACTCTTTGAATGAGAAGGTGTGTCCAAACTTTTGGTCTGTACTGTATATATATAGATATATATATCTATATATATATAATATATATATATATATATATATATATATATATATATATATTGGTTTGATTAAAGGCCATGTGTGGCTGAAATGTCACAAACAAGCATTTTTTATTGAAAAAAATAATACATGTGTCATTATAATTTGAACTTTTCTATTTTTAGAAAAGAGTCAGTATAACTTGTATTTCATTCATTTAAGTTCCTGCTCATTCTAGGCTTTGAAGTCAAAGAGGAGGTCCTATCAGTTATTGACAGCTATCTCTGTATACACAGTCATAGCAGGAAGGCTGTCAATCACTGATAGGACCGCCTCCTTGACTTCAGAGATATAAATGTATAAATTACAAGTTTTACTGAATCATTTATCAATCTCAGCATCTCCTGCTCTATAACATGGTTCAAAAAGTTTAATGTAACAGGTTCCCTTTAATGACTGTACAATGAAAAGTTCTGCCACTGTCTCATATAATTCATGTTTCAATTCCTCGATATTTTCAAGATCTATGTGTGCTGCCAGTAAATGAGAAGATTCTTGTTTATATTTCCGAATCTGAAGACCTGTACAGACCTAATAAACTGAGAGTTTATTGCAAATGTTACAATAATCCACTGATACATTTTACCTGTGCTCAGAGGAGTAGCTAAAGGCTCATGGGTCCTGGTGCAAGAGTTCAACTTGGGCCACTCTTCCCTTAATGCTTTGTGGCAAGGGCCAGGACTGCACCTAGCCTTTCTGTTGCCTGAGGCAAAAATTGAATTCATCCCCCACCCATGGCCCTACTGTTAAAGACATACTTGGAAAACATTACATACAGCGCTAAAAAACATACAGAATAATGCAGTGCCACATACCTCTTACATTCAGTCTCTAATGTAGATATTTTCTTTCCTCATCTTCTCCTTTCAGACCAGATCGCCATGATGATTTCTTTCAGCCATCTCTTATCTCTGCAGAGTTTGACAGACATTCCCAATACTGTGCCCACGGTGGTCCCCAATACTATATTGCAGAAAATTCCCCTTGAAATTACTAGTACCACACAAATAGATGTCCCCATAGTGCTCCTCCCCTTCCCCCATAGTGGCCCAACAGCATGGTGCCAAATAAACAACAATAAACTCAAATACTTACCTCCATGTGGCTGTCAGCAATGTGGTGGATGCCTCTTCTGGCCTGTTTCTGAGCTGTATGCTACCTTGATCAGGTGGCACAATGATGATTACGTCACAACACCGCCTGTGCTGGCCTCTGATAGGCTACAGGCACTAGGCCTGAAGCCTATCAGAGGGAAAGGTGGGGCAGGGAGACATCTTGCCCGTGCACTGCTACAGCATCTAACTATATGGTCATCCTGAGGACAGTGATACATAATTGGCTGTGCGTCACAGACCCCTGTGGGTCCCCTGGCATAGGAGCCTGGTCTGACCACTGTGATCCCTATTGTTATGCCAATGCCTGTACTGATACATTGTAACAAACTTTGAGGAAAAGGTAGAGATCTGTGCAGCTGTTGTATTTAAAGGGATTTTCCACAATCCAGTGTGTCCCGCAGATGTGCCTTAATTACCCATAAAACGCTTGCTGGAAAAAGTTTGTAATATACTGTTTCTACACCATCCTCATAACTTTCTCCAAAAGTGGGTGTTGTGCGTACAAGGAGGAGCGGTGCCAGGGGACTCAGTGAATTTATCTTGCCACATTCTTGCCTTCACCTTTCTGGAATGTAATAGAATTTTTTCTATATTACGTTTTGGGGTATACATTTTACGCTGAAAAAAAAAGTTGGAAAAGTCTATGACCTGTGACAAAGCGGAAGTCTTCTGCGGCTGGTAAACTCTGTGTTCTAATTGTGGACTTTAAATGCTTTTATTGTAACAAGGATATCCTCAATCACGTCCTCAGCTCCAAGACAGATCTGACTAAAAACAGGGCCTTAACCAGGTGGCAGCTAGAGCACAACACTGTAATATCTGCTGCCTGAACACGAACACCATGTCAATCAGATCAGCAGGAGCTGCCATGTATATTTCCAAGAATACTACAATGCACATTATACTGTTATACCTATATACAGAGGACAGTATTATGGTATTCATATTCCGTTACATAGGGGGCAGTATTATAGTAGTTATATTCTTGTACATATGAAGCAGTATTATACCAGTTATATTCTTATACATAGGAGGCAGTATAACAGTAGTTATATTCTTGTAAATAGGAGCAGTATTATAGTAGTTATATTCTTGTACATAGGAGACAGTATTATAGTAGTTATATTCTTATATATAGGAGGCAATATAACAGTAGTTATATTCTTGTACATAGGAGCAGTATTATAGTAGTTATATTCTTGTACATAGGGGCAGTATTATAGTAATTATATTCTTGTACATAGGAGGCCAGTATTATAGCAGTTATATTCTTGTACATAGGAGGAGGCAGTATTATAGGAGTTATATTGTTGTACATAGGGGGCAGTATTGTAGTAGTCATATTCTTGTACATAGGCAGCAGATTTAGAGTAGTTATATGCTTGTACATAGTGAGTAATATTATAGTAGTTATCTGCTTGTACATTGAGAGCAGTATTATAGTATATTTTTTTACGTAGGGGACAGTATTATTATATTTATGTTCTTGTACATAGGAGACAGTATTATAGTAATTATATCCTTGTGCACAGGAGGCAGTATTATAGTAGTTCTATTCTTGTACATAGGAGCAGGGGCGTTGCTAGGGTCTCAAAAGATCCGGGGCCCAAGCCCCAATAAATATGGTCCAGTCGCCCCCGCTCCCCCCACACACCGCATTTTGCTGTACTTGCTATACAGCAGCACATACCTCTCACATCCAGTGCCGCCCAGGTGATGTATCCTCTGATGTAGATCATCTTTGTCATCATCTTCTCCATTTTGTCTGTACAACTTCTTTCAGCCACACCTCGTCTCTGCTGAGTCTGACACACAGACATCTCAGCTTCCTCACATTTCTATCATCATCCCCCATCCTCGAGTCCCAACAGTGTTATCCTGCTGCTTGCTGTTCTCCCCAATACCCCCAAATACTATCCTGAAGAAAAATTAGTGCCTCCATAGTAATAGTGCTCCCACCAATAGTAATTCCCTTCTAGAATGCCCTCATTAGTAATACTGCCACCTACAGTGCCCCCAACCATGATAACGCTCCCCAAGAGTGCCCCATTAGTAGAAGAGCCCTCCAGTATTAATAATACCCTCACAGAGCCCCCAGTAGAAATAAGGCCCTCCTATTGCTCCCCCAGTGGTAATAAAGCTATCTACAGACCCTTCAGTAATAATAAGGCTCCCATAGCGCTCTTAGTAGAAATAAGGTGGATCTATAAGTCCCTCCTATAGAGCCCCCTAGTGTTTTAATGCTCACCTTGAAGTGCCCCCAGTATTTATAATGCCAGCTGCAGTGCCCCCTGTAGTTATATTCCTGCCTCCACCATACAGTTCCATGTAAATAACATCACATCATCTCTTGCCCCCTCTAAAATACAGTCCTATGTAAATAACATCACTCCCCTCCAATATATAGTCCCATATAAAAAACACTATTTCCCTCCCTCTGTCATAGAGTCCCAAGTAAATAATATTACCCCCTACCCAGCTGCCACCAACATGCAATCCCATGTAAACAACACCCCCTCAACATTCAGTCCCAAAATCATTTCCCCCCACCAGCCACCTACAACATACAATCCCATATAAATAACATTTCCCCCTCAGCATTCAATCCCATGTAAATAACGTCCCTCCCTCCCACAGTTGCCATCAACATACAGTCCCATGTAAATAACATCTTTGCCTCCTCCAGCCCCCTCCAACATACATTCCCATGTAAATAACATCACTCCCTCCCACAGCCGCCTCCAACATACAGTCCCAGGTAAATAAGTTCACCCTGCCCCAGCCCCCTCCAACATTCAGTCCCATGTAAATAACATCAGTCCCTCCCACAGCTGCCAACACCATACAGTCCTATGTAAATAACATCCCTCCCTTAACATACAGCCCTAACATACAGTCCTGGTTAAATAACCACAACTCCCAGCATTGCTCTGCCTCTCCCTTCACTTACCTCTCCTCATGTAGCAGGTCTCACCACAGCTTCTTCCCCCAGGACGTCTCCTCTTCACTGTCGTCCTCTCCTGCACTGGTCCCATGATGGTGACATCATTGCAGGTCCTTCTCAACCACTGCCTGTTTTACCGGTCACATGACCGGTGATGTCATCACAGGTACTTCAGATCTTCCAGTGCATTAGATTCAATTGTATTGCCATCCTGAGGACAACAATACAGTTGTATCTGGCTGGCAGGCAGGACATTTGGGGCCTGGGACAAAACATCAGGGGCCCAGACCCTGAATGTTTTAACCTAGCAACACCCCTGCATAGGAGGCAGTATTATAGTAGTTATAGTCTTATACATAGGATCAGTATTATAGTAATTATATTCTTGTGCACAGGAGGCAGTATTATAATATTTGTATTTTTGTACATAGGGGGCAGTTACATATGGTTACATAGGTTGTTAAGGTTGGAAAAAGACAAATGTACATCAAGTCCCACTTTTAATCCTACTATATTGATCCACAGAACAAATCCCTGGATCAATGTCCATCTTCCTTTTAAGGAGGGGTTGGCCAAAGGGAAGGGCTGTGTAGAACATGATATATTGTAATAAGCCTCAATGTTATTTTGAAATAAAAAGTCTAAACCTTATTTGAAAACATCTCCTGTATTTGCTGTGACCAGCTCCTGCAGCAGGCTATTCCAGAGATGCACAGCCCTTATCGTAAAGAATGCTTGTTGCCTTTTTTTCTCCAGGCGTGGGGAGTGGCCCCTTGTTTTTTCAAGACTAAACAAATTTGCTCATAGCTAAGATCTGCCTTTTATGAGTTTAGTTGCTCTCTTTTGCACTTGTTCTAATTCCAGGGCATCCTTTTTATGAACTAGTTCCCAGAACTGAACCGCGCATTCCAGATGAGGCCATACAAATGCTTTGTATAGTGGCATTATTACATCCCTGTCCTGAGAGTTCATACCTCTTTTAATGCAAGACTAAATTCTGAGGCAGCTGACTAGCATTGCATGCTGTTATTTAGTTTATGATCTACTAAGACTACTTTCTCACTTGCGGCAGCAGGGTCCCCCACCAGAACAGCCTGCCGGATCCATGCTTACTCTAGCCCACCGTGCTGCAAGAACTCTGCTCCGGCCCCATTTACTATAATGTTGGCGGGACGGAGGTCTGGCCACAGTGCAGCAAACAAGCCCAGAGGTGGCCGGACAAAAACTGCAGCATGCTGGACCGGCCTCCTCTCTGTATGTTTGTTGTGCTGCGGCCGGACCTTTGCCCGCCCCCATTATACTGAATGGGGCGGAGCAGACTTCCAGCGGCACGGTGGGCTAGCGTTAGCACGGATCTGTTCCGCCCCTGGAGCTGTGAAAGTGTGCAAGTGTGAAAGTAGCCTAATATACCCAGATCCTCCTCAACAAGTGACTCTCCCAGTTTTACTCCCAGTAGGACATACTGTATGCAGATTAGCAGCATGATTAGCCCCCAGGTACATAACTTTACATTTATCTATATTTATTTTCCAGAAAGGCATCTATATTAGGCATTTTTCTGGTGTAGATTGCAAATAACCTTTGCGCTGAAATTTGCAACGTTTCCCCGCTTGTGTCCAGTCTAAAAAAGTGGGCGGGGAAGGGCAGGGGCCGGTGGGCCCATCTCATTCATAATTTTCTATGGCTGTTTTAGACGTAGAAAATGGTCTAAATGTAAGTCAGCTCATAACCTGTCTTACATTTAGACTGGCGCTGGATATGCCAAAGTTATGTAGAGGCCAGCGCCTCTTCATAACTTCGGCGGATCCACCGCCAGCTGTAGGGGTTAGTAAGAACAGTCTTAATAAATGACCCCCCATTGAACCTCATTTCCCAAGTAGAGGCCCGAACAGTAAGTTTGCCCAAGTCTTTGCCCCTTCTAACCTATTAACATCTTCCATAGACTGTACCATATTACAAAGTTTGGTGCGATCTGCAAAAATAGAAACAGCACTATTAATCCCATCCTCTGTCATTAATGAATAAGTTAAATAATGGCAGACCCAGCACTGAACCTTGGAGTACACCACTTATAACTGGGGACCATTCAGAGTAGGATTCAGAGTTGGAATCATTGACCACAACTCTTTGGGTATGGTCTTGAAGCCAATTTTTAATCCAATTACAAATTTCACAGAAGTGTAGACTGTTCAGCTTACTGGGCTGGTGAACCAAGTCCACCATCCTGTTAGGTTAAGGAGTCTAGTCTGAGCAAAGTTACAGGAAGGACATGTGCAAGACAGTTCTTTCAGTCCAGGCCCAAGCCCAGAGAACCTCAGTCTCTGAGACTGCAGCGGAAAGTACCCATGAGAGTAAAAGATAAAAAGGTCTAGAACCTAACAGGCTGTGCAAAGCTTCATATAGCGAGGTGTTTTTTCATTTATGGCATAAGAGACTTTGATGCTGTGGAAAGGATTATTGTCTCCAGGACCTACCACACTTTGAGATGGATTGGCTATCCATGTCTTAGATCTGAACCCCTCAGTCCGGGAATTGCAACAAGGGTTAATATGAACCTAATTCCATGCCTGTGGTTATTTTTTTGAGAGAGAGAGAAGGCCAGGCAGAGCTAAAACTACCATCATTGTTGCTGCCTATAAGCTGCTATTGGGAAAACATTACACTTTGACATATTTTTAGGAACTCTACCTTTTCTGCCATATGTACTACTATTCCCATCTTAGATTCAGTAAAGACAGACCTTATTTATCACAACCTACGGATCTGGTTATTGTTTCTACCATACATCCGCTGGCCCTCTACATCTACCTTCCTGCCTTGCACCCTGCCAACTGTCCACCATCAAGGGCACCCGAACTACCACCAGGCAGAAGCACCAATACCGGGGTATGCCCTGAGGTAAGGAAGGATGTGCCCTCCAGTCACTGCACGGTCCTAGGATGGCAACAGTGTGGAGATTTCCACCATGAACTGTGAGTGCTACTACCACCCTCAGAGCTACAAGTACCACTCCCACCCTCCACACACTTTCCTGAAGCTCGCTGATCTAACTGCTGAAAAACATCCCCATGACATGATGCTGCCACCCAGGGCTGTAGCTATAGGACAATGATGGCAAACCTTTTAGAGGCCGAGTGCCCAAACTGTAACCCAAAATCCACCCATTTATTGCAAAGTGCCAACAATTTAACCTAATACTACAGTCCAATATAGTATATCTTCCATGTACTTTATTATTTAGCTATAATAGCCTGCTTACATTCAGTTCACTGCCTGTGCCGTTCATAGTGAGCCCTGCTTTGATGAATGGCAGGAAAAGTCTAAGGCATATTGGCACACCTTAGACTTTTTCTATGGTGCGGGTGCCCACAAAGAGGGCTCTGAGTGCCGCCTCTGGCACCCGTGCCATAGGTTCGCCACCACGGCTATAGGAGGTGCAGAGGAAGCAGTAGCTTCTGGGGGCCAGGAACCTGAGGGGGCCCAAAGATCCTTGTCCCTGTTCAATAGCAGGCGGGGACGGGAACGAGCCTCCCTAGCGTCACCAGACGTTTTCATCCGTGCATGGGGAGAAGCAACAGTGGCGGTGTGGGGACCAGGAGTGGCGCGGGGAGCCAGTTAAGTATATTCATTGTAAGGGGCCTGAGCATATGGGGGGCATTTAATACTCTTGGACAACCCCTTTAAGTTGCAGACAGCAGGTCACACAATAATCTTGTGTAGGAGGTCAGCAATGTTTCTGTGGCATTACTACCCATGTGAATGCTTATCACGAGATCCTGGAATATACTCCTATCCAAAAATAATCACGTATAACATACTGTCTGCTCCCCAGAGTGAAGCAATTAACACAGGATTTCACACAGATCCCCAGCAGATTATACATGCTTTGATCTGATACTTTGCTGTACAAGAATCACGTGCACATTTCTAGAGTCATGATGGCCCTGGAAATGATAGTGTCACACCATGAATAAGTGAGGGTGGTGGTGCAGAAGGGAATATATAGGACATAGAGATAAGGTAGACAGACTCAGGGGGTGACATGATGGACGTCTTGCCAGAGAGCGGGACAATTGACAGGTGAGTACACCTCTCAGGACAGATAGATGTGACACATTTCAGGAGCAGATTGTTACAATGAATGTGAAAGTAGACACGACCGTGATGTGAAACGCAGCAAGATGTGCCAGAGATGGATTATATAAAATAAGAATTGCTGAGATTAATCAGAGGTCCTGGTGCTGCAGGCAAGTCATTATAATATGTTATATATATCTTATCCGGACAGATATCTCTATAGATAAACATCCTGACTCAGATGATCGGTGATAGATGTCTGAGTCCAGGACGAAATCTACAGATGGTTCAGGCTTGTCCTCCACTTGGACATACAGCATTATGTGCCCCTAAGTACAAGAAAATAACTGCTGTAATATTGCCTCCTATGTACAAGAGTATACCTAATATAATACTGTCCCAATGTACCATAATTAGTGTTGGGCGAATTAAAGTTAACGAAGTGGAATTCGATCGAATTTCAGAATCAATTTGCCACAAATTCCTGGAAATTCCTGGTGTCGAATTGATTTTTTTCTAAAATGGCTGCTGCACATGTTACAAAGTGAAAGTAAAAAATGCCTGGGAACAAGGGAGCACCCACAATGCCGTACAGACAGCCAATCAGCAGCTAGCCAGCCCCTGTGATGTCATAGTCCTATAAAAAGCCTCCTTATGCCCGGTCTCCGCCTTTTTACCATGAACTTAGTGCAGGGAGAGATGTTACAGGCACTAGGGACAGTTTTTAGAAAAGACTTTATAAAAAAATAAAACGATTGAGCAGTTCAGTGAAAGATTATTCACAGTGTAGGGAAAGGATAGGGAGGCATTATCCACACTGAGAGGGAGAGAGCAGGGACCAATAGGAGAGTGTAAAGTCTGGGTAATAGGAACTATTCTATTACACCTTGCTGCACTAATGGGGGTTAAAAAGTAAATCCCTTAATCCTTCATTCTGTAATTGGGGTGAAATTGTGGTCTAATACTACAGATTTTGGGGTGTCCATGTTATTTTATACATAAGTAAATCCGTTAATCCTGTATTCTTTAATTTGGGTGAAAATACATTCTAATACTACTGCTATTTTACCCTTTACCCTATGTTACAGTACAGTATGTCTGACAGACAAGTGCCAGGGCCTTCTAAGGGAATGGGCATTGGCAAAAATGTTTCTGGAGCTGGCAGAAGTAGTAGCAAAAGGGATGGGGAAGTAGCAGCCGTTGCAGCAACATTTCAGAGCTGCCAGTGTCATCCAAGGGTTCATGCACACAAACAAGTTTTTATTTACTGTGTCCGTTCCTTTTTTTTTTTGGCCCATATGCGGAAACATTCATTCCAATGTGTCCACAAAAAAAAAACAGAAATGACTCCGTGTTCCGTATGTCCACATGGCCATTCCACAAAAAAAGATAGAACATGTCATATTCTTGTCCGTTTTGCGGACAAGAATAAGAATTGTTACAATGGATCGGCAAAAAAAAAGATGTAATACGGAAGCCACACGGACATCATCCATATTTTTGTGGATCCGTGTTTTGCGGACTGCAAAATACATATGGTCATGTGCATGAGCCCTAAGAATGACGCCTGTCACCTGACTGTCATACTGATCCACAGTAAATGTTTCACTACCACATGCATGTTTCTGCAATGCACAGTGATGTACACCGAATAGCTGATTCTTGCTGCACTTTGGATGAATTAATTCGGATCGAATCAATTTTTTAAAAAAAATTAGATGAATCATCCAAATCAAATTTTTGAAACTTCGCTCATCCCTAACAATAATATAATTACTATTGTATAGACCCAGAGTTGCCTAGGTGTACATCTATCTATATGAATATGTTCTAATGCTTACCTAGAAATACTCATTGTTGCTTGTGGCCAAATTAGAGAGATAAAGAAGACGTTTCTTAAATCATTTATTTATGAGGTTTTTTTAAGACCATCTGTCAGCATGATGAACCCTATTAAACAAGGCACACTTCATGGAATTGTTGATCATGCTGATTAAAATGTCACCTTGCTTAGGGTTGATGCCCTGTCCCAGAGAAAACAGGTGGTTGGAGCACTGAGGGGCTGGTCAGAACCTTGGAGCACCTGCAGCCTTACCACTCCCCCATTCTCCCTTTCCCTGAAATATCCAGCTCTGTCAATCCAGGGTAGTGGCTAATACTGCAGGGGTTTGACAAACTGGCGCTCCAAGGGTTCTGGCTGGCCCCTCAGTGCTTCAACTAGCTAATTAGCATACTGTTAAAAATGCAATTCTCTCTAGAGCTGTGCATCCTATTGACATAAACAAGTTATCATTTTAATCAGCATGATCAACCATACCATGCAGTTTCCCTGGTTTAATAGGGTTGATCATGCTGACAGATTCTCTTAGTGGGTTTGGGCAACAGTTTGTGTATGTTGAGCTCCTGAATCTCCCTGACAGATGATGTAAGGGAGAAACATCAGGCAAAATGAATATTTTCACCTTATCCCTGTAGATAAGCTGCTATGTACAAAAATATACTATTATACTGCGCTCTATGTACAAGAATATAACTACTATACTATCGCTTCCTATGAACAGGAATATGGCTACTATAATACTGCCTCCTATGTACAAGAATATAACTACTAACATACTGTCCCTTGTGTACAACAATATAACAACTATCATATTGCCCCTTGTGTACAAGAATATAAATACTATAATACTGTTCCTATGTACAAGAATATAACTACCATACTACTGCCTCCTATGAACAGGAATATGGCTACTATAATACTGCTCCTATGTACAAGAATATAACTACTATTATACTGCCCCTTGTGTACAACAATATAATAACTATCATACTGCCCCTTGTGTACAAGAATATAACTACCATAATACTGTCCCTATGTACAAGTATATAACTACAGTCATGGCCAAAAGTTTTGAGAATGATACAAATATTAATTTTTACAAAGTCTACTGCTTCAGTTTTTATAATGACAATTTGCATATACTCCAGAATGTTATAAAGAGTGATCAGCTTAACAGAAATTACTTGCAAAGTCAATATTTGCCTAGAAAATTAACTTTATCCCCCAAAACACATTTCAACATCATTGCAGCCCTGCCTTAAAAGGACCAGCTAACATCGTTTCAGTGATTGCTCCATTAACACAGGTGTGGGTGTTGATGAGGACAGGGCTGGAGATCAATCTGTCATGATTAAGTAAGAATGACACCACTGGACACTTTAAAGGGAGGCTGGTGCTTGGCATCATTGTTTCTCTTCTGTTAACCATGGTTATCTCTAAAGAAACACGTGCAGTCATCATTGCACTGCACAAAAATGGCCTAACAGGGAAGAGTATCGCAGCTAGAAAGATTGCACCTCAGTCAACAATCTATCGCATCATCAAGAACTTCAAGGAGAGAGGTTCCATTGTTGCCAAAAAGGCTCCAGGGCGCCCAAGAAAGACCAGCAAGCGCCAGGACCGTCTCTTAAAAGTGTTTCAGCTGCGGGATTGGGCTACCAGCAGTGCAGAGCTTGCTCAGGAATGGCAGCAGGCAGGTGTGAGTGCATCTGCATGCACTGTGAGGCGGAGACTCTTGGAGCAAGGCCTGGTCTCAAGGAGGGCAGCAAAGAAGCCACTTCTCTCCAGAAAAAACATCAGGGACAGACTGATATTCTGCAAAAGGTACAGGGAGTGGACTGCTGAGGACTGGGGTAAAGTCATTTTCTCTGATGAATCCCCTTTTCGATTGTTTGGGACATCTGGAAAACAGCTTATTCAGAGAAGACGAGGTGAGCGCTACCACCAGTCTTGTCTCATGCCAACTGTAAAGCATCCTGAAACCATTCATGTGTGGGGTTGCTTCTCAGCCAAGGGAATCGGCTCTCTCACAGTCTTGCCTAAAAACACAGCCATGAATAAAGAATGGTACCAGAATGTCCTCCGAGAGCAACTTCTCCCAACCGTCCAAGAGCAGTTTGGCGATCAACAATGCCTTTTCCAGCATGATGGAGCACCTTGCCATAAAGCAAAGGTGATAACTAAATGGCTCAGGGAACAAAACATAGAGATTTTGGGTCCATGGCCTGGAACCTCCCCAGATCTTAATCCCATTGAGAACTTGTGGTCAATCATCAAGAGACGGGTGGACAAACAAAAACCTACAAATTCTGACAAAATGCAAGCATTGATTGTGCAAGAATGGACTGCTATCAGTCAGGATTTGGTCCAGAAGTTGATTGAGAGCATGCCAGGGAGAATTGCAGAGGTCCTGAAGAAGAAGAAGGGTCAACACTGCAAATATTGACTTAACATTAACTCATGCATTAACTCATTCTAACTGTCAATATAAGCTTTTGTTACTCATAATATGATTGCAATTATATTTCTGTATGTGATAAAAACATCTGAGAAACACACATAAAAACCAGAGGGCAGCAGACCATGTGAAAATATAATATTTGTGTCATTCTCAAAACTTTTGGCCATGACTGTACTATAATACTGCCCCCTATGTACAAGAATATAACTACTATAATACTGTCCCTATGTACAAGAATATAACTATTATAATAATATCCGTATGTACAAGAATATAACTACTGTAATACTGGTCCTTGTGTACAACAATATACTGTAACACTTCCCCTATGTAACGGAATAGCTGTTATAACTTCTCCCCTGTTTAAAAACATATAATAGGTTGCACTAGCAAGATAGGTTTCCATATTATTTTTCCATGGGGCACTGCCAAGTCTCCACACACAACTGCTTAAAAGGGTATTCCAGATGTTAGATATTGATGACCTATCCTCCAATATAGTGAAACCACCCTCACCTGGTATCCAAAGGACGAGCTAGACCAAATAGAGAGGAGCACAGTACATGTAGTACTATACAGTACTACAGTGAAGCCTTACTATTGTTAGATGTTTCCACCAATCACATGAGCTGAAGGTTTTGACTGTCTTTGGCATTGTATAGCGATTGTGATTTGAAGTTACCATGGCTCAGGAAAGACAATTCTGTATTGAAAATATTGTAACCTGAGATGACTGTAACTTGATAGACCACTATACTCTTATATAACTTAGGGAAAGTACCTTCTCTTATTAAAGGGGTATTCTAGAATTTAGATATTGATGACCTATACTACAGACAGGTTATCAATATTGGTTCGGCCGAGGTCTGGCACCTGGTGCTCCCACCTTTTCAGCTGAATGGGAGCTAAGCTGCAGAACGCCAGCACTGACAATAAACAGTGATTGATTCCCTAAAATTAGTTTTGGAAATTAATGCCTTTGCATTCAGCTACCAGCAATATATTCAATGAGGAGAAGAACATATTTTCTCAGCCACTAATCATTCCTTAAAGTGGACCTGTCACCACTCCTGACATGTCTAGTTTAATAGCTTCATGTATTCCCCATGTAATAACAATTCTGGAACATCTATTCTTATGGATCTATGTTGTACCATTCCTTTATTATTTCTACTAGAAGTTATGAATGAATTGCTAGCAGTCTGCAGTAAGGGTACAGAGGGGTGGTTACCAGTTGGGGTGGGGTGGGGGTGGCTGTACCTGCACCTGTACCTGGAAATAATAAAGGAATGGCACAACATACAGACATAAGAATAGATGATCCAGAATTGTTATTACATGGGGAATGCATGAAGCTATTAAAACAGGCACGGCAGGAGTGGTGAAAGGTCCTCTTTAAATACATAGAACTATACAACAGATTTATGTATGACATATAGCATAGCTCTCTATGTGACTTCAAAGGATTAAATACTTGCAAAACATGATTTGTAACTGGACATTTACCACCAATTTCAGGGAAAGAGGGTAAAATCTCTTCATGTACTGTATGTGTAACAGCAAATGAGCAGGGTGTGGTATCCAGTGTTAACCAATGATGACAAACTCACTATTGCACCACAGCACCTACCATCCCTCTCATGTAAAAAAAGAGCTCTAACCCATGACCGTTCCTATGGCTTTGGCCTCATGCACACGAACGATCATATTCCCCATGCATGTCCACTCTGCATATCTTGTGGGTCCGCCAAAACAAAAACCACACAACTCACAGATATCATCCATGTTCTCTCCGCATCCATATGTCTGTTCTGCAAATTACAGAACATGTCCTATTCTGGTCCGCACTCCATGTCTCTCTTATCTATTGATAAGAGAAAGAAAAATGTGGAAAGCACACAGAAGGTATCTGCATTTTGCAGATCTGTGGTTTTTGTGCCGAACTATGGATACAGTCATGTGCATGAGGCCTAAAAAAAAATTAACAGGAATAATGATCACTTTAGACAGCATGCAGAAGCATTGAAAATAAGGTTTGTTGAGAGAAGTGCCATTTATAACACTGCCTAGGCAGGATGCTGAATCTTACTGGAAGTACTCCATGGTATGGAGACCTATTGGCAATGCTCCATGAGAAACAAATATGCAAAGAGGTATCTCCCAAGGAGGAGAACCATCTCACTAGTTCTATCTATTAGAAGTGACTCCCTATATGAGTCAAGATCCGAAACAGCTGTCTACAGATGGATATCTGACCTGGCTATATTCCCTTGTCAAATTCCAAGGCTTGTTGGAAGGTCAGATCTTGACTTATAGGCGGCCACTTCCAATAGGTAGCGCTAGCGAGATGGTTCTCTTCTCTTGGCAGATACCTCTTTGCATAATATCTCCTTGAAAGTCATCCACTTTTGGGGGATGTAGTCATACACAAGCCAATCATATTTTTTCAACAATGTAAAGACTTGAGCGGACAGCTGGTGAAAGACTAACTTGGTTATATGATTACATCCTAAGTGTGTTAGTACTCTTTCTGTCGACAATTAGTAAAGTCCAAATGCCTCCAGACAGGTGAGATCTTTCATAGGGGTCAAAGTCTGGTAACTTGTAAATCTACCTTTGTAGCCATGTGGAGCTTTGCACTTGTCGATATTTCTGCAATGGCAAAACTATCTAGACGATGTTCATTAATTTCAGAGGACATTCATGTTTGAATGAAGTACTGATAGAGGATGATTAGGTACCAAGGAAGCTTGAGGGAAAACAAGATGGCAGAGGAGGCATGGCCAGCAGTAACAGGATGTCTGGCTGCCTCACAGGTGAATCTTTTGTTCGTCTGGGAGGCAGACATAGTGAGGAGCCGCTTTGTGGGGTGAACTGGTAAGAAGAGGAGGGACATGGGGTATATAAAGAGCAGCTCAGGTGGGGTAGATTAGTTAGTCACCTACAAAGAAGCAAAGACCCTCCCTGTGTATTGTAATATGTGTTATGTGAGGCCAAAACGTGACACTGCACTCCCACTAAGAGTGGTTCAATGGAACCACTGCGGGTTCACCATGATGGCACTGTAAATACCTGCACTGTGACTCCTCAAGATGTTTTATGCCTGGCCAGTCGTGAAAGTCGGTCGGTTGGTTGGTCGGACAGCAGTCCGGCAGCTGCCTAGAGGGACAGCTGCGGCAGGCAGGCACGCATGGCTGGCTTAGAACAAGTTGACAAACTGGGGGCAAGGCCCAACTATTAGGGAGTGCTGTGCTGCAATTGGGGTCAGGCTCCTCCTGCGCTGTATTTTTATGTTACGTGAACAATAAAGGGTGGCACAGACAAGCCCAGGAGAAGCAGTGCGGAGGACCCAGTGTGTTTTAAGGGTGCAAGGCAAGAGATGTAGGCACTGTGGCAAATGGTAAGGGAGTCAGTAAACAGGCCAGTGGTAGAAAATCAATACATTTCTCTTTACTAAAGTGCCGAATGGGAGTTGTAGCACATCCAACAGTTTTAAAGCACAGTTCCAAACAAAGTACAGTGTAATTCTTCACCGATAGTAAAGCAAATTTGTCTGTCATTCTCAGTCTGAGAGGTACAGGATTAAGATATAGCTGGACAAAACCATGTGAAAATGTGGAAAGGTGTATTGGCAGGAGGGTAGCTATAGGGGGAGCAGAGGTAGCAGTCGCTACTGGGCCCAGGAGCCTGAGGGGATTCAAAGACCCTTGTGCCAGATAAGAAGACACTGGTATTATAGAAAGTGCATGCTAATCAAGTTATACCTCTGGCTGGAGGGAAGGGCTTAGGTCAATAATTTGGCATGGACGGGGGTGGGGGGTGGCGCAGTTTCAATTTTTGACTCAGGCAGCTTGATGGCTATGTGCTTCCCTGCCCCTGGCCACAAAGCACTGAGGGAAGGGGGGCCCAAGCTTGCACCAGGTACCATGAGCCTTTAGCTACACCCCTGTGTATTGCCAATGCTCCCTTTCAGCGCAGCGAAGTCTCTATCCCCTTAGGCCTCTTTCACACGAACGTTGTTTTTGCAGACTCCGATCCCCATTTTTCACATGAAAAATGTGGACCCATTCATTTCTATGGGTCCGCAAAAAATTTATGTCCATTCCGTAGCCCGCAAAAAAAATAGAGCATGTCCTATTCTTGTCCGTATTACGGACAAGAATAGTACTGTTCTATTAGGGGCCAGCTGTTCCGTTCTGCAAAATACGGAATGCACACAGATGCCATCCGTTGTTTTTGCGGATCCGCAATTTGCGGACCGCAAAACACAATGTTCGTGTGAAAGTAGCCTTAAACAAGCACGATACCTTGATGACTGACTCCATAGCAAGGCCTTGCAGATTTTGGACCTTCAAGTTCCTTCCTCTTCTCTCTCTGGATTGCTTTAATATAGCAATGGTTTTCTCGCCATAAATGTCTTTGGGAGTGATGTTTCTATAGGGCTCAGGCCTAGTTCTCTGAGGAGTGAGCACATGTAGCTCCCCTCTCTTCCTCAGCTGGCACTAGACTCTCACTAGAGGCAGACCTAAGTCCATCTCCTAGCCTTTTAAAAGGGCTTGGGCCAGGATTGTTAACACTAACCTATCTATATAGAACTATTGGGTGTATAATACAGAAAATCAGAACATTACATTTAACCCAATAATATAACAACACATCCTTATAGCAAGTATCCTGTACCTGGGAGTTAACAGATGCACATCTTAAGGATAGAGCACAACAATTAGATTGGTGGGGGTCCCAGCAGTAGGATCACAAGAACAGGGGCCAAAAATCTGTGTGCCCCAATCAGACCTCAGAACAGCCCACTGTGCCCCATCAGACCTCAGAGCAGCCCACTGTGCCCCCATCAGACCTCAGATCAGCCCACTGTGCCCCCATCAGACCTAAGAGCAGCCCACTGTGCCCCCATCAGACCTCAGAGCAGCCCCCTGTGCCCCCATCAGACCTCAGAGCAGCCCACTGTGCCTCCATCAGACCTCACATCAGCCCACTGTGCCCCATCAGACCTCAGATCAGCCCACTGTGCCCCCATCAGACCTCAGAGCAGCCCACTGTGCCCCCATCAGACCTCAGAGCAGCCCACTGCACCCCCATCAGACCTCACATCAGCCCACTGTGCCCCCATCAAACCTCAGATCAGCCCACAGTGCCCCTATCAGACCTCAGAGCAGCCCACTGTGCCCCCATCAGACCTCAGAGCAGCCCATTGTGCCCCATCAGACCTCACATCAGCCCACTGTGCCCCCATCAGACCTCAGAGCAGCCCACTGTGCCCCCATCAGACCTCAGAGCAGCCCACTGTGCCCCCATCAGACCTCAGAGCAGCCCACTGTGCCCCCATCAGACCTCACATCATCCCACTGTGCCCCCATCAGACCTCACATCAGCCCTCACATCAGCCCACTGTGCCCCCATCAGACCTCAGAGCAGCCCACTGTGCCCCCATCAGACCTCAGAGCAGCCCACTGCGCCCCCATCAGACCTCAGATCAGCCCACTGTGCCCCCATCAGACCTCAGATCAGCCCACTGTGCCCCTATCAGACCTCAGAGCAGCCCACTGTGCCCCATCAGACCTCAGATCAGCCCACTGTGCCCCATCAGACCTCAGAGCAGCCCACTGTGCCCCTATCAGACCTCAGAGCAGCCCATTGTGCCCCATCAGACCTCAGATCAGCCCACTGTGCCCCCATCAGTCCTCAGAGCAGCCCACTGTGCCCCCATCAGACCTCACATCAGCCCACTGTGCCCCCATCAGACCAGCCCACTGTGCCCCCATCAGACCTCAGAGCAGCCCACTGTGCCCCCATCAGACCTCACATCAGCCCACTGTGCCCCCATCAGACCTCACATCAGCCAACTGTGCCCCCATCAGACCTCAGATCAGCCCACTGTGCCCCCATCAGACCTCAGACCAGCCCACTGTTCCCCCATCAGACCTCAGAGCAGCCCACTGTGCCCCCATCAGACCTCAGAGCAGCCCACTGTGCCCCCATCAGACCTCAGATCAGCCCACTGTGCCCCATCAGACCTCAGATCAGCCCACTGTGCCCCATAAGACCTCAGAGCAGCCCACTGTGCCCCCATCAGACCTCTGATCAGCCCACTGTGCCCCCATCAGACCTAACATCAGCCCACTGTGCCCCCATCAGACCTCAGAGCAGCCCACTGTGCCCCCATCAGTCCTCAGAGCAGCCCACTGTGCCCCCATCAGTCCTCAGAGCAGCCCACTGTGCCCCCATCAGACCTCAGAGCAGCCCACTGTGCCCCATCAGACCAGCCCACTGTGCCCCCATCAGACCTCAGAGCAGCCCACTGTGCCCCCATCAGACCTCACATCAGCCCACTGTGCCCCCATCAGACCTCAGATCATCCCACTGTGCCCCCATTAGACCTCAGACCAGCCCACTGTGCCCCCATCAGACCTCAGAGCAGCCTACTGTGCCCCCATCAGACCTCAGATCAGCCCACTGTGCCCCATCAGACCTCAGATCAGCCCACTGTGCCCCCATAAGACCTCAGAGCAGCCCACTGTGCCCCCATCAGACCTCAGATCAGCCCACTGTGCCCCATCAGACCTAACATCAGCCCACTGTGCCCCCATCAGACCTCACATCAGCCCACTGTGCCCCCATCAGACCTCAGAGCAGCCCACTGTGCCCCTATCAGACCTCAGAGCAGCCACTGTGCCCCATCAGACCTCAGATCAGCCCACTGTGCCGCTATCAGACCTCAGATCAGCCCACTGTGCCCCTATCAGACCTCAGATCAGCCCACTGTGCCCCTATCAGACCTCAGAGCAGCCCATTGTGCCCCCATCAGATCTCAGAGCAACCCACTGTGCCCCCATCAGACCTCACATCAGCCCACTGTGCCCCCATCAGATCTCACATCAGCCCACTGTGCCCCCATCAGATCTCACATCAGCCCACTGTGCCCCCATCAGACCTCACATCAGCCCACTGTGCCCCCCATCAGACCTCAGATCAGCCCACTGTGCCGCTATCAGACCTCAGATCAGCCCACTGTGCCCCTATCAGACCTCAGATCAGCCCACTGTGCCCCTATCAGACCTCAGAGCAGCCCATTGTGCCCCCATCAGATCTCAGAGCAACCCACTGTGCCCCCATCAGACCTCACATCAGCCCACTGTGCCCCCATCAGATCTCACATCAGCCCACTGTGCCCCCATCAGATCTCACATCAGCCCACTGTGCCCCCATCAGACCTCACATCAGCCCACTGTGCCCCCATCAGACCTCAGAGCAGCCCACTGTGCCCCTATCAGACCTCAGAGCAGCCCACTGTGCCCCTATCAGACCTCACATCAGCCCACTGTGCCCCCATCAGACCTCACATCAGCCCCCATTCGAATAAAATAAAAAAGTCTCTTACCTCTCCTGCGCCATGGCTCCGCTCCGGGTCCGGCGCTCTGTGTCTTCTCCTCCCGGCGCTGCACTGTCACCTAGCTGCGTTCAGCATCAGGTCAGAGTGCGCGCACTACTTCCTGACGCTGTACACGGTCAGAGAAGACAGAGGAGCGCCAGACCCAGAGCAGCGGCGCAGGAGAGGTAAGAGACTTTTTTATTTTATCTGCCAAAGGAATCGCAAAAGAGCAAATCCCGGTACCGAATCGATACTGGTATAAAAGTATCGATTCAGTATCGAAATATCGATACCCGCAACAGCCCTATGTGACATACAGGAAATTCAAATCTGCTATATTTTTCTGTCATGAAGAGGGTGGACTATCCAACTTCTGGTGCCATAATCGGAGGCAGAATGGAGGCAGAATTGATCGTTTTAGGCTCAATGGCTTAAGCGACTGCAACTCTAATACTTTTAAAATATAGTGTGCTCTTAGGTTTTAGTTGTATCACAAAGATGTATGATGTTGGTGGGTTGTGTTTAGATTTAAGACGTGGGTTCCTAACTATATATGACAGGCCAAGACAAAACATGCCACTACTCATATTATCGATACGATTTTAAGTGAAAAACACTCAAGGATATTTCCACACTGGTGAGGTCGCATTACGTCTACGTGTGCAATTTTTTGGTACCTGAATTGTGCAGAGCACCACCAATACAGATCCAAAGGTGCGCTCCAAATTGTGTGTGGAGACTGGTAATTGCAGTGCCAATACCATTTCTACCTTCTACACCAGGGGTGCACAACCTGCGATCCGGGGGCCACATGTGGCCCTCGATACTATTCTGTGAGGCCCCCAACCATCTGGTAACAGACATGTATGTCTATATCTTGTGGCTGCTCACATGTATCTTTCATGTATTCTCCCATTAGATGGGAGTTCTAGAAGTGTAACTAGACAATTATGGTATATACGTACAGTATATACAATATCCTGTTAGTATAGTATTTCAGTTGGTAATACCCCTTTAAGTTTTATTTTCAGCCCTTGGAATTGGTTCAGGCTGATAATGTGGCCCCCAACCAGAAAAGGTTGTGCACCCCTGCTCTACACAGTACATGGAGGAAAGGTCTTCTTCAATTTAAACACTGGTATACCCCTTTAAGAAGAGCAGGTACCTTTTCTAAGTTGCATCAGAATATACATACTGAGGTCCATCAAGTTACAATGGTCTCAGGTTACAAATGTGTTCAAGATCGAATTCTCTTTCCCGGGCCACATGCTATGCACGTCCACATGCTATACACTGATCTATTACTTCTCTGCACAATTCACATTACTTCTCAGAATAATTAAGTCCATACATCGCCATAATCTATAAGCTGTACACAAGGCTATTTGTATATGTTTTAACCCCTTCCTGACCATCGCCGGCAGGATCTTTAAAGATGGTGCCCGCTTCGCTCCAGTACACGGTGGCATTGTACTACAGGAGGGCAACAAGGGCAGAGAGCATATATACTAACACTATAGGGGGCATTATACAACAAGAATATTATGGGGCAGGGTTCGGGAGAGTATTATAAATATATTACCATATTATACTACAGGGGAAGAGCATTATGCAGCACCTCTCTATAGTACTGTATAGTACACTAGTAGTGCTTCTCTATAATACTGTATAGTACTACATTGTACTGTGCTTCTTTATAGTACTGCATAGTATACTAGTAGTGCTTTTCTATAGTACTATACAGTATACTAGTAGTAATGCTTCTCTATAATACTGTATAGTGTACTAGTCGTGCTTCTCTATAGCACTGTATAGTATACTATTAACGCTTCTCTATTGTACTGTATAGTATAGATAATAAGCGACGGTTTATTTAATGCTAAAATCTCAATTTATTGAAAATCCTATAAAATATATACTAAGTCGCTGAATCTGTAAAAGATCCGTAGGGGTGAATGGATATACAGTCTATGCTGTTTATAGATGCTCACAGCTAGTTCTGTACCTTGAGAGACAAAAATATTACTCTCTCCATACACCCTACCTGTTTTGTGTTACCACCCGCTGGTCCTTAATTGATAGGATAATGTTAGTGTAGGTGCACACTAGGACCATACAGCAGTGGAACTAAGGTGTAAAGACATAAACAATGTCACCCCATTAGGCTGTGGCACTTATGGTGAAGTTCGGTGGCTATTATTCCCACCTATAGCCCCCAAGTTGCCCACAGAGGGACACCATTGAGAAATGCACTCATATTAAATCTGAGTGGGTTGTCTGGAAGTAGCTACCTCCCCTCCATCAAAGGCCCATATACAGTTGGCCGTAGGAGAGGGACAGCACCTCCAAATACCTGACCTATGAACTAACTGAACTAAGTCCCTACTCAACACGTTTCTATCGGCCTGTTGCATTAAATAAACCGTCGCTTATTATCAGTACGCCCTTTGAGTTCAGCACGGTAATATATTACCCGGTTTTTCAGTTAGCTACTGTATAGTATACTAGTGGTGCTTCTCTATAGTACTGTAAAGTATACCACTAGCGCTTCTCTATGGCACTGTATAGTATACTATAAGCACTTCTCTATAGCACTGTATAGTATACTATGAACGCTTCTCTATAGTACTGTAAAGTATACTAGTAGTGCTTCTCTATTGTACTGTATAATATACTAGTGGTGCTTTTCTATAGTACTGTATAGAATACTATTAGTGCTTCTCTATAGTACTGTACAGTATACCACTAGCGCTTCTCTATTGTATTGTGTAGTATACTAGTAGTGCTTCTCTATAGTACTGTAAAGTATACCATTAGCGCTTGTCTATGGCACTGTATAGTATACTATTAACGCTTCTCTATTGTACTGTATAGTATACTAGTGGTGCTTCTCTATAGTACTGTAAAGTATACCACTAGCGCTTCTCTATGGCACTGTATAGTATACTATTAACGCTTCTCTATTGTACTGTATAGTATACTAGTGGTGCTTCTCTATAGTACTGTAAAGTATACCACTAGCGCTTCTCTATGGCACTGTATAGTATACTATTAGCACTGTATAGTATACTATGAACGCTTCTCTATAGTACTGTATAGTATACTAGTAGTGCTTCTCTATTGTACTGTATAATATACTAGTGGTGCTTTTCTATAGTACTGTATAGAATACTAGTAGTGCTTCTCTATAGTACTGTACAGTATACCACTAGCGCTTCTCTATTGTATTGTGTAGTATACTAGTAGTGCTTCTCTATAGTACTGTATAGTATACTAGTGGTGCTTTTCTATAGTACTGTATAGAATACTATTAGTGCTTCTCTATAGTACTGTAAAGTATACCACTAGTGCTTCTCTATTGTATTGTGTAGTATACTAGTAGTGCTTCTCTATAGTACTGTATAGTATACTAGTGGTGCTTCTCTATTACTGTATAATATACTAGTGGTGCTTTTCTATAGTACTGTAAAGAATACTATTAGTGCTTCTCTATAGTACTGTAAAGTATACCACTAGCGCTTCTCTATTGTATTGTGTAGTATACTAGTAGTGCTTCTCTATAGTACTGTATAGTATACTAGTGGTGCTTCTCTATAGTACTGTATAGTATACTATTAGCGCTTCTATATTGTACTACATTGTCCTGTGCTTCCGGTATTAGTGAAGTATAGAACATCATTATTTGTGTACTTGGCCCATGTAAAAGGGCATTTAAAGAGGACCTGTCACCACTCCTGACACGCCTGTTTTAATAGCTTCATGCTTCATCCTCTTTAAAGAGCTTTTGCTTCATTCAGGAGAATAAGTACAGGCAAAGTGACTATGCATGAACGTTTCCCTGTCAATCAATAAGGAGAAGGGGGCTGACTATAATACTGCCTCCTATGTACAAGAATATAACTACTATAATACTGCTCTCTATGTACAAGAATATAACTACTATATTACTGTCTCCTATGTACAAGAATATAACTACTATAATACTGCCCCTTGTACAAGAATATAACTACTATAATACTGCTCTCTGCGCACAAGAATATAACTACTATAATACTGCCTCATATATACAAGAATGTAACTACTATAATTCTGCCTCCTATGTACAAGAATGTAGCTACTATAATACTGCTCCTCCTATGTACAAGAATATAACTACTATAATACTGCCCCTATATACAAGAATATAACTACTATAATATTGCCCCCTATGTACAAGAATATAACTACTATAATACTGCCCCCTCCTATATACAAGAATATAACTACTATAATACTGCCCCTATATACAAGAATATAACTACTATAATACTTCCCCCTCCTATATACAAGAATATAACTACTATAATACTGCCCCCTCCTATATACAAGAATATAACTACTATAATACTGGCCCCTCCTATATACAAGAATATAACTAATATAATACTACCCCCTCATATGTACAAGAATATAACTACTATAATACTGCCCCCTATGTACAAAAATATAACTAATATAATACTGCCCCCTCCTATGTACAAGAATATAACTAATATAATACTGCCCCCTATGTACAAGAATATAACTACTATAATACTACCCCCTCCTATGTACAAGAATATAACTACTATAATACTGCTCCTATGTACAAAAATATAACTAATATAATACTGCCCCCTCCTAAGTACAAGAATATAACTACTATAATACTGCTCTCTGCGCACAAGAATATAACTACTATAATACTGCCTCATATATACAAGAATGTAACTACTATAATTCTGCCTCCTATGTACAAGAATGTAGCTACTATAATACTGTTCCTCCTATGTACAAGAATATAACTACTATAATACTGCCCCTATATACAAGAATATAACTACTATAATATTGCCCCCTATGTACAAGAATATAACTACTATAATACTGCCCCCTCCTATATACAAGAATATAACTACTATAATACTGCCCCTATATACAAGAATATAACTACTATAATACTTCCCCCTCCTATATACAAGAATATAACTACTATAATACTGCCCCCTCCTATATACAAGAATATAACTACTATAATACTGCCCCCTCCTATATACAAGAATATAACTAATATAATACTACCCCCTCATATGTACAAGAATATAACTACTATAATACTGCCCCCTATGTACAAAAATATAACTAATATAATACTGCCCCCTCCTATGTACAAGAATATAACTAATATAATACTGCCCCCTATGTACAAGAATATAACTACTATAATACTGCTCCTATGTACAAAAATATAACTAATATAATACTGCCCCCTCCTAAGTACAAGAATATAACTACTATAATACTGCCCCCTATGTACAAGAATATAACTACTATAATACTGCCCCCTCCTATATACAAGAATATAACTACTATAATACTGCCCCCTCCTATATACAAGAATATAACTACTATAATACTGCTCCTATGTACAAAAATATAACTAATATAATACTGCCCCCTATGTACAAGAATATAACTACTATAATACTGCCCCTCCTATGTACAAGAATATAACTACTATAATACTGCTCCTATGTACAAAAATATAACTAATATAATACTGCCCCCTCCTAAGTACAAGAATATAACTACTATAATACTGCCCCCTATGTACAAGAATATAACTACTATAATACTGCCTCCTATGTATGAGAATATAACTACTATAATACTGCCCCCTCCTATATACAAGAATATAACTACTATAATACTGCCCCCTCCTATATACAAGAATATAACTACTATAATACTGCCCCCTCCTATATACAAGAATATAACTACTAATATAATACTGCCCCCTATGTACAAGAATATAACTACTATAATACTGCCCCCTCCCATGTACAAGAATATAACTACTATAATACTGCCCCTATATACAAGAATATAACTACTATAATACTGCTCCTATGTACAAGAATCTGACTACTATAATACTGCCTCCTATGTACAAGAATCTGACTACTATAATAATGCCTCCTATGTGCAAGAATAAAACTACTACTGTTCCCTGTGCACAAGAATATAACTACCATAATACTGCCCCCTATGTGCAAGAACATGGAGCAGAATGTGAAGGATAGTTTCATATATACAGGTAAGAATGTTGGTAGTATCATACAGTACTGTATATTAGATTACACTCCCTGTATAGCCAGTAAGGATCGGAAATTGTTCAGGTTTCCTCTGACATCTGCAATGGGGATTAAAGGGTTAAAAGAATCCTAGAGGCTGATGCAGAGGCTTGCACTGATCTGGTTATTTTTGGGAGAGGGTGAAATCAGGTTGCACACACCAGAGCCGTGACCCAGTCTGATTTTACGTGTCTCCTAAATGTCACCTCACATGGTGGAAAGACTGTGCGGACATAAATCAAGCATACCTTTCATTGCACCTAAACATAGACTATCCTGGCCGCACATGATGGGGGGTGGCATATACTCAATATTAGGATGTTTTCAGACTCACAATGTACAAATAATACGGTGCGGACCATAGTTTATAATAGTAATGTACAATTGTGCATCATTATATAAAGGGCACCAGGAAGATACAAAGGCTAAACCTAGAAAAAAATCTAAGTGTGCCCACCATATTGTTGCTTGACCTCCCGTAGTGCAGAGCTTTCCCAGTCTAGCACTATAGGTGGTCACAGATATGCCAGGTATGGCCACCTATTCTTCTAATTCATCTGATTCACAGTGCTGCCCCTCTGCAATTTACTGTTATATAGCGGGCACTCCTAGATTAACCCTTTATGAGTATGTTATGTCATATTATTTCTTTATTTCAGATATCTCTTAATTCAGCACTGGTTTTAAAGGGGTTGTGACAAAAAAAACCTATTCTACATTTTTCAAACCAGCACCTGGATCTGAATACTTTTGTAATAGCATGTAATTAAAAATGTATTATGGCCTATGAGCTATTCAATGAAATGTATCTGTATAGCGCCACCTGTTGTTTGTTCTTTTCCTTATTTGTTTGTCCGTGTCACTCAGCTGGTTGAACATGTCAGTTTAAATCCTCAAGCTATATGTTCTTTTAGAAGCTGGGGCAGTTGGACAGGGAGAGATAACTGCAGCAGAAAGGTCACGCCCCCTGAACTACCAGGCTGAAGATAATCTAGCGGTCCACGGCTGGTTCTATCTTTATTAGAAAGGTATTATGTACTATATGATGTCTGATTTCCATTTTTTACATCGGTCATGGTATAAGACCTTCAAGGGATGGCAAAGTGGAACTTGATTCCATAAGAGGCCCCAGCAGGAACCTGACTTTACCATTTGCTCCCTCACTGTCCTAGACCACCAGGGAATATAAAATGAACCCCTTTACTACCTCAGACGACCAGGCTGTTTACAGTGAACTCTTTCACTAGCCTAGAGCTCAGTGGAAAAAATTTAGACACTGCCCAGGGACCTGATTTCACAAGAGGCCCCAGCAGGAACTTGACTTTACCATTTGCTCCCTTGCTGTCCTAGACCACCAAGGAATATAAAATATACTCCTTAACACCTACAGAGCACCAGGTCTGCCACAGGACATTTACAATTAACCCTTTCACTACCTTGCACTCCCTAAAAAGAATGTTCATGGGACCCCAATTTGCATGTTGGCCCAAGCCTCATTTTCTACAAAACTGGCCAGGTTTATTGCTTGTGGCTCCCTCAATGCATCAATGAAATGACATTTTATTAAAAATGTTGAACCAGAACCCCATTAGTAACTCATGTTATCTAATGTTTAGCGTTCTCGTGTCCATGGAGTGATTTACATGACTATAACAAAAAGTGGTGAGAATATTAAAAAAGTCACATGTAATCTCAACCCAAAGACATGAACACAGTTATACAGTCACCAAGGTGGAAATCGGTGCCAGTGTTATTACAGACTCCTGTCAGTCCCTGGACAGCATTTATGATCTCCCATCACCGAGTTGTTGTGAATTTCCCTCAGAATAATACAATCTACGTGGTTCTTGTGCCCCCTGTTGTTTTACTGGTGCTATGACACTGTTAAATCAAGTTATATGCGCCACCTTCAGGCAGTACAGTAAACTGCAGGACACTGCTATGATTATGTTTAGCTTTTCTAATGCTCTATTTAGGTTAATTAAATTATAACATTATATTAATGTATTATTAAATTAGAGTAACATTTGATCCTTGAATCTTTAAAGTAATTAAAAATTGTACATTTCTCAGTTATTTCCAGGTTACAATCAATATGGCTTGCCACTATAGATACCCCAGGGGTTGTAAGCCAGCTTTCCTAGTCTGTTCAATGGAAAATCTGCCTACGTATACCCTGACACACCTCCTACTCCACTAATATTGCATAATATTATATTAGACCCCTTGTATGTCGGCCACATTGGTTGCCATTAGAGATGAGTGAGCAGTGCTCGTTACGAGCACTGTAACGCTCGGGTCCCGTGTGAAATGCCCGCAGGCATTGCGGATCCGTCCTCATCTGCATGTAAGTCAATGAGGACGGATCGTTTGGTATGACACTCATACCAAACGGTTCCGTCCTCACCCGTCTTAAAGTCAGTGGGGGCTCCCACTTGCAGGCTTCCTCCTTCCTCTGATTTTAGGCTAAACTCTGTGAAGTGGAGTGCCCCTTTAAATGGATATTACCACTTAAACTGTGAAGGGGGGCTGCATATTGTGTGTGAATTTCAGCTGTCTAGAACCATTACGATCTCTGAGTAGTCATTTAATGATTGTATAATCCTCTAATAGCCTCATGAAGTAGACTTCATCTCCAGACAGGCGGTACAGTACAATGTGGCGTATTATGTAATACTCGGCCATGTTTTTTTTTTGCTTTTTTTGTGGTCCAAATGCCCTCCCATAGCTTTAATCCCTTCACCCCCGGTGGTTTTTTCGGTTATGCATTTTCGTTTTGCGCTCCCTGCCTTCAAACAGCCATAACTGTTTTATTTTCAGATAGTTCACATAGCTGTATGAGGGCTTGTTTTTTGCGGGACAAGTTGTACTTTCCAACGCCACCATTTAATATTGCATATGGTGTAGTGGGAAGCGGGAAAAAAATTCCAAATCGGGTGAAATTGCAAAAAAAACGCTATTCCGCTACAGTTCTACGGGTTTCTTATTTACAGCGTTCGATGTGCATTAAAACTGACCAGTTACTTTCATTCTACTGGTCAGTACGAATCCGGCAATACCTAATACGTATAGTTTTTCCTGTGTTTTGATAGTGATAAAATAATTAGAACGTTGCCCTTTTTTTTTTTTCCTTGTCATATCTTGACCCCTATAACTTTTTGGTATTTATGTGTACGGAGCTGTATGGGGGCTCATTTTTTGCGGGGCGATCTGAAGTTTTTATTGATACCATTCTGGGGTGTGTATGACTTTTTGATCACTTTTTATTTAATTTTTTTTAGAAAAAAAAAGCAACAAAAAACGGCGACTCGCCATTTGGACGCTTTTTTCCGCCACACAATTCGCCGTATTGGAATTTTTTTTTATATTTTAAAAGTACGGGCGTTTTCGGTCACAGTGATACCCATGATGTCTATATTTATTGTTATTTAGGTATTGATTTTTTCATTATACGGAAAGGGGGGTGATTTGAACTTTTATATATTTTTTATATATTTTTTAACATTTTCTTTTGACTATTTTTAAGCTCAAATATGAGCTGATATATTGTGTTTTTTTACTTTTCTTTATGAGCAATCAGGGATTTACTAGACTGAGATAAATCCAAGAATTGCTCATTTCTTATCCTGGCCTGCCATCTAGTGGCCAGAATAAGAATTGCACTTTGAAAACTGTAATCCTCACCAGCGAGGATTACAGTTTTCATATGGTGTACAGACACCCCGATTGGCCACTCGGGGCGTCTGTACACCACCCGGAAGCGTACGCTTCCGGGTTCAGACGCATCCTGATGCCGTGATCACGGCATCAGAAGGCCCTAGAAGACGGCGTCGATGGCGGTAAGTCTCTGCTGTTAGAAACAGCAGAGACTTGCCGGCCATGACGCCCGCCGCACCCGCGAGCGGGCGTCATGTCCCCACACCGCACCAGCACCGTACATGTACAGCGCTGGTCGGGAAGGGGTTGGGGAGTGATGGTGACAACCAAAATACATTTATCGTGAATTTCTCATGGTTGCAGAGAATGGGGCACATTTATTAAGACCAGAGTTTTAGATGCCAGTCTTAATTAGCCCTATAGCTGGTGGTGAATCGGCAAAGTTATGCCCCTTTCACACGAGCAGGAGACTCGCATGTCTCCCGCAACGCATCTATAGGGCTGGACTCGGCACTGACAGGGATCGCAGAGCATTATATGTGATCCCAGTCAGTGCCGGAGTCCAGCCCTGTAGATGCGTTGCGGGAGACATGCGAGTCTCCCGCTCGTGTGAAAGGGGCATTATGTAGAGATGCCCGTGGATACATTGCCGCTTCTAAATGTTAGACAGCTTCCTAGCCGTCTTACATTTAGACTATTTTCTACGCCTAAACCAGGCGCAGAAAAAGGTAAATGAGACAGGCCTGCTGGTCATACACACTTCTTTAGACCTGGCGTGAGCGGGGAATAAGTCGCAGATTATGTTGCACCATGGCGTGCAACAGAGTCTACAGCAGATATACATCACAAAAGTCGCATATATCTGGTCATAAATGACCCCCATCATGTATTTTTTCTGGTTTAAACAGGAGCACTCCAGAGTGAATTATGTATCTGGTGTAATCACACCTGATTTTATTTTTATTTACAAGGGTAAAAGACTTACATTTGTTCGCCCGCAAACTACAATGGAAAAAGTTCTTCATTACCCATGACAAACACAAATGCAAGGAGTTGGGGATAGACAGGGGCGGATTGGGAACTTAAATTGGCCCTGGAAAAAAAAATAAAAGTGGCCCCATGTTTTAGGCGGAACTAAATTGATATAAGGCAACATAAGTAGGCATGGACAACAGAAGTAGACATTGTGCTGCAATACTATAGTGCAGCACAACGTACCACAGCAGAATCAAATACCACAGTGCTGCACAACATACTGCCCCCCCTCCACAGTATTCAACTGTATCATCATCCTGAGGACAGTAATACAGTTGAGTTCATGAGGGCAACTGGCCGTTGAGCATCAGATCATTATGTATCTGGCCTGTGGCCACCAGGAAAGCTTGGGTGGCCCCCGGGCATCGGCCCACCAGGAAATTTCCCTGTAAGGTCTATGGCCAATCCGCCCCTGGGGATAGAAGAGCAATATATCCCTGATGTCCAAGTTCTGGCAGATCTCTATGTAGAAGGCCAACGTAATATGGGAGATGGTCCCTTTACACAACTTAGGGCTTGTTCACATCACCATTATGGATTCTGTTATGGCTTTCCGTTATGACATCGTTATAACTGAAAATAACGGAATCCATAAGAATCCAGAACTTTGTTTTCCGTCCAGCATAACGGAAACCAGAAGGATCCGTTATCCTTTCCCATAGGCTTCTGTTATGATGAATCAAAACGGAATGCCTCTTAAAGGTGTCCGTTTTGGACGATGTTATAACGGAAAGTTAGAACGGAATCCCTAACGGTGATGTGAACGAGCCCTTAGTAGTATAGTATACTATATATAGTAGTATACCGGTTAGTAGTATAGTATACTATATATAGTAGTATACCTGTTAGTAGTATAGTATACTATATATAGTAGTATACCTGTTAGTAGTATAGTATATATAGTCTATATATAGTAGTAAACCTGTTACTACTTTATGTGGTAATGCTGCCACTGATTTGATGATACCTAGCTACAGTGTTACCAATCTGTAGGGTACTATATTGGAGGTGTGTTTGTATCAGTGTCTCTAGAGGAAAAACTATTCTGGGACAGCAGGTGGGGACAAACATCCATATTGGACCTCCCCTCCCTCCACAACAGTATACCCTCTTGCCCAGGGTTCCCCAACACCAGTCCTCAGGGCCCACCTGCCGGTCAGGATTTGGGAATATCCCACAGAATGAATACCTGTGGTAAGTCCTGATGCATTAAAGGGGTTATCCCACGAATAATGTAAAAAATAAAAATCAGGCATCATATAGGACATGACAACCTCTTTTTAACAAAGCTAGAACCAGTCCTGTACCTCACATGGATCCAGAGATCTCCCCATCCATTTCTGTGCTAGATTTATATCAAGCTGACAGCTCAGGGGAGTGTCTCCTCTGCTGCAGCTCAGGGGGCGTGTCCATGGTCTCCCTATCACAGCTCAGGAGACAGTTAAAAGTTGAAACTGAGCATGTGCGGCCTGCTCAGTGAATAGGTCAAAGAAATAAGAATATAAGTGGTCCTATACAGATACATTTTACTGAATAACTCAGTAGCTATACAAAATTTTTAATGGCATGCAATTACAAAAGTATTCAGATCCAGGTGCTGGTTTGAAAACTGTAGAATATTTTTCGTGGGACAACCCCTTTAATACTAATTCTATTACCTGGTCAAAACTAAGGAAATCCTGGAAACTTGACTGGCAGGTGGGCCCTGAGGACTGGAGTTGGGATCTTAGGACAAATCCTTTAAAAGAGTTATCCCACAAAAATGATTTATCATCTATCCACAGTTCCCTCTCTGAATGGGGCGGTAGTGTGCATGTCAGTCCACCACTCCCTGTCACCACTATGATGCTGACAGAGTGATGTCTATGTCTGCCCTATAGAAGTAAATGGAGTTGTGGGCCGTGATGCACACTGCTGCTCCATTCAGAGAGGGGACTCCTCGTTCCCAGTGGCCAGAGCCCCCACAATCCTGTGGATAGGTGATATTATTAGTGGGATAAGCAAGCATTGGAGTAATCCTGATGAAGTACATTCCATGGAATTAATAAAGACAGGAGACAGGCTTCTCAAAATGTGCAGGAATATATTGTATGCAACAAATCCATTTTTTGCTGCATTTTTTTTTAGCAAGTAACAATGTGTGGGTAAAATCAGAAAATAGATATCGTTAACAGAAAATAGATAATTACATATAATACAGGGCTTGCATTGAAGCAAAGCAGAGTTTAAGTTTCTTCACAGTTTCTGAGCATGTCCATAGTATGCAGTATACTGCATATAGTGTCATCCAATTACAATGCACAAAAGTCCATTCACAATTCATATAACAAGTACATTTCCTTCCATAAGTGCAGACACGTACATACATACAGAAGCAGGAGCCATTTTGTTGACTGGCCTGTTCATAGACTGGGGTGTAGTAATGTTAATGATGCAGTGTCTCTTTAGGCTTTGTTCAAATTTGTGCTATCCATTATCCAAACGGAGTTCCAGTATGTTTGATGGCACCTTTCTCCACAATTCTTGCCATCAAACTGGTGCCATACTGGAATCCTGTCAAAAGCATGATAGAAGTCAGTTAGAACCATTACATCTCAAAATGGCTGCCACCAATTTATATATGTACCACCTTTTAGACTGCATTCACTTGTGTTGTTTTTCAATTAAAAAAAAAATAAATTTAGACACAAAATTAAAAGTCGTTGCCATGTGAATGCGGTCTGACACAGCTAACTACTATTATTGCCATTAGACTCACACATACATTTACACTCAAGGATCAATCTGATAGGTTGCTAGGGACAACTAAGCCAGTTTTCCTTAGCACCAGTTTTGAAAAACCTGTATGTAACATGCATCATTCACATCAGACTGGCTAATACTGTTTTGTGTGTTGAGGTGGGCTCACAAAGTTTTTTGTGGCTTATACTGGAGCAGTCTTTTTTAACCAATGCAGGAAGTGGATCCAGCAGGACAATGTAGAAGTCTTTCCTTTAGATTTTTCATTCCTTGGCTCAAAAAACTGCGACAAAGTGAACCGACCCTTAAGTCTGATTCACACGACCGTATGTATTTTGCAGTCCCCAAAACTCGGATTTGCAAACAATATGGGCGATTTTCACGTGCTTCATTTGTTTTGTTTTATGCGGACCCAATGTAACAATGCCTATTCTTGCTATTCTGGACAAGAATAGGGCATGCAATCTCTTTTTTGCGGGATGGACATATGGATACAGACACCACACGGTGTACTGTCCACATTTTTTTGCGTCCCTATTGAAATGAATGGGTCCACATTTGATCCGCAAAAAAATAGGGTCATGTGAATGCGGCCTTAGGGTGAGGCTTCACATTTGTGGTCATTTGTTGTAATTTTTATAAAATGTCCACAAAAATTGCTGTCATTAACACCTTTTTTTTCCTTGAAAATTGCAAAATGTGGTGATAAAACTTCTCATCAGGGGTGGTGAGAATATTCTGCCCCGGCAGAGCTTCATTTTGAATTATTCTCTGCTTTGACCTGCCTCACAGCCCCTCCCCTGAGTGACAGGTGTAGCATCCAACCAAAACACTGAGAGAAGAGGGGAGGGGCTGTGAAAAGCTCAATACAGAAAGCACGTCACAGTGAAGCTCTGCCCTGGGCAGAATATTCTCACCACTGCGGATGAGAAAAGCTCTGCAAAATGAGCAAGGCTTAGGTAAGCCCCACCAGAAAGTGGGTGTTTTGTGAGTTTTACTGGTTGGTTCAAGGGGTGGGCCTTAAATGACCCAATATTTCCCTTTTATATGTTGGCAAGAATGTGACATTAATATATAAACCTGAAAAGAATCACTTTAAAGGGGTTTTCAGGCTTATGGCCATTTTAGGTAACCCCAACAGCGTGTTCTGGTCCCTGGTCTGTAAACTTCTAATTGAGGTCTGGTTGGCGGATGCTGTAGACAACAATTGGAGTCAATGAGATGTCACTAAACAGCACGTGAACTAGAAGTGAAGTAACGCTTGGAGAAGTGCCACCACTGAAGCCACTCATTGGCTGCAGAGGCACAAGTGAACCTGTACAGAAGTTTACAGGCCTGGGATCAGAAGGTTGGAGAATGGATCCACGGTGCCAGAAAGGCAGGAAGATGGTAAGTATTTTTCACTAGCTACAATATGTTGATGGTGATACTTCAAAATGGCCATAAGGCTGGACAAGCCCTTTAAGTTTTCTCACTAAACAGACTGGACCTCATAAGTGGGCTAGCAGGGAAAATAAATAAAAGAAAACATATGCATAACCATACATACAAGTAACCTGCAGCTCCCATATATTCGTCCTGCACTGTAACATACTATCCCCATTAAGGAAGCCATTTTGAATTGCTCATCAGCACAAAAATGGCTGCCTGGTAATATATAAACAAAACTCAGGTGCTAGCACAAAGCTCTAGGAATGTAGAATACAAACACCCTTCATTTCATTAGAAATGTGAAAAATGTGGTAAAAATACATATACAAAACGTGTCCACATCCTGACCTTATAAAGCTATTGTGCCTTTCTAGTGGATCACACTGTGCGTGAATAATTCTTCCGTGCACTCAGACTCCTCCCCGGATACGAACACCGAGTCATCATTAGCTACATGATACGCTTCAAACCTTTGCCGGGTGTCTTCGAGCTCCGGGAAGGAGCAAGCAGATTGTCCGCTATTTGGCAACAATACACATGAATGTATAGAACTACATTCTACAGTGGATAGAAATAATGAGCTGGAGTGTTCATTTCATCCCGTAATCCAGCACTCGATTCTCCAGAAATTCTGATCATTTGGAATCTTTAAGATCCAAAGCAGACAGAAGGGATTCCATAGCTTCACTTATCATATACTAACAAAGGCTTACTTCTATCTTGGGTGGATAATCCAGAATCATTTATGAATTCAATTAAAAGAATCATACTGTAAATTTTTAGCATTGATGGTTCTGTGTGGTATAATATTACAATAAAAAAATGTCCTTGGGAATAAGGCAGACAAGAACTGTGTCCATGTCACTACTTTTTTTTTTTTTTCTCTAATTTGGGAAGGACTCCTGGACCTGCCTGGGTCACATTCCCTATTGTGTAATAACAAAAAATTGGGGTCCTGTTATGATCCATGAATATTTCCAGAACCAAAAGCAAGATGCCTCAAGACCTGCTTGTTTCCCTCGGGCCACCCCCTTTTTTATCAGCCCCAATAGGGTCAGAGACACATTGCAAAGGGCTCCATATCAAAATGTAGTATGCCTCTCCCCATCTTCATGACATTTCTGACAAATTTAAAGGTTTTCTTTCCTTATAAGACCCCTTTCACATGAACGATATGGATTGGCTCCAGATGCGTTCAGGGAAACTCGCACCATATTACAAGTAAGTTCAGTCAGTTTTGTCTGCGATTGCTTCAGTTGTTCAGTTTTTTTTCTGTGCATGTGCAATGCGTTTTGATGCGTTTTCACGCTCGTGATAAAAAAACTGAAGGTTTACAAACATCTCCTAGCAACCATCAGTGATAAACGCATTACATCCGGATACAATCCGTTTTTCACTGAAGCCCCATTCACTTCTATGGGACCAGGACTGCATGAAAAATGCAGAATATAGAACATGCTGCGTTTTTCACGCAACACAGAACTGATGCGTGAAAAAAAAAAAAAACACTCATGTACACAGACCCACTAAAATGAAATGGTCAGGATTAAGTGCCGGTGCTATGCAGTCATTTCACGCATTGCACCCGCGTGGAAAGCTTGTGTGAAAGGGGCCTAAAGTAGAGAAAAAATAAGCCATGCTCCGCCTCACCAACTGTTCCTGACTTCTATCTATGTAACACTAAATATATTGATAACTCCCCCCTATACAACACTATGTTTCCAGCTTCCCTTCAGCACATAAATATATTGGCTGCCTGCAGCCACCACTAGGGGGAGCCTAGTGCATATGAATTTATACAGTTGCCACTGGACTTAATGGAAGCAGTACATATCTCTTTGTACTGAGCTTCAGGTAGTGCTGGTTACTGGTCCAATAGCAGTCTGACTCCATAGTAAGTACATTATTCTTGCATTGAAGGGGCCACGAATATAAAATGGCCCTGGAACGGCTTGGAAGTGTTAGTTACTCATAATTCTAAATAAAGAAAAATCCACTTGGAGCCATGTACACTAAAAGTCCAATAATCTGGCACCCAGACGTACAGTACCAGATCACTCAGACTGGAGTCCTGAAAGTTGGGCAATTATACTGGGGCAGATTTTTTATTACTTTCCAACATTTAGACTATATAAATCTAGGTGAGACGGGCAGAAACTGTTCCAAATTTATCACAGTGGCGCACGCTGCATGATAAATATGCCACATTTTGCCAGGTAAGTTCATTTGTTACAACTCTGCTCAGCCTTGCCCCTTTCCTAGGCGTAAAAAGGATCTAAAACATATAAAAATTTGGTGCATATTTATGTACGCCAGTTTTTGGAGTAATTTGGGACAGAATTCTGGAGCAAAAAAAAAAATAAAAAATAAAAAATTTGACCAGCAAGTCCCCTAGGCACTAGACTGGAATATTACTCATACCATCATTGTGCCCATCAAGATTTAATACTGTCATCCCTACTTTAAGTGAAGCTTACACTGAACAAAAACGCATGAAAACGTTTCTATGTGCTTCATAGTAACACTGTTCCGGTGGATGATTGCGCAGAAAATAAAAGTCCAATGAAATACTGGACATGAGATATATAACAAATACAGTATCATCTTATCATTGGTATGAGATACAAAATTCATAAGCTGATGGAAAAAATATATTTATATATTTATATGACTTAACCCTTCTGTAGACCTTTCCAGTCAGTCTTTCATTCCATATCAAATAATACTTCAAAAATAGTATTCAAAAAGGAAATAGAATAAAAGTGTTGACCTCAGGTTAACACCTCAGCAATGTCCTATTGCTTGATATCGGTTTCCATCTGTGGTTTCCTCACAAAGAGTCACACAAATAATGGTTCCTGGAGCAGAGGGGGATATGTTTCAAGACTTCTAAAGCCTGAAGCAAATGATGAAGAAGAGAACGCTCTACTCTCCAAGGTAAGCGTTGTAGAAATGTAAGAAATGTCCACAGCCGGCCTTTTATAAAGTCGTGTAGTTATACGTAGATGCCCTCTGGGTTGAAGCCTGATGACAAGGCGTTCTGGAGGATCCTTAGGTTACTTGGAAGTTGTCTTGATGTCACAGGCCGTTTTAGAGACCCTGACTGGAATGCTGGCTCTGAGGAAATGAATAAAAAAATTTAAATAAAACAATTCTAATATTGTAAAAAGAATAATGACACCTACTGTCCACAAGAGGCGCTGCATTCATTTTACACTACTGGAAATTGAAAGATAAAAAAACACCTGGAAAATCTGATGGAACAGAGCCAAGATCGACAAAGTATATACTGGTAGTGGTGCTCTCCTGTAAACTCCGATGAGACAATATTTAATACCATGGCAGAACCTCCTTTCAACACTGAACGGCTAGCCATTCCCATCTGATATTTGTGGAGGGAACATTGACCAGCCTTCAGTATGTCCAGAACATTGTGGAACCAGTCCTACTGCCTTTTTTGACTCAGGAGACGTGGTGTTCCAATAACATAAAGTCCGCCCACACACTGCATGCTCTACAGAATGTGCTCTTCAGAGTAACCAGAACCTCCCGTGTCCAGCTCAATCACCAGATCTGTCACCCATCAGGAATGTCTGGGACTGGATGGTGACGGATCTCCCATGTACCGCACCCAACAACTACCTTGGCTGAACTATGGGTCCAAGTTGAAAGAGCTTGGAATGACACAGGAGGATCTGTAGATCACAAAATAAAGGGTGCACCTCCTTGGTTGTGTGCTCATTGACCAAGCACCACTAGCAGTTTATACTTTGTCAACCTTAGTTTAATCGCATTACAAGGGTTGTGCCAAGTTTTTAAGTTATCCCCTGTCCAATCCCTGTACTTTGCTAACTCTGGCACTCCTATAGAGAATGAATGGAGCGGCAGTGCACATGCAAGACCTGCCGCTCCATCAGAACTGGGAACGGGACCTCAGTTCTTTGTGACTGTTGGGGGTCCCAGCAGCTGGACCCCGAAGCAATCAGGTAGTTATTTCCTATTTTGTGGATAGGGGATACTATGTCTGCCTGATAGCCACAATAAGATGATCAGCGATTCATTTAATTTTCAGAGCATCTCCTATAAATGGTCCATGATGAAAAACTGATGGCGTCTGTGTTTTTCACGGATCCATAGACTATAATGGGGGTGAAGCATCCGTAAAAAAAGCGAAAAAAATATGCACAGATTAAAATGAAGAATATGTGTGCTGTCCATGGAATCACTGACGTGTGAATAATGCCTAACTCTGTGTGATGTGGTCCCATGGTCTTCATGAAGACATTGTGCTACTCACACTGGGTGATATGTCTGCACTACAAAAAGCTGAGAAGGATCATGGTGACCTGAAGCAGACGTACCTTTTTCTGGCTGTGTAAATTCAGTTTCGCTGGGCTCAGCAGGCAGCACCGTAACCTTGGTTCCAGTCTGCTGGATGAACTGCTGGAGATTCACTTGTCGGAGTTCTTTGGTCAACTGTTCGAGTTCCTGCTCCCGCTCCTGCAGCAAGGCGGAAACGAGAAAAGTAGAATGCATAGATTTGAAGAGTGACAACCATTTTTGTTAGCAAGTCCTCAGAGCAGTTGTCATTGCCCTTTCTCCATTCTTCTACGCAGTACATTACTAGTCAGGGGGCGGCACCAATCAGGAGAAAGCTCCTTCCAGGCTATAATATGGAATGTCTGCTTTATCCTGGGGCATGATGGGAGTCAGACAAGTGCCCAGCATCGAAGACCACTTTCTGTATTAATAGCTCCAGAATTCTGTGCCGATTATTTTTTAGTTTATTTTAATGGTGGCCAGAGTTTCACTTTTCATATACAAAGTCCCAAATCACCTATACTGAGATAAACAATAAAATGCCTGAAGCCCCAGTAGGTGGAGTGTACTCCTCCACGTGGTATGACTCCATCCCCTCTGCCCCCCCTACTTCCCAATATCAAAGTACTGTGGATGAATGGGAGTTATTGGGGAACATTTATCAGCATCTTTGCTCCACTATTTGTGGTGGAAAACAGTCGCAGATTTTGGTGCAAGCCATATTTGCGACTCTTTTTGGCCAGGTGTAACTGGTAGGGGAATGGGCCACCTTCAGTCCAACAGGTTTATTATAAATTACCTCAGAAACTGCAGCAAATATGGTAAATCTAGGCCTTACAGCAATATGGTAAATCCAGGCTGGTACTTCTAGCAGGCATAGATTTCTGACTGAAGAAAGCCCAAATGTATGTGGCTTTCAATAACTTTGGTGCACATTTACTACAATAAATATCAGTTTAATGCCTCATTCATACCTCAGTGTTAGGTCAGTGATTTCCATTGGTGATTGTGAGACAAAACCAGGTGTGGTTTCAAATACAGAACAGGAGCCGATTTTTCCCTTAGACCTTATTTCTGTGGAGGCTCCAGTCCACAATCACTGATGGAAAACACTGACGTATGAATGAGGCATAAGGCTGGGGGATGAAACCCCAAACCTAAGAAATCTGTCCTGTGTAGTATGAGAACGCAATCAGACTACATTAGAGTTGGTTTGTAGACAACATGGAGACATACAGGTCTGCATAGGTGCTGTATACACAACATCCTGTTCTTAGACTGAAGGCATATCACTCTGCAAAGGAGCTGTAAAAACAAAATCATAGGTTTTTGTTTTTTTTGTTTACCAAAGGTGAAATGGCCTGCAATATAGACACCATTACCACCCAGCTTTCCTGGACTACTTTATCAATCTGCTTAGATATGCAATGATAAAGGGAGGTATGGGTCATCCACACAGCCAGGCATGTCTACTTACCAACAACCTTTTTGCAGCCTGTCCCAGCGACCGATCTACAGCCTTGGCACCGTTGTCCAGCCGTATACTTTCCTGCCCCTGGATCTCCAGCTCCCCTCTGATCTTCTCAATCTTGCCTCTGACAATTTCCTCATTAATTTGAGCCTCTTGTACAACCATCTGCAACCGCTCTGCCTCAATCCCACTTTCGATATTCTGGATTTGGCTCTGGTAGTCCTTCAGCTGGTTCTCACATTGAAGCATGCGTTGGGTCATCTCCTGGAGTTGTTCCTTGAGTTGTTTTTCATTTTCCACCTCAATCTGGAACTCATTCTCCCAAAACTCCTCTTCCCCGATCTCCACATCGTTGCGTTTGATCTTTTGCTCCCACTTTTCGATTTCCTCCTCCAAGCCGGACTTGTACTTCTGCTCCCAATATTGCACCTCAGCGTTGCTAGAGTCCAGCTGCTTCTCGAGGTTCAAGAGCTTTTCAGACTGTAAGTGTATGAGTTTCTTTAAGTCCTCGCCTGTCGTCTTATAGTTATTAAGCAGCTTTTGCTTAAATTCAGACTCTTTGCCTTTACCGAAAATGTCTATAAGTCCTTTGGCTCCACCGGTAAAAGTCAAAGATTTCCTCTTTGGTTCACGCCTCTTTATGGATTTATCATTTTGCGGCCTCAGTTTGGCCAGAGGGGGCAGACTTTGCCTATACAAGTTCCTCTCAGGCACATGGGCAATGCTGTCTGACGTAGGACGTTCACTAAGAGACGGCCCGGTACGCCTCAGAATAAGCTGTACGTCACTTGCGTATTGACCCCACTTATTGAGAGAGATCACTGGGTTCTCATGAGGAGCCAGGTGCCTCTCTGAGTCTCTCCATTTTTCTATCAAAGTGTATCTTCCTGTGCGACCTGCAAAATAAAAAGGGTTCATTGATGAACACAATAAATGTATATGGATTAATGAGTGGCCAAGGAGACCATAGAAAGACTTCGAATGGAGCTCCTAGTCCACAACGATTACTATGCTTTCCTCCATTAAATTCTCAGCTGTCCCCATTTACCATCCCTAGCCTTGATCTCCCTCCCCTCCCCGAATGCAATCCTCCAGCTATTTTGAAATTCTTCTGGTTGTCCTTGGAAACAGACAGCTGTATAACACCGCCCTGTTGTCAGACATGGGACCAAAGAGCTTGGTTCTAAAGGGTATGTCGGGCTTCAGTCAAGATCCTCGTTGCCTTTGATGCCACAGGTACAACAGAAATCTTGACAAAAACCCGATATAAGTGAATGGTGTCAGTCAGGTACTGTATGGATTAGTCTTACAACCGGTTTGGCACAGCGTCATGGCTCCTGTTATAAACTGCTGTGTAGATGTGAATAGAAACTGTAATAAAATATAACTATAACTGTTGATTAAGTCCCCACCACGCACCGCTTCCTGGTGATCTGAAATAAACACAATTCTGAATTTAACTCTGAATGTGAACAGCCATATAATAACCATTTAACTCAAAATTAGTACAAGAGAAAGAAAGCAAAGTATATATAAAGTTATTACTATGTAGAGCAGTCATCCCCAACCTGTGACAACTACAAATTACAACTTCCAGCACGTCCTGAAAGGTGGGAATAACTGAGACATGGCTGGATGATAGCTATGACTGGGCAGTTAACCTACAGGACTACAGTCTTTTTAGAAAGGATCGCCAAAACCGGAGAGGGGGAGGGGTCTGCCTTTATGTAAAGTCCTGTCTAAAGCCCACACTGCGGGAAGATATAAGTGAGGGACATGAAGATGTGGAGTCACTGTGGGTAGAAATAAATGGAGCCAAAAACAATAATAAAATACTAATAGGGGTTTATTATAAACCTCCTAATATATCAGAGTCCACAGAAAATCTACTTCTAAACGAAATAGACGAGGCGGCAAATCATAATGAGGTTGTTATTATGGGGGATTTCAACTACCCAGATATAGACTGGGAAACTGACACCTGTATATCTCATAAAGGAAGCAGGTTCTTGGAAATAACCAAAGACAATTACCTTTCCCAACTGGTTCAGGACCCGACTAGAGGGACGGCCATACTGGACTTAGTATTAACCAATAGACCGGACAGAACAACAGATGTGCAGGTCGGGGGACTCCTAGGAATAGTGACCATAATATAATAACCTTCCAATTGTCATTTAAAAGAGCGTTTCTTCAGGGAGGAACAAAAATACCAAACTTCAAAAAAGCTAAATTTAGCCAACTAAGAGAGGCCATAGGCCTAACTAACTGGGACAAAGTCCTCAAAAATAAAAATACAGCCACAAAATGGGATATTTGTAAAAGCATCCTAATATCTAATTGTGAGAGGTACATACCTTATGGGAATAAAAGGTTAAGTAACAAGAAAAAACCAATGTGGATAAACAGAACTGTAAAGAAAGCAATAAATGACAAACAGAAAGCATTTAAATCACTAAAACAGGAGGGGAGCGAGGAAGCATTGAAAAACTACAAGGAAAAAAATAGAATATGTAAAAGACAAATAAAAACAGCCAAACTAGAGACCGAGAGATTAATCGCCAAAGAAAGTAAAACTAACCCTAAAATGTTCTTTAATTATATAAATGGTAAAAAGTATAAACCTGAAGGTGTCGGCCCCTTACAGAGTAATGAGGGGGGAGTTGCAGAGAGCGATGAGGAGAAAGCAAAGCTACTAAATATCTTTTTCTCCACTGTATTCACTGAGGAAAATAAACTGTCAGATGAAATGCAGAATATAAAAGTAAATTCCCCATTAAAAGTGCCCTGTCTGACCCAGGAAGAAGTAGAGCTGCGTCTTAAAAAGATTAAAATAGACAAATCGCCAGGACCGGATGGCATACACCCCCGTATCCTAAGAGAATTAAGTAATGTCATTCGCCAGACCCTTATTTCTGATATTTAAGGACTCTATACTGACAGGGAGTGTTCCACAGGATTGGCGCATAGCAAATGTGGTGCCAATATTCAAAAAGGGTCCAAAAACAGAGCCCGGGAACTATAGGCCGGTAAGTTTAACATCTGTCGTGGGTAAACTGTTGAGGGTTTTCTAAGAGATGCTATCTTGGAGTACCTCACTGAAAATAAGCAAATTACTCCATATCAGCATGGCTTCATGAGGGATCGGTCATGTCAAACCAATTTAATCAGTTTCTATGAGGAGGTAAGTTCTAGACTAGACCGCAGCGAATCAATGGATGTCGTATATCTGGACTTCTCCAAAGCATTTGACACTGTACCACATAAAAGGTTAGTATATAAGATGAGAATGCTTGGCCTGGGAGAAAATGTCTGTATGTGGGTAAGTAACTGGCTCAGTGATAGAAAACAGAGAGTGGTTATTAATGGTACATACTCAGATTGGGTCACTGTAACTAGTGGGGTACCACAGGGGTCAGTATTGGGCCCTATTCTCTTCAATATATTTATTAATGATCTTGTAGAAGGCTTGCACAGTAAAATATCAATTTTTGCAGATGACACTAAACTGTGTAAAGGAATTAACACAGAAGAGGACAGTACACTGCTACAGATGGATCTGGATAGACTGGAGGCTTGGGCAGAGAAGTGGCAGATGAGGTTTAACACTGACAAATGTAAAGTTATGCATATGGGAAGGAATAATGCAAGTCACCAGTACATACTAAATGGTAAAATATTGGGTAACTCTGACATAGAAAAGGACCTAGGAATTTTAGTGAACAGAAATCTAAGCTGCAGAAACCAGTGTCAGACAGCTGCTGCCAAGGCCAATAAGATAATGGGTTGCATCAAAAGAGGCATAGATGCCCGTGATGAGAACATAGTCCTGCCACTTTACAAATCACTAGTCAGACCACACATGGAGTACTGTGTACAGTTCTGGGCTCCTGTGAACAAGGCAGACATAGCAGAGCTGGAGAGGGTTCAGAGGAGGGCAACTAAAGTAATAACTGGAATGGGTGGACTACAGTACCCAGAAAGATTATCAAAATTAGGCTTATTCACTTTAGAAAAAAGACGACTGAGGGGAGATCTAATAACTATGTATAAATATATCAGAGGTCAGTACAGAGATCTCTCCCACGATCTATTTATCCCCAGGACTGTGACTGTGACGAGGGGACATCCTCTGCGCCTGGAGGAAAGAAGGTTTGTACACAAACATAGAAGAGGATTCTTTACGGTAAGAGCAGTGAGACTATGGAACTCTCTGCCTGAGGAGGTGGTGATGGTAAGTTCACTAAAAGAGTTCAAGAGGGGCCTGGATGTATTTTTGGAGGGTAATAATATTACAGGTTATAGTTACTAGAGAGGGGTCGTTGATCCAGGGAGTAATTCTGATTGCCTGATTGGAGTCGGGAAGGAATTTTTTTCCCTAAAGTGGGGAAAACTGGCTTCTACCTCACAGGGTTTTTTTGCCTTCCTCTGGATCAACTTGTAGGAAAACAGGCCGAACTGGATGGACAGATGTCTTTTTTCGGCCTTATAAACTATGTTACTATGTTACTATGATCACTGATGCACATTATGACTTTAGAATACAAAAGACTGTCTCCCAGTTATTCTTCCCAGGGCGATAGATAAAAATAAAAGCAAACACTGCCAGCAGATGGCGCTGTTTGATCACTGGTCTATTAACTGGGGGTCATGTATTATTATAGGAATCCTATACAAATCATATGACTCTTTATAATTTTGTAGGTCATATGACTGCTCTATCCTTTACAACATATTTTCCAAAGCAACTGTCACTGTGAGATGGCACCGATATGGTATTGTAATGGCATAGCCAGAGCATATCTGGAAAATTAAAAATTAATTAGTAAGAAATTTGATGAAATAAGGCAGAATTATACAACATTCATTTCTCTCCAGCATAATAAAGGCGCAGCTCCAATAACTGCCTGAGTAAACACAAATACTCTTCACAGCCAAGTCATCGATGCTCCGACACAGAAATGTTTGAACACACGGCAGGAAGGATGTTAGATCTCACAGACGGTGCATGCTGCATGTGGGAAGTTTTGGCATCTCCTATAGAAGGGTGGAGAAAGACTGTCAGGATCTGTCCATGTAATACTGTGGAATTAAAGGGGATGACCCCCTCTGGCTGAATGCAATCATTTGTTTCCTGGCAGTCACTTCGCCCAAAATGCCTTACATATGACAGGATAAAAATCAACCTTAAACTTTTGGATAAAGATATAATAAGGATTAAGGGAAGTATAGGGTACAATGGCACTTTAAAGTGGTGCTCCTGCCTCCTCTTAAAGGAATACTCTCAAAAAAGACAACCACTTGGAAGGCAGCCTGGTGAACCAGCTGCTTCTTGGAAATGTAGCAATAGTGGACCTTCAAACCAATGGGCTGTCCAAATATCGAGTGATGCCCACCAGAGTGCTTCATACAGGAGTGGGGACTCCCTTTTATATCATCCATGTGCCCTAAGAAGGCATTTGGACAGGGGTTGTCACACTTTCCTGCAGCCCTGACACCTAAAAACAGGAAGAATTTGAGGGAGATAGAGGCAGAGAATTACTACTTCTGGTCTTAGTGCACAAATACCCGCTTAATGCTCCTCTAAAAGTGACGGCTAGCTTAACTTTGTTAGAGATGCAAAAATTTAAAGGGAGTCTTTCACCTCATTTTCACCTATATAACTAACAGCAGTGCCCACAGAAGATTGCATACACATCCCAGACATACCTGTGTGCACTTTGTGTCTGTATTACATGTCCAGAAAAAGCACTTTTATTCTGCAGGAAAACAGCTCCCAAGTGCCCAGCTCTGCTGTTGCTGCAAACCATACTGAAGAGGGGAAGGCTGCTTTAGCTGCTCATATCTTGGGACTGGTAGCAGATAGAAAAATGGTTCTGGTTCTAGCATTCCAAGCTTTAAAATGATACCAAAATCACAGCATTATATCCAGTATATCAGAAGATATAGCTGTTAGAAATCGAGTTTTGAGAGAAAGCTGTTTTTAGTTTCACTTTCAGCCGGGCACTTGGGAGCTGTTTTCCTGCAGAATAAAAGTGCTTTTCCTGGACATGGAATACAGACACAGTGCACACAGGTATGTCTGGGATGTGTCTGCAATCTTCTGTGGGGCAGTGCTGTTAGTTATATAGGTGAAAATGAGGTGACAGACTCCCTTTAAAGGAATCTTTCCTAGGTCTACATTCCCCTTAGGCCTCATGCACATGGCCAGAGTGTTTGTGCTCTCAAGAACTGTCCTACCCTTGTCCATAAAACTGACCAGAATAGGACATATTCTATTTTTTTTTTTTTGCAGAGCCGTGGAACAGACAGCACACTGTGTGCTATCCGCATCTTTTGCGGTCCCAACTGGAATGAATCGGCATCAGATGCCAAAACCATGGTCGTGTGCATGAGGCCTTAAAGGGGTTTTTCTGGGATGACTATGGCTTTTAACAGATATGCTCAAGTAGTCATTTACCTTATCTTCCCCAAGCCTTTTCTTTTTCAGTTTGGACTCTGCTGACCTGTTTTTATGGCTTTCAGTATCACTTCTCCGCAAATTTAGCTCTCTGCTCCAGATATCACCTCCTTACTATCCAGAATCCCACAATGCCTATCAGCTACATCCTTCTCCTCCTCTCGCCTTCTAAAACTTAACATGAATAAAACAGAACTTATATTTCACCCATCTCACTCAACCCATCACCCTCAACAGACCTATCTATCACAGTCCATGGCTGCACACTGTCCCTGGTCAACCTTGGAGAAACTCTGATCATGTTCTGTTCTTCAAACTGCACATCCAAACTCTTTCCAACTCCAACTCAAAAATATCTCTTGGATTTGCACATTCCTCCCATCTATGACCCTCGCACCTCTCTAATCTATCTGCAACAATGTTGGCCGACTAATCTACCTCCCCCATTACTCTTCTGCCAGTCCCTATTGCACAGTGAATTCAGTTTCAAATACTAACAAATACACATAAGGCCATCCACAACCTGTCCCCTCCGTACATCTCTGAGCTACTTTCCTGGTACATCCCCACACGTAATCTCTGATCCTCACAAGACCTCCTTCTCTACTCTCCTCTTATCACCTCTTCCCGCCTACAAGATTTCTCCCGTGCATCCTTTATACTCTGGAACTCTCTACCCCAACATATCAGACTCTCACCTACAATAGAAACCTGAAAACCCACCTCTTCAGACAAGCCCGATTTACCTTCACCTACTGTGTCCTGCCATATCTTGTAGATTGTAAGCCCTGGCGGGCTGGGTCTTCTCTCCTTCTGTACCAGTTTGTAACTTGTCCTGTTTATGCTTATTGCAATTGTTTTGTATTACATATGTATACCCCTCATGTGTACAGCACCATGGAATGAATGTCGATTTAATAATAAATAACTAATAATCTGGCTTCCATCCTGTATCTAGCACTTCCTGTATCCAACCAAACCCATGATGCACTTCTCCTTTATCCAGCACCGCCCCTAACAACCCCCAGCTAGTTCATAGCTCCTCCCACTTAGCTATTTACATAGACACTCCACTATCACCACTCAGCTTGTTTGTAGCTCCTCCCTCCAAACTAATTAAATATCATTGCCCATGGACATAACATCACAGGAAATAAGAAGCTGCATGGACAGGGTCATGTGATCACAGCCCAGAACCAAAAATAGGAGCAATAAAAGGTAAAAGAAATTCATCACAAAATTACATCTTTTGCTGGAAACTGGAAAATCCCTTTAAGGCCACCTACAGAACTTAATCATAAAAGATATTTGTTTTATCAGTACAACTTTTGTGTTTTGCAATTTACATGATTTCCAGGCCAGTTCTGGGAAGAGTCCCAAGAAACTCCACAACAAGGATGTTTATAACATGGGTTGTAGAAATAGAGAACATTTTTTTGCCATATATTCTCAGCTTTCTAGAAAAGTAGTTATGGTACGGTGTCAGAAAGGCTCTACATGTAGCTCCTATTGTATTCTTTAGGAAAGAATGGGGCTAGATGATTAGCTGCTCTGACTGACAAACTTGAGAGCGACTTGGGGCTGTCCAATATTGTTTTCTTTGGAAAATGCCCCTTTAAGAGGAAAACAACTGCATACATCCTACAATCTGCACTTGTCACAAGACTGTTATTTCCCAGGTGTCATTTAGCTGAAACCTAAAAACGGGGATTATGATCAGGATTGGGGGGGTGCAAATTACTAGAAGGTCACAGGTAGCTTTTTAAAGTTCAGTCTGTGCACCTTCCCCCCAGACCAAGTAATTATTTTACAAAACCAATTTCAGTCCCCCACACGGCCCCCTGAGCCGCCAATAATCCTCTGAAGCCAGGACCGTTAAATTAAGGAAAACATGCATCACAGGGAGGGAGGGCAAAGGTCGCCCTGCCCTGATTATAGCCGAAAATCTTCAAGCCCACTCCTAGTATATTTGCATTGTGTTTGGGAGGAAAAGTTTCTGAAACTACCAGGGAGGAGGGGGAAGTTGGAGTTATAATTGGGAGTAACTCATCATTTGGAGCCTTTTCATGCAGCGGCCCCCCACCTGTGGCACTCCAATTCTTGGAAAACTACAAATCCCAGTCTGCAGCTATCAAGCCATGCTGTGGGTTGTAGTTTTGTAACAGCAACAGACTGAGGAGTATACATTTAAAAAGACAAGCCAAAATGGGGACCCTTCCCTCTATGACATCAATTAAATTCAACTGTCTGGTAATGTATCTCAGTTTCTGGGAAAGCTGTGTGACAATCAATATGTCCGCCTTGACAGCCCCCCAATGGTTTTCACTAAGCTTCCTCCGGCTTTTTCACCCAGCAGCTATCCTATGTATTTTGTGTGCCCAAGCGGCCATATGGAGACAGACATGTGGCCGCGATGTTCTCCCCTTGAAGCATTGCTCAGTAATGGAGGCACAGTACAGCCTCCCATGCTTTGTTTTACAGCTCTGTAAGGTAATGTGCAAGGGTCCCAGAAATTATCTCAGAGGAGTCCCACCCAAACTGAGCTGCTCAGCACTGTAAACATTAGGCGCACAGGGACCAGAACAGAATATTGCTCATTTACTGGAGAATCCATTGAAGTAACATCTTGTATCTGGAAAATGGTGATTCATCACTGAAGAGATGAAGTCAGAGTCTTTAAAGGAACAGCATAATTAATAGCACTTTCATATCCAGCAAGCGCTCTGCTTCTGAATGGAGGCAGCTGTGTGACAGGGGATGAACCAGGACGCTTCTATTTAAAGGACGGCCATGCAGCTTTCTTTTTTTTATGATTAGTAACAGGAAATTGTGGTGAGGCCGCCCGGGTTAATAAAGTCCTCTGTAGACTGACTCAAAAAAGAGGGAATTTCTTGCATTTAAAGGGATACAAACAACATCTAGGTAACTAGTCATGGAATTATTCCCATTTAAAAATGTTCCTCTTCAAGGAACACTTCCATCAAAATGTTATCACTTGTTACCTTATTCTACATATTTTTTGTTGATAAAGAATGGGTGGCTGGTTTTCTGGATATAACTTTATGAAGTCATTCTGCATACACTAGTTAATGTCCTGAGTCTCTCGGTCTGGACTCGGTCTCACTTAATACTTGCTGTCAGACCATCAGTCAGACCAGGAGGGAGTGACGGGGGTGTGACTCAGAGCTCCCCACTTCCCCCAAGGTGTGGCTGGTGAGGGCTTTCCACACTATACTTGTCATTGCAATGTTCCTCTGTTTGCAGCTGCATCTAGGCCTATCAAGAGAACAAGGGAGCCGTCAGTGTCCGTCATTCCAATCCTGCACCTACTATTCTAATAAGTATTACCTTGCAGATAAACCCTTGTGCTGCAAAGGAAAAGTGGTGCAGTTGTGCAACCACTCAAATTCTCCTGTCCAGAAGTCAGAAAAAGGGTGCTTTCACATGGCCGCATGTACTTTGCGGTCCACAAAAAATATGGATGACGTCCATGTTACATCCACTTTTTTTTTGTGGACCAATTGTAACAATACATTTTCTAGTCTGCAATACGGACAAAAATAGGAAGTGTTTTTTTTTTTTTTTTTTTTTTTTTTGAAGCGCTGCGGAAGAGACATATGGCAAACGGTGTGCTGTCCTCATCTTTTGCGGCCCCATTGAAATGAATGAGTTTGCATCCGAAATGCTGAAAAATGCAGAGCAAAAATAAGGTTGTGTGAACAGGGCCTAAATCTCTTCTTCCTAGTAGTCACAGCAGGCCTCCTGAAAACTTCTCCAGTTATTGCGGGCTTCCTCCAACCCTCCCTACTAGTCACATTAAGGCCCTCTTCCCGCAGTAGTCACAACAGGCTTAACCAAACCCCTCAATCACAGCACGTATCCTAAACCTCAAGTATTCAAAATAGGTTGCCTCCAATCCTAGCGGTCAAAAAAGGCCCTGCCACCCCCTTCCCCAGCCGTCACAGAAGACCACTCTTCACTTCAACAGGCTTCTATCCAGCTGTCATGGCAAGACTGTCCAACCCTCCACCCAATTGCTCACTGCAAGCCTTCTCGGTTGTCAGACCAAGACCACCCCCCATGTATTCCCACAAGGTCTCACACAAACCTCAAAAATACCCTTTGCAGATAAGTACGTGTTCAGACGGCATCTGCAGTGTATGCCAGTGAGATGCAGTATATATGGTGTACTTTTCTTTGCTTTATGCTCCTGTAAATAATAGTGAGACAGACTACATTATTCCACAAGGTTGATGTATACCAGTCTGATGGAGGCCAAGAGGCACTCTCGGTTCTACGGAAGCTTTCCTGGTACATACACCAAATGGACTTTGCAAACGCGGTGTTAATAAAAAATAAGAACTAGTCCTTTCTCCACTGAAGTTACTATAGTGACTGGAACAGCCCTTTAAGGGACCTGCTGGATGATATGACAGTAGAAATGAGAGGTTTTTGGCCTTGTTCATCACTTATGGACATGTTACCCTCCCGGGAGGAAACTCTTCATCTGTCCATTCAGTTCTCACCCTGTCCAATCACCGCGCAGGAAGATCAGTGTATTTTCTTAAACTGTGGTTGTGGTTGTAAAGCTGACGCTGAAAAAGACATCTGCAAACAATTTGACTGTTCAGAGTGTAATAAGAGACATGACAAATATAAGATGAGGCAATCGTGGCACATCCCCCCCGCACCCTTCCTTGGGCCTGGTTAAATAAAACGCAACTAAAAATCATTATAAAAAGGAAAAAAAAAAGTGTATGTGATGTTAGATTACAATCAATATAAAGGAACACTCCAAAACCTATATATTGTGTGACGGATTACAGGGGGGGGTGGAGCATAACATGGAGTCTCTCTTATATTCTTGAATCTGTCATGTTCTGCCCCCCCTCTGGCCTTGCACTAAGCATAAAAGAGGGAAAATAGGTGAATAAGCCCTTTAAATAACCTGGGTGACGCTGCCTGTAGAAGGCGCAGTGAAGGAATGGAGTTCGTATCCAGTTCAGAGAGGACAATGGTTATGGCCCAAGCTCTCCACGAATCCTGAAGGGCAAATCTACCATGATGGACATTTACAATGTTCACATTACACTGCCAAACTAGGCCGATTTACCAGTAAAGATGGGTGAAGTGACACTTGGGAGCTGTAATGACAGTAGTATTGGGTGACATTCCACTATCCCAGAATCAGATACTAATAAAATAGCATTTTAAGATTTTATATATACTGTGCATTTTTTTATTTTTATATCTAAAAAGGGGTTATATGAGGGGGGTCGGGTGCTCATTATAAATGACTTGTCACCTCTCATGACATGTCTGTTTTAGTAACTGCTTGCATTCCCCATGTAATAACTATTCCAGAGCATCTTTCCATATAAATATTCTGTGCCCTTCCTCTGTTATTCCTACTAGAGATTTATGAATGAATTGCCAGCAGACTGCAATAAAGGTCCAACTGGGTGTTACTAGTTGGGGTGTGCCCCTGCACAGTCTGACGCTAACCAATCAGAACTGTCAGTGTCAGACTGTGCATTGAACAGAGGATGTACCACATTCTTTCCAGAAGGGTAAAATACTCTCATAGTATTTTTGAGGAGTATTTCAGCCATGGAGGAGTACACAGTAAATTACTTTCTTATTATTGTGTCAATGTAATGGTATGAGGGCTTTGTTGTGGGGTGAATTGTATTTTTAGTGCTACCATTTTGGGCTACATACCGTATAACCTTTATCATCTTTCTTCTGGGCCGGTGATTGGGAAAAAAGTAGTTCCGCCATTGTTTTTATTTGCAGTTTATGACGTTCACTGTACAGCATAGTTACATGTTACGGTTATTCTAGTTTTATGTTTTTCACTACTTTTGCAGAATAATAGTATGTCTCGTTATGACTCAGCATTCCAGAACTAGTACGTTTTTGAACTTCCGAAGTGAGGGCTTGTTTTTTGTGGGGCGGGACATAGTTTTCATTGGTACCATTTTCTGTGGATACATGGGAATTAACATTTATTAATTTTTACAGCAGGGAGAATAGGAACAATGTTTTTTCTTTTTTTTTTTAAAGTTGTTCACGGGCCGGTTAAAGGGAGTCTTTCACCTGTTTTTCACCTATATAACTAGTGCCCCCACAGAAGATTGCAGACACATCCCAGACATACCTGTGTGCACTTTGTGTCTGTACTACATGTCCAGAAAAAGCACTTTTATTCTGCAGGAAAACAGCTCCCAAGTGCCCAGCTGAAAGTGAAACTAAAAACAGATTTCTCTCCCGACTCGATTTCTAACAGCTGTATCTTCTGATATACGTAGTGGATATAAGGCTGTGATTTTGGTATCATTTGAAAGCTTGGAATGCCAGCTTTCTATCTGCTACGAATCCCAACATATGAGCAGCTAAAGCAGCCCTCCCCTCTTCAGTCTGGTTTGTTTTGGGCACTTGAGCTGGCCACTTGGGAGCTGTTCTCCTGCAGAATAAAAGTGCTTTTCCTGGACATGGAATACAGACACACAGTGCACACAGGTATGTCTGGGATGTGTCTGCAATCTTCTGTGGGGCAGTGCTCTTAGTTATATAGGTGAAAAACTCCCTTTAAATATTATCTTTATTATATGGGTTTTGGCAAATGCAGAGTGACACCATATACATGTGCAGGTTTTTTATGACTGAGAAAAAAAACAAACAAACAAACATTTTTTTATGGAAAAAAAGTTGTATTTTTTTTATAAACTTTATTAGCCTTTATTTTATTACTCACTAGGAAACATGGCTTTTATAATGCATTGATATACCTTGTCTACCAATGCATTACAGTGTATTAGGTAGGGGGTCTTTGTCAGGCCTCTGGTAGCCATAGCTGATCCTGGCAGAAGGAGCCCTCTTCCTCTGACTGCCCAAATACCACGTTCGCTATTGACTGCAGTATCTAGGATGTAAAGCAGCCAGCATCAGAACTCTCTCTGATGCAGGCCATTACAGCGTCAGTCAGTACCATGCACCCGCGGTGATCTGGAGCGTAGTACAACCTCTGAGGTCTCTTGTCTGCGCCAGGATTAATGGTGAGGGCAGTAGGGAATAAACGGATCTCATAGGCTCCAGCGCAAAGAAAGTCTCATAAAAAACATTTGTACCTTTATTGCAAATTGCTAGTAATTCATTCATAATCTTCATGTAGGAATAATAGAAGAATGGCACAACACAAAGTCCTAAGAATAGATGCAACAGAATAGTTATTACATGGGGGATGTGTCAGGTCCTCTTCAACATATACACAAGCGCTCAATGACATGTACCACACTACTCTCCCAGTGTGACCTGGAGGCAAGCGCTTATGGAGAAGTCGCTTATGTTGAGGTCATTCTGAAAGCTCTGCAGGTAACGTGTCCTAAGAAGGCAAAGAAACGTCCTAATAGGGATTACTGCCAAGTCTAATGTACGCAGCACCGCTCCAAACAACAAGCCTCTTACATTTAAAGAAACAGCCTGAATTATGATGCTGAGAATCATGAGCGGCAATTCGCCAGCTATTGGGGCTCATTAGGAAAATCATTGCACACATGGAAGAAGGGACTGAGATTCTGCCGATTCTGTCCACAGGTAACATGCTAAACAGCAGAGATGTAGCAGAGCTCAGTTCAGCATTTCTCACTTTACTGCTGCTTCATTTGTAGACTGTGATAAGTCTGGAGGTAGACAAAAATGTCACCAGTCACTGCCAGCATGCAGAGCTCTTGTGAACAGTATTTGCAGCTGTGTGTACGTGTATGGTGGTCACCGATAGGAAATCAAGTGGTTGCTAGGTAACCTAGAGTATACACAGTATACACCTTTTTCACATTTTCTTATGTTGCGGCCTTCAAGTTTCCCCCTATCACTCTGCACTCAGTACCCCGTAATGACAAAGTGAACACAAAAACTTTGAATAAATTTCTAAATTTATTAAAAAACTAAAACTGTGCCTTATCATAAAAGTATTCAGACCATTTCCTATGACACTTGAAATTTCTCTTGATCATGTTACAGATGTTTCTGCACCTTGGTTGGCCTCCATCTGTGGTAAATTCAATTGACTGGACACGAGTTGGAAAGACACAGCCCTGTCTATATAAGGCACGGATGGCCAATCTGCAGCTCTCCACCTGTGGCAAAACTACAACTCCCAGCATGCCCAGACTACCTACAGCAGGGCATGGTGGGAGTTGTAGTTTTACAATAGCTGGAGGTCCACAGGTTGGCCATGCCTGATATAAGGTATCACAGCTAACCATGAATATCAGAGCAAAAACTAAGCCTTGCAGAAGAAAGAACTCCTGTAGAGATCAGAGACAGTATTCCTTGAGTGGCCCAGTCAGAAGGCTGACCTGAACCCAATCAAACATCTCTAGAGACGCCTGAAAATGGCTGTCCACTGACAGTCCCCATCTAACTTGACAGAGCTGGAGAGGATGTACAGGAAGAATGGCAGAAAATCCCCACATCCAGGTATCAAACCTTGTGGCATCATACCCAAGAAGTCTGGAGGCTTCAACGAAGTCCTGAGTAAAGGGACTGAATACTTACATCAGTGCAAGAGTTTAGGTTTTCCTTTTCAATAAATTGGCAAAGATTTCTAACATGCCGTTTTCACTTTCTCATTATGGAGTGCAGAATGAGGGGAAAAAACGTGATTATTTACTATTTTAGCACAAGGCCGCGACATGACAAAATGTGAAAAACATTAAAGGGTCTGAAGATTTTCCAGATGCACTGTACTTTACAAATGAGGAGCTGCAGGAACAGGCAGATTTATTAAGACTCTTTATCAGACAAAGACTGGAGCTACAAACATTAGTAATAGTATAAAGTCTGTCGGCACAGGCCTCTTAATACATTGGGTGCATTTCCAGGCAGGCAGTGCACAAGAAGTTCAAATCTACACGAGCTATGAACGCCAGTTTCTGGCATAAAGGATAGTAAACCTAAAGGAGGCCACCCCCCCCCCACTAAGCTCTGCGCACACATAAGTAAAAAACAAATATGGTGCAAATATGGTGGGCGTCGTAATTTGCAACTTTTTTTTACACCACAATAGTGGCATAAAATGTTTGATAAATGGCCCTATAGTTTTTTTTTTTTCCCATATCAACCAGAGGGCAAGGTGTGTAGTGCTAGTAACATGATGTGCAGGCAGTCACGGCCAGAGAGGTCGCCTTTGATGAATAGTCCCAGAATCCCACAGCTTTAGAAAAAAACAACAACAAAGCGCTGGGCCCACAGACCATGTGACCTTCAAAACAAACATGGCCGACATTCTGATGTTCGCCTCGTTAGAAATGTTTATTTAGATGGGTTTAGCTGTTGATCTTTGAAGAATTAATGCTGAGACAGAAAAGAGACTAATGACTGGAATCCAATGGAGAAGGAAGGGGGGTTTCAAATTTCAGAACATTAACTGCACCAGACAAAAAATTTAATTTGCAGTGAAATCCGCAGCAAAGATTTTTTTTGCAGATCGCCAATATGGCAAAGTTTGAAAAACCGTGGAGAAGGTTTATTTAAATTTAAAATCCGCACCGCATGGTAATTTTCTTTCCGCAGCATGTTTTGTGCAGCTGGTACTGTAATACACAGCACATTGTCTGCTCATGAAATCCAGACAACATGAACATACCCCTCAAACCTGGAGGCCATTGCTGTGGAAGCCCACACACCTTCAACAGATGCCATAGCTCTTACTCCCCCCACACAACGCTCAGCTGAAGGTGTGTGTTCTCACCAGGGAGAGAGGAGAAAGCTACCACAGGACTCCTCTTATCTCCCGGGAGAATAAAGTATTAGGCGCTGAAATTCAGCATCAGTCAGCAGCTCTCCATACGTTAGCGTGTCTATCCCAGCCTAAACAGTGGCTTCATCTAATGTGTTTGGGGACCTTGAAGGGCTTTTCCTGTAATAACGATTTTTTAGCAAGTGCCTGCAGCCTGGGCCCCCTTAAAACGGAAGATTCAGACTTACCCGCTCCATGTCGCTCCACGGTGCCTCTGCTGTGTCCATCTTCCAGCTCCAGCACTGTTTTATTCTGGCGGTGCATGGGCATGGTCACATACAGTGCCCCAGTGGTGACGCCCTGCTTGTGGCCACATCACTGAAGCCAGTCACTGAAGATGGACACAGCACGGAGGGCTGGAGCACCATGGAGTAGCTTAGTATGAATCTTCTATTTCAGGGACAAGCTGCAGGCACTTGCTAAAATATCACTGCTACTGGAAAACCACTTTAAGAATGGAAGACCAGAGGATAGTGGGAGACTGGCTGCCCTGGTCCAGCAGAGAGAGTATTCTGGTGTGGACAGGAGGGACAGGGAAGCCCAGGGGGTCCCTGAAGGAAAGGCCAAATCCTGAAGGTTTCAGTTAACCTGAGTAATATTACAATTGTACTAACGTAGTTGCTTTTTAGAAGCTAAAGGGAGTCTGTCAGCAGTTTTGCATCAGTGCTAGGTATGGGCTGGGGAGAGCAGTACAAATATAACTGTGGAGAATTTAATAGGAATAGTGTGAATATGAACTTTTATTCTGCCAAGTTCTACTCCTGTAAGTATACTGCTTCTCTGCCTTCACATGGTTCACAGCCCCTCTGCTCTCCTGGGTAGATGCTATAGCTGTCACTCAGCAGATGGAAGGGGCTATGAATCAGCCCAATGCAGAGCAAGAGGTTCTGCCTCCTAGGCACTTCCAGGTGAAGAACATGGCAGAATAAAAGTTCATATTCTTACTCCTGATAAACGCTATACTAAAGGTATGTTTATACTGCTCTCTCCGGCCCATACTAGTGCTGTCCAAACTAAACTGCTGACAGACTCCCTTTAAGTTCAGTCATCCATAAAGAGATTGTAGACCTTTCTAATGATGGCTTGGAAACAGACTGTGTTGGTCACTCTGTGGCCTGGTGCACACATACTTCACACATATGGGTAAAGGCTTAGTGGGCACAAGGACTCACAAAACAGCATCCAACCAAGTGACCAGTGCAATGCACCACAAGTGGCATATAGAAGGTGCAGGTGGTGGAAGAGAGAAGCCTCCCAGAGACCCACAGCATCCTGGTAAGGGGACCACTCAGAATTAGTCATGCCACTGGTCCAAAGAATATTCTACTGCAAAGAGTTATTCCAGAGGGGAGCCCCCATTACAGAAGGGTGACATCCACAGACAAAGGGGCAACTTATTTACCTCATGGACTCAATGGGGAGATGTATCAAAACTAGCGCCAAGGAAAAGTGGAGCAGTTGCTCATTGTAAACTCCAGTGACTGGACCTTGAAAAGATTAGAAATAACACAAGGGAATGAGCACATCTGGTGCTCCACAGCCGCGTTCTACAGAAGTGGACACCATCTGGTTTTCCTGCCATTGGGCGCATTCCACCAATAACATTTTAACAGACAAAACACGGAAATACAGGGGAATACTGAATTAAAAGTTTCGTCTATTATTCCGTTGTGCTGGCATTAGCGTTAACCCCTAATATTCCAAAATTAGGATTATATATGTAACCCTCTAGAATCTGTAACCTTCCAGCAGGCACTGAGCTCTCTTAATGTGTCAGATATAAGCAGACATGTCATTCTGGGAAATCTCGTAAAAATGCCGCCATGTTGAGTGCAGTGGCAGCCAATCGGGGGTCAGTTCTGCGACAATGATTTTAGTCTTGGCCTTTTACAATACCATTACCCTTCAGACTCACCTATGGCTTGTGCCAGGGCGATGACAACTTCTTGGCATGTGGTCGCCTCCGTCACCCCGCACACGATCCTCTGGACCCCGTCTACCCATACTTTGAGCTCCATGGTGAGGAACAGAGTTTTACGCTCCTTTAGATGTCACGTCATGTTCAATAGGGATGGCAAATCTGCAGAGGTAAACAAGTCAGAAAATTATTATTTTTCCCTTTTCTTAGAAAAAAAAATTAAAATCTCAGAGACGGGTATGAAGGCAGCTTTGTAATAACAGTTAATCATTGGGGAGTGTACACTAACCGGACAGGCAAGGGGGTTGTCTCAGAGCACAGCTGCAAACTCTCCCCTTTGCAGGGCAGTATCTACTGCTCATCCTGCTCAACCTGATTCATGACTAGCCCCGATACAATGTAACGCAGGCTGCTGCTGAACGCAGTAGATTTCTGTCTGTGCAAATGTAACAAGTCCAGCGCCAATTGGAACCATCTGTAGGAAATTAAAGAGCAATATACCTGCCAAGAGCAGCACAGCCTGGGCCGGGGTGAGGCAGTTTTCATGTGCAGGCACCCCGAGTTCACCCCCACCCCCAATTCACTTTGCTGACATCTTGCAATTCAATCCAGTGCTCCAGGATCCTAAACAAACAGCCCCTGAGATCAGCGGCACAAGCAGGAACCGTTCCAGGGAGGCGGTGGGGGGAGGGGATCACACGTGAGAATAGTTTATATCTAAACCGTGTTTATCCCTTCAGAGGATCCATGTTATACAAAGAGCGCACATAAAATATTCATCCTGCGCCAGGCGCCTGAGGGAGGACTACAGCCCCCATCATCACCACTTGTCAGATCATCGATAAAACAGAGCAAAACAAGAAGCACACAGCAGTTCCCTCATAGAGCCATTATTACTACAGTCTCTGCTCCCCACATATTCCGGGTGACCCACAGATTATCCTGGCATGTGAATGACGCCAGCAGCACAGAGTATTTCAGAGGGCAGTGACCTGACCATGCATGTGATTAGGACAGTGAGCACTGGCTACATGTGAGGAAGGCCAGTGTCGTGTGAGAAGGGGAAGAGGGAGAATTAGAATGTCACAGACAGCAGCACAGAGCATTTCAGGAGAAAAGGACGCCAATACTGTTCAAGTCAAGTAGCCATGGGAAGACACGGCAAACATCATGATGCAGGGATTAGAATGTGGACACAGTATTTCACGATGCTAGTGTACTGATCCTTTAGGGGGCAGTGTCCTATCGACTCGTAGGAGGATAAGGCAGGAGCAGTGCACAGATACAGAGATATTGGGAGAGGTCACGCAGTGAAAGCAGCAAGGTCCTCGGCAGCACAGAGTATTTAAGGATCATGAGAGGAGAGTGATCTGTCCACTTGATAGTGAGGACAGGGCTGCATGTGACAGGCGTGACGTGAGGAGGTGGTAATGGGGGCCCCAGCTGGTTACCCACTGGAAGGAGCAGAATCCCTGGTGCACAGAGGATTTCAGCATATTGAACCGTATATCCTAAGCAGCCATGGATGTACACGTGAAATCTTCTGCGTATGACATTCTCCCCTGACACTCCCTCCCCGAAATGTTTATTCCTTAGATTAGAAGAGATCGGATCGGACAAATAGCGCTGGAATTAGGAGTTGTCAGATAAAACTCTACATTCCTCAGCTTCCAGAGAGGGGGCCTTGTGAAAATATGCCGCAGGATATGCTGAAAGTTTACTTTAACAACGCAATAAACACTCGTTATTAACCAGACCCGGGACGTACATCCCACATATCCAGGGGTGCAGGCCCCTCAACAAAAAAACAAACAAACTGTGCCACCCCTGTCCATTGCATGGAGCGAGTCTGGTACTGCAGCACAGCTCTATGGAAATGGACTGGGCTGCAATACCACAAACAACCTGCACGTAGGTGTGGAGCTGTTTTTAACCCTTTAAGTATGCCTATTTCAGAGAAAGCTGAGTAAAACCCATATGCCACCTAGCTTTCCTAGTACACTGAATGGCACATCTTTACTCCTGTATGACTAGCCCATATACAACACAGGGAGAGATTTCTCAAAAGTGGTGTAAAGGAAAAATGGCTTAGGTGCCCATAGCAACCAATCAGATTCCATGTTTTATTTTCCAGTGGAGCTCTGAAAAATGAAAGGTGAAATCTGATTGGTTGCTATGGGAGCCTAAGCCAGTGTTCCTTTACACCAGTCTGTATTAGCAGCTACACAGTAGAGGGTCAGAGAAGATTCGGCGATGGCCCCTTTATGGGCAATCTCTTCCTCTCCTCTTGTTTTTCAATTACTGCTCGCTCAGTTTTCAGCTGGTTGTCATAGAAACCAGTGTTCTGCCTATTTTCTCGCTTTCTCAGAATGATCCAGATGCAGGGTTGATGCTGAATCCCTTCAAAATCCCATTCATAATAATGTAGCATCATGATAAAACATCCCCTTCCTGAAATATTCTGTGCTGCTGTGACACCTATTGCTTTCATGTCCATCTGGTCTCCATTTCCCTCTATGTAGTTTTTTTTTAATGTGAGAACAGGTCACTGACCACCCAATGAGATCTGCCTGTTCCTTTCCATAAATACTCTGTGCTGCCTGGTACCCTACTTTTACACTATGAAGTCTGTGACCTGGGGCCCCTGCTCCTTCCTGTTCAGTCTGACCTTCCACGTGTCTTCATATTCCAATTTAAGTGGACATATCCCAAGATCCCAGTCTTCTCTAAAATACTCTGTGCTGCTGGAGAGTCTGTTCAGTGTTAATCATCCATGTTTTAAGGAATAAACATTTCAGGGTGAGAGTTGATCGTGTACTAAGCAGATTTCATGTGTACTGTACATCCAAATCCAAATGTTTAGAATACACAGCTTTTTGATATGCTGACATCCTCTGTGCTGCTTAAGTTCCTGCTTCATCCAATGGGTAACAAGATATGACTGCCCATTACAACCATGTTGCCGTCTGTCACATGCAGCACTGTCCTCACTATCATGGTCGCACAAGTGGACAGGTCACTGACCCCACAAGATCAGCACTTCCCTTTTCTGAAATACTCTGTGCTGCTGGGCAAACTACTCCTTTCTCTCTTCCTATTCTCTCATTTGTCTCCATTCCTCCATACATCACATGCAGCGCTGTCTTCACCAAGAATCACATACAGAAAGTGGATAAGTCACTACGCCCCCAGAGATATGCTCCTTAAATATTCTGTGGACCCTGCTCCTTCCACTATGCAACTCTGTTGGTGATCCCACACTTCACTATATTCTGCTCCCAATATCAGTACACGGTTATGGCCTTTTCCTCCTAACACTCCTGAAATACTCTGTACTGCAGGAGAGCCTTTTCCTTCTGCTCTCAGCCTCATTTCTTATTTTTCTCCATTCCACAGCCTTGTTCCCACATGAGTTAACATGTTACCGTACTACTCCCCGTAACCCAAGGGCCTGAAATCCTCTGTGCTGCTGTGACCATTCCCCTGAACTGGCTTCAATCCAAGATGAATACATAAAACTGTTGTTAAAGCTGAGGCAGAGTCCATCAAACAGTCCCTGAAGCAGCGCAGAACACAGAACTTGGCACCATGCTCAGACATTCTCATCAATATTCTCTTCAGTGAATTATAGTTTTGCTTGCCAACGAGAGCTCTGTGTCGAAATGGGAGAAAACACGGCTTGTGCCCGCACAGCGATGCCAAGGGTGGTCCTCAAATGTTTTGTGTTCAAGTGTCCACAACCAGGAGCTGAGAAGAAAGCACCTGAACAGCAGGAACCGACTCTGATCCCAATTCCAGAGAATCCTTCTGGATGGGAGTGCCACGTAGTGGCGCCCAAGTGTGCCCTGCCTGCCATATCAGTTACAGACTCATTTTAATACATCAAGCGTCTGAGGTTGGCTCATGAATCACCATCTTTTATCCAGAGGATAGCACAACTCAGGGCACGCAGAGACCTTGCCATCGGTGGAAAAAAACTCTATGACGGGTTGTCAATATCGCCGTCTGCACCGCATTACCTGAACCAGTCCTGGCAGTCCTAAAAAAGCCACTTTTAACAAGGTAAAACTTTAGAAAACTTTCAGATGTACAATATATTGCTTTATTATACTCCACAGCTGCATTCATAATTCTACTAGTTAACAGTTACGTTCCACCTTAATGTTGGACACGTGATCTAGTGGACATAGTGTAACTTGCCCTTCAGGAGTTTGGGAACGGTGGGTGACAACCTCTGTGTAACCATGGGGGGCACACAATAGTTGGAATCACACCGATACCAGCTCAATGATGCCTCCACCACATGGGTGGGGGCAGGGAGACTAGGTGGATACTTTACACTGGGTTGCAGGAGTCTGAAGCTGCACCTCTCTATACTGTTCTACTATGTCCCTCATACTCCCAAATCCCTGCAGGGTGGAAAGAGGAATGGAATCTCATAACGGCAAAGTCTAGTCTGGTCATACCCTGCCGCCCCCTACTGCGGGCCATGCTGTGACAATGTCTCAGGACTGGTCAATAGGTGACCTTACATGAGAGATGGACGCTCGTGTGAATGTTGCCATTAGAGACACAGCATTCCTTGAGTCTGGAAAGAAAAACCGACCTAGTTATGTAACTAAACATCTCAAGGTCCCATAACGCTGTATAGTAAGTAGTCATCGCCATTCTTAGGTCTAGGAAATCTGGAGGAGGACATCAAAACTGTAATCAGTGGTTTTTGGGAAAGCTGGGTGACCATTAAAGCCGAAACTTCAGCTCCCACTATGGTTGCTTTCCCAGGCCTGATTTAGCAAGTGATTGTCAGGGAGGAAGCTTCCCTTCCTGATAATCGCCTGCTCACCAGTGGAGGAGACCAATGCTATTACATGCAGCGATCTCCTCCACAGTATGGGGAGGAGCGATCACTAATGTCATCACTTGTCCCAATACAGAATCATTGTTTGTTCGCCGGCAGCAGATGATAGATGCAATGATTTAGGTGACCGCGCCAATGATCATATTACCTGATCGGGTAATCGGCGGCACCGAGTGTACAAAAACTCGTAAGCAATTACCTGACTGAAAAGCGGGCAGTGTATCTACATCAGTAGTTTCTACCAACCTTCCCAGTGTCACCCATCTTCCACCAATGACAGTTTAGGACTGTGCACTTTCACCGGCGCATCACTAATGACCATGGGCACCCAGCCTGGGCTACAAAGATGCTGCTTCTGGTGGGGTCCAGTGTACGAGGGATTGAAGAGATGGGGGCATTCTGTGAACCATTCTGGAGCTGCTGTGGCACCCTTGCTCCATGACTGGCTGATCAGCAGCATTGTTCAAGGGGTTCCAGCTAGCCACAAAGGCAGTAAGGTTGTGTCCCTTCCTTCTTCAGAGAGTCTTATCCTACTCACATGGTTTACGACCAAAGCTAATGTGGGGGTAATCACGTGTGTGTAGATAGTAGTGCCCCGAAATAGAGGCATGGAGTGGAGAGGATGGCATCCGGACTGGAGATGGCATTGTATTAATACGCTGACTATCTCCCTGTCTCCTCTGTTCTTACACAAGTTTAGAAGAAAGTTCCAATGATATCTTCTCCAGATGGAGCTTCCTGCTGAAATCCGCACGCCCAGTGAGTCACCCATTGTGTGCCGGAGCTTAAATTTAGTTCCTGCTACCAGTTATGTCAGCTTAATGTGCTGCCCAGTGTAAAGGTGGATATATACGGACAGATAAACAGGAATGAACGCACGTTCCCAACAATCTGCCCGTGTAGAGGTAACGCTGATCAGCCGATGAAACGGTCGTTGGTGCAAGCACCCAAGTGATCATTTCTGGACAGTAGACCGCGCTGTCTGAACGGCGATCTGCTGCCGAGAAACAACGCAGCTGTACGAGGATGAATGATCACCATAGTGACCGCTCTTGCTCATACTGTGGAGGTGATCACTGCATGAAATTGCAGCTCTTCACCTCCACTGATCGAGCAGCCGACTGTTGGGAAGGAACGCGTCCCACCAGATAATCCGCTGCTGCTTGGAGCATGTAAATGCGCCTTAAAGACAGCAAATGGCACCTACAGGTCTGTGCTACTAGTAGCCAAAACGGCACACACATTTTTAAAGAACACACTGATCACACTGTTCCTTACCCGACATCACACTGGGGTTGGAAAACTAGGCAGAGAACCAATATGGCTTCCATTACAGCTGTCTCATAGGTTGTCACCCAGTTTCCTGAATGCAATCATAGTCTGGTAAACTAAGCCCCCGCCAAAGATCCTGAATCTGCCTAGTTAAAGGGGTTGTCCCACGGAAAAATATTCTACAGTTTTCAAATCAGTGCCTGGATCTGAATACTTTTGTAATTGCATGTAATTAAAAATTTAGCATAGCCACTGAATTATTCAATAAAATGTATCTGTATAGCCCCACCTACTGTTTTTTATTTCTTATTTCATTGTCCTGCTCACTGAGAAGGCCGCACATGCTCAGTTTCATCCTTCAACTGCCTCCTTAGCCGTGATAAGGAGAGCATGGACACGCCCCCTGAGCTGCAGCAGAAAAGACACGCCCCTGAGCTGTCAGCTTGATATCAGTCTACAGAACCTTGAATGAGGAGATCTCTGGATCCATGTGAGGTACAGGGCTGAGATTGTGTTGTACTATATTTATTTTTTTATATTAGTCATAGGTTAACCCCTTTAAGCAATGAAAACCTCCTCAACCTAATGATCTGCCTCTCAGGATGGAGCTTTCTACAACAACAAAAACACAGGCATTGGAAAAGTCACGCCAAATCTGACATGACCGCGACGCAGGAACATACCATTAGTTAATAGCTTCATGACTTTGTCGTCACACCTTTTAGGGCCCCTAATAATGGCTCCAGATTGCAGGGCCGTTTCCTAGAACACGTCACATGTCACTTGTGGAGGTCAGTCAGCTGATGACCCCCTGGACATTTTTCTTTTTAGTCACCTTGAATGGTCACATGACATCAACACAATTTAAAGGGCCAACATGTTGTATATCACCACTCCACCTTTATAAGTCCCAACTATTGATATAGGTGCTGTAAGCAATCGTGGGAATACGACTCCCCCCCAGCCTGAAATGGTTGACAGCAGGGCACAACAGACTGCGCGCGTGCCTTCTTTCTAGCGGCCATTGATTTTAAAGTACCCAATGTACAGCCATAAGACAGTGCTCCCCTCCCTGAATAATTGGTGCAATTAGATCTATTTTAAGTCCTAATTTTAGCATGGATTGTTAATAACTCTTCGCCGCCGGTAAAGAATGAACCTGGTGGCTGTCAGGACAGGTGATTTGTCATGACGGTGAGAGGCGGATAATTGCTCTGCACCCTCCCTGCGCTGGGTGGAACATATGTTTTGGGTCTTTCTGGTAAAACCTCATTCAGAGGGTTTGAAACCTAAAAATAGAGAGCTGCGGCGTGCAGGAAGTGGAAATGTCTGACAGATGTTGCTGCATAGGACGTGGTGAACAAAAAGGGCCGCCACGCTGATGGAAAAATCTGCCCGCTACAGCCTGGCTTCAATAATTTCCCCCCATATTATCCTGGGATACGGGAAGAACGAGGCAGATGACATTTCCAATCTTTTTATGCGAGATGGGCACATCTATAGAAACCCATCATCAGAAATTCATAATCCTAATATGTCATAAATAAAGCTTTTTAATGCCTCTGCTTGCTGTCAGTGAATGGGAACATTCTTCTTTACATTCTGAGGCTGATCAATGTCCAGATCTAATACTTTGCATTGCTGAGGGTTCGTTACAATTGGATCTGGTATGGGCACCCATTTGACATTGTAAGCCTCAAAGGGCTGTTCCCATGCACTGGTGGTGGTGGTGGGGGTCCTCCAGGCCCCCTATCTCTGCTACACTGCTGGCGATATTTCAGCCAATAATCACTCACAAGCGTTCGCATGAAAGCTTGTTAGCAATCATCTTGCACTGTAATACTGCTGCCGATTGCTCAATGAACGAGCAATCGTTTAAGCATGCCTAAAAATCAGCGCTAGCTGGCTGCAGATTGTGGTTTCTAATAGCAATCTGCCGGAAAACCAACATATAGCATGGGGACAAGCAATGGCCACCCCATGCTGAGGAGGAGATCGCTGCATGTAAAATCAGTGGTTTCCTCCGCTAGCTAGCAAGTAATTGCCAGGAGGGAACGATTCCCTCATGACAATCGCTTGCTGATCTGCCTAATACAGGCTTAGGCCCCTTTCACACGACCGTATGCCCTCTGAGACATACGGTCCGTGAGCGGGCCATATGTCCCAGAGCGGCATCAATCGTGCGCACGGGAGTGCACAGCATCATTTATTACAATGATAATGTGCACGTCGGGCCGCCCGCGGGGCTAGTGTCCCGCACTCATATGATTTTATGAGTGTGGGACAATAGGCCCAATGTAATCAATGATGCTGTGCGCTCCCGTGCGCACAATCGATGCCGCTCCGGGACATATGGCCCGCATGTCTCGGAGGGCATACGGTTGTGTGAAAGGGCCCTTAAAGGAGTTGTCTCACTTCAGCAAATAGCATTTATCATGTAGAGAAAGTTAATAAAAGACACTAACGTATTGTGATTGTCCATATTGCTTACTGCTCGTTTCCATGGTTACGACCACCCTGCAATCGATCAGCGGTGGTCGTGCTTGCACACTATAGGAGAAAGCACCAGCCCATGTGTGATCCCGGCCAGCTGAGAGGCTTGTGCTTTTTCCTATAGTGTGTCTTGTATTAACTTTCTCCACATGATAAATGCTACTTGCTGAAGTGAGATAACCTCTTTAACATTTTAGCTTAAAGGGGTATCCCAGTTACCATAAATATAACTTGTGTTTTAGACTAATTCATCATCAATAATTACCTACTATAATGTAAATTTCACACATTTACCGTTCAGTAGTTATAAAAGTAGTTTTCTTCCTCACTACCCACTGTGTTTCCTCAAATTACCATGGCAGCGACCTGTAGTTCTGAGCCTTTGTTAGGTCGAGCATGCTTAGTGTGTTGCTATAAATTCTGTAGCTAAATGTTAGTGTGCTGCTGATTACTTATAAGAGGGGGCGTGACCGGACTGTATATCAGGCAGCCAATCAGTAAACCCCAACACTCACAGTAGGAAAGCTAGGGATTGTGGGGATTGTAGTTTTGTGAGGGAAGATCAGGAGCCATGATACTCTCAGTGTGTTGCAGGCTCACACAGGAGCTAGACAAATAGATTCCAAGGTAAATTGAAACTCTAGTTAGATGTATAAGCATAGGTTCTGGTTGGGTCACAGCTTGCAGCCTTAATGCAGTTTTTCAAAAATTAAGTTGCCTTACTGGAATACCCCTTTAAATGAGCATTTATGAGCCGTCTGGAAACTGGAGATAAGGACTACAGATCAGGCCATGCAGCTCTGATGAATTCACAGAGAAGAAGACGCTACAGCAAATGCTGTAAAACTGAAAGCTGTAGAGAAAAAACTATTGAAAATGCTTAATAAAAGGTCAACTGAAAATTGGATTGTTAGCCCAAAATAAGTAGAATGGAAGAATAACAAAAAAGGTCCCCAAATCTGATGAACTGTGAGTAAACTCCACCCCAGCGACTACACGACGTGTGGCACCATGTTTACACTGCAAATACGCATGTGAATGGGTTTCCTGATCTCTCGGCTCCAGATTTCCGCCTTTACCTCTGAGCCGCTGTGTGGAGCTGACATGATGCTGACTCAGTCTTTCCTGCCCTGTGTTATCCCTCCATGCAGCTCGTATCTAACACTGCAGATGCTGGGTGCTTCCAGTCAAAAAGACCGCCCCCCTTAAATTGTACACATTGTTGTCATCAACTCAACATCCAAGCCACAAAGTCTGCCATTATCGCCCACCATTAGATCATTTCCACAGACAGCTGACACCAAGCTTTCCCAGAATCCTGAATGGCTGCTGTCTATTCAATAGCATGAAGTCAGTGGGGCAGACGGCAGAAACCTTAAAGGGTTATTCTCATTTTAGACAATGGGGGCATATCGCTAGGATATGCCCCCATTGTCTTATAGGTGCGGGTCCCACCGCTGGGACCCGCACCTATTTCCAGAATGGAGCCCCCGAAGTGAATGAGGACGCACTGCGCATGCGCAGCCGCCCTCCATTCATTTCTATGGGGCCGCCGAAAATAGCCGAGCACTGGCTCGGCTACTTCCGTCGGCTCCATAGAAATGAATGGGAGCGCACCGCGCATGCACGGCCCGGCTCCCATTCATTCCTATGAGCGGCGCGGGGAGCTGCGCCTGGTGGTGGCCGGACCCCCAGAAACCTGGGGTCCTCCAGGCGCAGCGCTCCCCGCTCCGTTCTGGATATAGGTGCGGGTCCCAGCGGTGGGACCCGCACCTATAAGACAATGGGGGCATATCCTAGCGATATGCCCCCATTGTCTAAGATGAGAATACCCCTTTAAGGCTCCATTCACACGTCCTGTTTTTCTTTCCTGATTCGATCCTGATCCATTCATTTCAATGGGTCCTGAAAAAAATCAGGATCGAATCAGGAAAGAAAAACATGACGTGTGAATGGACCCTAATAGGAAGGGATTCTGTTATAACCCAGTCACCACTGTCACTGCTCAGGAAGCTGGAAGATGAGACACAAGCAAAGAACGGTCAATGAAGACACCAGTCATTCCTGAGCTCTGAGCTCACTTGTGGGATTCGATCCCGTGTCTCAGCTCAGAGTAATGTGGCTCCAAATATGATGACGAACATAAAATTGTTTCTATTTATGGAATCTTCATACGTTAAGAAATGAATTAAAGTTTCCCTGTACTGATCCTGAGTTACCTCCTGTATTATACTCCAGAGCTGCACTCACTATTCTGCTGGTAGAGTCACTGTGTACATACATTACATTACTTATCCTGTACTGATCCTGAGTTACATCCTGTATTATACTCCAGAGCTGCACTCACTATTCTGCTGGTAGAGTCACTGTGTACATACATTACATTACATTACTTATCCTGTACTAATCCCGAGTTATACCCTGTGTTACACTCCAGAGCTGCACTCACTATTCTGCTGGTATAATCACTGTGTACATATATTACTTATCCTGTACTGATCCTGAGTTACCTCCTGTATTATACTCCAGAGCTGCACTCAGTATTCTGCTGTGGAGTCACTGTGTACATTACATTACTTATCCTGTACTAATCCTGAGTTACATCCTGTATTATACTCCAGAGCTGCACTCACTATTCTGCTGTGGAGTCACTGTGTACATACATTACTTATCCTGTACTCATCCCGAGTTACATCCGGTATTATATCAGGATGTAGTATTGCAGCCACTGAAATGAATGAGGGGCAGTGCTGGATTGTTTGCGGTTCTGGAGTCGTGGCAATTTGCGAGTTGTGCTGCACTACTACACTGTGATCTTTGATTGTGTGAAAGGATTACCGTGCAGCCCAAGTCTCACAAAAGTCATGCAACCAAAACCATTTGTGTGACTTGTGTGTAACCTGCTATCGTGCGACTATTTTACAGCTGCACAGCCAAATCCGAGAAATGTCACAGGCAAGTCACAGTCGCATGAAACGTGCACAGTGATCTGATGGCAAAGCTGTGTGGGCCTTACAACTAAAAATCCAACAGTGTTGGATATTTTTCAACCATGACCCCACTGACAATTAGATGTGATGGGGGTACACAGCGATGGTGGCTGCGACCCGTGACCAAAGATCCCTGTGTAGCAGTGCAGCCATCCCTGCCAGAACGCATGCCTTAGGTGTGAACGTGGCCTTAGTTCTTCAGCCTGCATCTCACAGATGTAGAAAGTCTATGCCAGAGTAAATGGCATGAAGATTAGATAAAAACGTGTGATGGATCGCTCCGAAACATGAAGCCAGCAGAGGCGCAGTGCACCCGGTCATGGAGAACATGCTGTACTCTCAGCCATTTCATTCATATTTTAAGATCTGAGGATGAGACAGAGCGTCTCCAGCGACTCTCCCCGACACGTGCGGAAGATGAGGAAGGAATGACACTTGTAGTCTTACAATCATGTCTCTACGGTTATATAGTTAGGTGCTTAAAGGGGAACTGCACCACATCATAAGAAAATTTCTCATCATGCCACTGCCTAATACAAGAGGCTCCAGCACGGAGCTTCTTGTTATTCCTGCTTGGGGCACTGCATGGAGTACTGCAGGTTCCAGCATGACCACACAGTCAGTAAGCCAAAGCCCCGACTCAGACTACCAATCCGACTCAGACTCCCTCATACATGGCACATGTTTAAGTGATAACTTTAAACAAACTTTGCATAAATCAATAGTACAGATATGTCATGACAAAAAGAGTTTGTAATATATGTTTTACTAGATATCTTTACTCTGAACTTTCAGTATCAGGCTTTTCTCTGGGTACAGCTCACTAAGGGCTTGATGTATGAAAACTGTCTAGGTCTAAGACTTTCTTTGTTGCCCATAGCAACCAACCAGAGCTCCCCTTTCATTTTTCCAGAGCACTATATGAAATGAAAGGGGAGCTCTAATTGGTTTCTATGGGCAACAAAGAAACTTCTACACCTAGACAGTTTTCATACATAAGGCCCTATGTGTTTTGCATCAGCAGCATATAGAAGCCATGAGAGCAGCTAACCTCTCCAAACATGAGCTCAGAGGAAAAGCAAACTAAAACAAAGCATACATAGAGAACGTGCACTGGACAATTGATTTATGCACAGTTTATTGAAAGTTTAGATATACTAAGAAGTACTTGCCTTAAAGGGGTTTTCTCAGCACACTGATTCACTGGCTGACAGGCAGTTTGCACTTACTATGTCTCCTCAGGCTGTGGGTGGGTCTCTAGCAGTTATTAGCATATATTAACTTACTCTGACAGAGCAGGAAATTGTGATCGCTAACACACTTACAGGTAAAGCCATCCTTCTCAGTCCTCAACACATTTTGCTTACTGAGGTCACTCCTGCTCTCAGCCAATCAGATAACAGTCTTTCTGGTCTGCAGGTTACCAGAAACCTGTGTACAGTGAGAGACCTGCTGAACTGTCTATAGTTCATGACTAAAGTAAAAATCTACTGGTCACTGTATTTAGAAAATGTCTTCTCTTAATTGTCCCTTTATGTTGAAAGCTAATCTTTGTAACTAGTGAGAAAACCCCTTTAATCCTGTTTTCTCTAGTAGCTCTGAGATGAGTGCGGCCATTCCTTCCTAGTGCCTTTTTCCTCTGACCCGTAGCAGAGGAGTTTCACTTCTGAGCATCTACATGAAGGGCAGCACACTATCATCTCAACTGAAAGCCTAGATCCTTAGTTCAAGAATAGAACAGATAGGACATTTCATCATGTTCCCAAATTCTTATGAAAATATATTCAGCACATACTGCACTGAACTAAATGTACCAATTTATTATATATTTTAGGAGTCGGAGTCAGTCCATTTTATACCAACTCCGACTCCACCAAAATGGTCTCCGACTCCACAGCCCTAATAAGAACAGGTGGACCCTGTTGCGAAAAGCAACCAACCAAATCAGGTTAGAAAATGAAAGACACAATCTGATTGGCTGAGCATTTAGAACCCGTGTCTCATGTTTCCACAGAAAGTTTATAAAATGGAAGCTGATCACTTATTGGTTAGTATGGAAAAAGAGGTCGCCTTTTCTGTACCAATCAGATTTTATCTTTCACCTCTATGGTTTCTATTGGCAACATGCTCAGGCAGCTTCTTGTGCTCTATTCAAGAAACTTTATTTAACCCTGGAGGACAACAATGTATTTTTAGAGAATGATGAGGGAGTGACTGACTTCTTTTGTTACTTAATAACACTTACAGCTGCTGACTTTTATTGACCTTGGGCAACCCCTTTAACTGTGTGTGGGATACTACGTCATCATACTCCGTCCGGAACCTAAACACACATGAGGGTAGGCTGCAGCATGTAAAGGGGGCATGGTCCCATTCTACAGGAGGTTTGCAAAGTGGGGGGCATGTCTGTATTTCATCCCACGCAATCCTTCTCGTGAGGCAAATACTTCTACGGGTTACCTGGCAGGTGCTTCATGCTGCCCAAACCACAGGCCACATAAAATAGCTCCCCCCCCCACTATGAACACGTGGGCCAGATTTATCAAAATCGTCCAAAAGAAAAGCTCTTTGTTGCCCACAGCAACCAATCACAGCTTTAATTTTTCAAGAACAGTATATGAAAAAATAAAAATAAAAAATACCGCACCCTGATAGAAATGTCAGATTGCTGCAAAGCTTGGCATGCAGTTATGTCTCAGTAAAATATGTAATTGATTACAGGTGTGGTCCGACACTGGGTCCTGCTATAAGAGAGCATAAATGCTCTTCCCCCGTTGCCATATAAAAGGGCTCTCAGAGGCTACTTTTGGGTAATGTACCTCTTGGTCACAGACATGCCTCTATGACAGAGTCAAAGAAATTTTGTCCAGTTGACTAGGTGATTTGAGGGATACTAATAGCTCAGTGATATGTGAAGGACATCCTTTGGCCACACGTGCTGCATCTCATGGCATTTTTCAGTAGAATAATCCTTACCCACGTATAGTAAGGGTTTCCCAGGAAGTCTCCACCAGACTGATATAGTTCCTTGGCCTGCCCGGTCGCCAGATTTATCACCAATTCAGCATTTATGGGACCAGCTGGGACATCAGCTTTGGTAAATTGTGATTGTGCAGAATCTACAGGTCCAGCTGTAACATTCATGGGCAAATGTGCCGCAGGATACCATACAGATATACCTCCATGTCCAACCATATCTCATCTTGTATTTAGGCTAGAGGTCCTAGAGCCTCCCTTCAGTTGTACAGGTTTGCCCAAAAAACGTATCCTTTTGCTCTAATATTGTAATCACATATATCATCATTACAGTCACACATAGAAAGTGTCATTCCAGTCTGACAACTCCTTCTTGGTGCGGTGTTATATTTGTCAATGAGTGTATTAAGCGGATCGCCGATTACTCGCTATAGGCAATAAAGACACTTTTCATAAATCTGCCCGGTCGTTTAGGAGACAAAAACAGGGATAAGAGTCATGGAGATGTATCTCAGTTGGCTTCTACCCACCCGGCTCTGTTAGACTGACACATCTCATAGGGATAGATACAGCTACGTTGGCTTGCAGAAAACCTGTGACAACCAATAGGACAATCATGTGGGTTGTTAGCATCTTTCTTGGCGTGGCATCTACCTTCATATAACCGGCATATGAGCAGTTCATGAACCTAGAAACGTGCCATATTGATTACGACAGAGGTTGTCACCCAGCTTTCTCAGTCTCCTGAATGGTCAATTTGCCTAGCTAGGACTTCATTAGGATTTTAGGGCAAAACTTTTCTTTGTCCATTTATTCCCCCACTTGAGCTGGGTGAGTCACAGACTTTGTGGCGGGTGCATAGTCGAGGTGTGTCAGAATATTTTATCATACATAATTCCAAGTCATTTGCACAACTGGCACTGTGCGGCTCTCCGTGGCTTCGTATTTTGACAGCTGGAGATGGGAAGACACGTGACAGCTCTGCAAAACAAGCACGACAGAGGGAGACCTCCAAGACAACAGAAGAGCAGACAAGTCCTCATCAAGAAAGGGGCTCAAGTGGCTGCATTGTTTTATGGGGCGCCCTCTAGTATTCTTTTACAATGCTGAGAGTTGTAGTCGCACAATAGATGCAGAGTCAGAGGTGGTGTCATCAGCTGAATGATTTCCAGGCATTGTCAATGTTCTCCAGTACTGTACAGTTCTTCACAGATCAGGTCTAATACCTCCAGGAGAACCATCTGCCACCATACTGAGCCATGACAGATCTATTCCCAGAGAACCCAAATTCAGGGTCCAGAATGGTCCCCACACAGTTCTACAAACAAGATTCTGTAATATTAAATATCATGCCAAAATACCAGTGAAGACTGACACTATCCCAAGAAAAGCGGTATTAAGGAGGGAGGGGAATGCATAGCTACATACTAATGGAGTTTTCTGGTCCTTTTATACAGATGGCCCATCCTCAGGGTATCTAGGGTGTCCATGTTGTATAGTGGAGCGAGCTGGATACTAAAGTGCTGCTACCAGTGAAGTGGACGAGAGTAGCACCATGGCTGGTGCCAGGACTACTACAGTAGGTGAGGGTGCAGACACCCACCGATCAGATAATGATGGGCCATCAATATGGCAAACCGGGTGATCATAGGCACATCAAGCTGGCCAACAGCTATTCCCACCCGACTCAGCTAAGTGGAGATGGAAATAAGCTGCTGTCTGATCAATGTGGAATAAAGAACCGGGCATCTTTAAATCCAGCATGTCCGACCCCTCTGCTGTCACTTACGGACTAACATTTCTGAAGTGCTTAGTTATTTTTAAAGAATTTACTGTGCTATCCACCAATGCTGTTTGACAGTCACAGTGTGGGTTATACTCCAGTCACAACTTGGCTGGTTGCCCTTAGATACAGAAGGTTACATACACTCTGTTGTCAAACATGTCCGCTGACGGTGTCCTCTGAGCTCCTGCGAGGCGCTGCTCTCTGGTATCCGCAAACTAGATGGAGAAGAACAAAACCATGAACTGAAACTAAGATGCATTGAAAATGTCAAAGTGGTCTTGTCCTTCAAGTGGCCACCGTTGTGACAATGGGGATGGAGACAAAAGCTTTTTATTCCCCTAGTAGGCTGGACGGGGGCGGTTTACTGTGAAAACACTGCAAGGGGAAGAATCTGGGCTTTTATGATCAGTCCAAGCTCGGCTTGACAGGATCTGCTTAGGAAAACAAACCAGAATAATGGAGATAAAATGGAGATAGTGTGCAGGACATTGCGGAGTGGTCACCGGGCTACGGCACAAACAATGGCTGATAGTGGAAGGAGCGGCTCTAGAGACACCCTCCTAATCAGCCTACAATTCAGCTACCTGTCATGGGAGAGAAGAAACAGCAGGAAACACTTAAGACTCCTTCAGTAGATTAATCCCTGGTCCCCCTGGTACTAGATCTTTAACCACTGGGCACTTACCATGCACCATTCAACACAGTGCACCTCAGCCTGGAGGGTCGAAACACCGGGCACTGGAAAATGTCTGGGAAAATCTGTAAAACAGGAGACTTGCAACGGGTCTCATGTCTCCAAACACGTTTAGGGGCAAAGCAGCATCATTTCATATGCACTACAACTGAACCCGCCACAATTTCACAAGTACAACTACAACATAGACCGGCGCTATTACATATATACTACAAGTGAGACTGGTGCTATTATATATGAACTACAACTGAGAGCAGCGCTATTACATATATATACTACAATAGAGAGTGGCGCTATTACATATACACTACAATAGAGAGCGGTGCTATTACATATATACTACAATAGAGAGCGGCGCTATTACATATACACTACAATAGAGAGCGGCGCTATTACATATATACTACATTGGAGCCCGGCGCTATTACATATATACTACATTGGAGCCCGGCGCTATTACATATATACTACATTGGAGCCCGGCGCTATTACATATAAAACTACATTGGAGCCCGGCGCTATTACATATAAAACTACAACTGAGAGCGGCGCTATTATCACATATATACTACAAGCGAGATCGCCAGTAAGAACTATGCACTACAGCTGAATCTGACACTACTGAATCCAGCACTATTTTATATGCACTTCAGCTTAAAGGGGTTCTTAGGGAAATGAAAAAATTACTGTAAATACTTACATATTTATTATAAATACATTCCCAAATACCTTTAATTAGTTATAATGGCTTGGTTTGTCTAGGGAGCAAGGATTAGGAGAAATAAAATGGCCGCCGTCCTATTAGTACGCACAAAACCTGTCCTAACTTACTTTAGAACACTGAACTATAAGAGCTGCCTCAGCCTCCTCTCTGCTGTACTTGTCAGGGATTATGATCTAGGACAGATTCTATAATTTGTGGAACGGCAACACAGACCCGCAAGAAATATGGATGTGTGCACGGCCCTATAGAAATGAATGGATGAGTGTACTAGCCGCAAAAAATGCAGATAGCACATGGAAAAAAAACATGGTTGTGTGCATGAGGCCTTAAATGCTCCAATAGTGCAAATATGAGGAGACTCCTGCAGTATAAAGATTTCTTGACTAGGGATGAGTGAACTAGTGTTTCAAGTTTGTCATACAAGATTCAGGTTATCTAAGAGTTCCGTTATGGATTCCTCTACCACGGACCATAATTTATGGACCGTGTTAACAGAATCCATAACGGAATTCGTAGATAATCCGAACCTTGTTTGCCAAACTTGAAACACAGGTTCGTTGAAAACTATTCTTGACATGTCAAAATCGTGGCAAAAACCACAACTTGTGAATAAGCCCCAACATCCCTGTTAAACATACTGGTTACTACATCATCCACTAACTATAGATAACAGGGAAAGCGTCAATGGAAACTCATTAAATCCAGCAGCCATCTTTCCTTAATTCATCCCAGGTTCCCTATTATGCGAGCGTTCAGCCTGGCGCTCCCTCTCTTCTGCCTGAAGATTGCATGGGAGGGTGGGAGAGGCCGTGTATGGAATTTACAGCAACAGACACTTGCAGCTAAGTGGAAACTATTCACTTCAGACAAGGAGAGACCTGGCACCGACCTGGGTGCTCGTATTATACAACCCATGTAATAAAAACATCTGCATGCTAGTCCGAGAGGGCTCCCTATCTGCTCAGATATGAAGGAACATTCCTTTAATCTACTAACTTGTTTATGGCAAACATTCTATCTTAAAGGAGACATACCAAAACGATTTCTAAAAAGCTCCTTGGACAAAAATTTAAAATGTGAAAACTGTTTTCTAATATCCTATGTCTAGGCCGAGAAATGTCCATATGAAATTACAGGCCCAAAGCCTGAGGCTGCACCACTGCGAGATTCTATTAACAGGTGTGATTTCTGACAGGTGAACTGTCGCCATGGAAACCTTGTGTGTATTCAAAAGACATTAGCAACCTCCAGCACTCCAGCTGTTCTGGAACTACAACTCCCAGAGTCCGTTTATGGGCGTTACAAAACCAGCTGAGTAAGTGTGCATGCTGGGAGTTGTAGTTTTACATCAGCTGGAGTGCCGAAGGTTGCTGATCCCTGATCTACATCAATGTTCCCACATCATTAGCACCAGACAAGCCAGGCAGGGTGTAGACATGGTGACTGGGATCTAGGCAGATCAACCTCTCCCCTCAATCTCTGAGGCGTTAAATCTTAGTTTCGTGTTGAACTTTAAACGGAGCCAGAAAACAGCAAAGAATTACAAAGTATTCAGCAGGAGCCAAAGTGCGAAGACAAGAAGATCTGGTCCGACCTGATCTTGAGGATGAACCGGGTGCACACGGGGTGTACCTCTGAGGCCACCCTCTCTTAAAGTGTACCTAAACGTCAACTTTCACTTTGTTAAAACCTAAAAGTGCATGCGATAGAAAGCATATTTGTAATATGCTTACATTTTTTTCCCACTTTTCTTGGCGAAACAGGAACCATATTTCAGGTGTCTAATGTACCAGAGTACGGATTACAAAGCACACAGTTGTGTATGGGAGTACAGATTCCCCTGCGGCTGCACTGAGTGCTAACAGACCGGAGCATCGCTACTCCTGTACAGGCGCTGAACTTCTAAAGCCTGGCACAGATTGGCTAGGTCAGAGCAAGCACAGGTAGAAGAGCGCTCTGTTAACAGCCTGCCTACCACCTCAGTACAGGCTATCATACGTTATGATAAAGTATATTACAAATGTGCATTGTATCACTTCTACTTTAGGTTTTAATAAAGTGAAAGTAAAAGTTGAGGTACACTGTAAGGTTTTATGACGCTGGGACCTTCTGATGTCATATGGGTTGAAGCAGCTGCGGGAGATACCAGAAGGGTAATCTCTACATCCCATGCGCTGTGGTAATAAAAATTAGTAATATAATACTAAAATAACAATAATTAACCCTAATAATAGTGTTTAGGGTGAGGCACATGGTCAAGTTGAGGGTGAAATTGAGGGTTTGAATGTCTCATCATGGAGTTTACCGTATGATGTAAAAAAAATATGGCTGCTTTCAGAAACAGCGCCACTCCTCTCCATAGTTTGTGTGTGGTATTGCAGATAAGCTCCATTATAGTGAATGGGGGCCAAGTTGTGTTACCACGCAGGGCTTGTGGACACGGCTGGCGTTCTTTTTGGAACAAGCCCAGAAGGGGGTGATTTTTGGGTCCTTTTGCACGTTGTGGCCCTCACTCCTACACAAATTCTAAACAATTCCCATGAAAAAGCCATGACGACAACAGAAGAGTAATCCGGGATTGTACTGAACCAAGAACTGTTCTGCTGGCGTCAGCACTGGACGAGGTAAACAAACGACACACAGCCCTGCCACCACAGCATTACCCAGCAGATGCACAAGGGCTCACTGCTTCAGCACTACCACTCCCACTATGCTCAGTCTGTATATAGAAAACTGTCTACCCTGTGGAGCCAAGGTGGAACTACAACTTGAATTACACCCTCACATGGTAGTAGTATTGTGCCTGCATCCAACTGGAAAGGACTTGAAGGAGGTGCTTCATAAGGAAACTCTGCCACTCAGCTGACCTCGACCAATTAGCATCACTAGGAAGATAAGTGAACGCTCCCAGTGATGCTGATTGGATGTGAGAAGCTGAGTGACAGGGCTCTCGTCACGTCCTTTTCAGTTGGAGGCTTCTCTATACAGTAGTATTAGAAACCATAGTTATTCCCCTCTCCCCATTGAAAACACACAGTCAGCTGAGCCCAGTGTATTGGAGGTATGAGAAATAGCTGTATGCCATTATACAATCTGAGGGCTCATTCCCACGACTGTGGTTTTTGTCTGCATTTTTTGCAGATCGGATGCGGACCCATTCACTTGAAGGGGGCTGCAAATAATGAGGACAGCACACTGTATGCTCTCCGTATCCATTTGTCCATTCTGTGGCCCTGCAAGCACTGGACTGTTCTATAGAGGGCAGGACATTCCGTTTTGCAAAATGTTAAATGCACATGGGCGATATCCGTGTTTTGTGGATCTGCAATTTGCAGAGCGCAAAAATGGCTACATCCGTATGTATGAGGCCTGAAACTGCCTTAGGGCTCATGCACACGAGCATGTGCAGTCAGTGTCCATGCTGTGGATTGTAATTTGCGGTCCACAATGCATGGGCATTGACAGTGGGGCCGCCGGATTCGGATCACGGACCCATTCATTTGAATGAGGTCCACGATCCACATCCGACAGTCCGCACCGCAAAAAAGTAGTGCTTGTGCTACTTTTTGCAGTGCGGAGGCACGGCCAAAAACACCACGAAGGCACTACGGTTCCAATCCGTGCCTCCGCATCTCCCGGATTGCGGACCCATTAAAGTGAATGGGTCCGCGCACACATGAGCCCTTAAAAGGGGAACATCACTAAATATATAACTCCCAAGTCAGTGGTGCTCCTGAAATTAGCCGATATAAACAGCTGTTGGAGGCGACAATCATGAGTGCCATAATAGTGCCCAATAGAGACACAAATAAAAAGAAAAACACGCACACAATATGCAAATCTTCCTGCTTTTACTCCATGTGTCAGTGTTCACTGCAATTCTAGCTTTATATTCATGAACCATGAAGATCAGGATGACAGAGCTATAATTTATGCCTAGATGAAGCAGAAAACGTTTTTTTATATATAAAATATACTGACATTAAGTAATGCTGCACCTGGGCCGCATTCGGCGGGGTTTCCTGGAGGTCATTTTTTAGCGGGAGCTTTGTGCGCGGTCTATGCTGCTCTTTTGTAGCCATGATGAATTTGTTTTTGTGTTCTGTCCGGTGTTTGCAGTCGTCTCCACGGTGCGGCTCGGCAGGAAAACGTTCAGGATGAAATTATAAAGTAATCTCAGCCTCTGGAGGAGACGTCTAGACAATATGTGTGCAGCTGCCATGTCAGCAGGGCGCACGGCTCTGCTCTATGACCAAGGATAACCCAACATCACTTTCTCAGACTGCTCCTCTAAGGGGGGGAACACGTCGGTTAAGGACCCCGAAATGGGTCAGGTGAGACCTTACAGCACGGACTGTGCAGGAGGCTGCAATCTATTGCTCCCTGTTATCAGCAGTTCCAGGTTGAAAAAAATGGACAATTTTTTTTTCATATGAATCAGCGTCAGATGGGTAGGGACACCCAGGAGCTCATGAATACGGGGACTCATTGGCATGAACTTGAGCTGTTTAGCGCAAGATTTTAGCAAAATGGCTGTGTCAGTCACAGAAAGTTACCCAGGATTTTGCTAAGAGGACCTGCCACTAGTTAATATTGCCCTTAGTTAGGACACCATAAAACTGGTGACAGGCTCTCTTTAACGGACCGTGAATAGCGGCCATTAGGCTTGAGTGAATCAAGCTTTGGATCATAAGGGTGAATGCACACGATCAGGATTACGTGCGGATTTTGCGTGCGGATTTGCGTGCGGAAAATCCGGTCCGTAGGTCATGTACATTATATTCTATGACAATTTGAAATTCTCAATGCACACGATGCGGATTCTTTTAGTGCGGATTTTGACCTGCGGTGCGGATTTTACAATCCGCAGCATGTCAATTTATTTTATTTTTCCTGTCCGGATTTCATGAGAATTTTCTCCATTCACTTGAAAGAAAAATCCGCACGCAAATCCGCATGCAAATCCGCACGCAAATCCGCACCAATTGGTGCGGATTTACCGCATGAATTTCACTGAGAACACCTGCGGATTTCAGTGCGGATTGTCCTCAGATAAATCCTGATCGTGTGCATTTACCCTAAACCTGAAGTCGATATGTTAAAAAACTTTGTTATTAATGCCGTTTCTGTACAGCATTAAAATGTATTGGCTCAGTGTGGATAAGGTTTGTATCGGCTGAATTCGTGCAAGACTTTGGCGATATACTACAGTATTTCTATCTGCCTATTTTAAAACATTTTAAAATAGGAATCCAAAGTGGCCTTTGGTACCGAGATACCAGCCAGGACCAAAGCCCACATCAGATTCCTATTTTAAAATGTTTTTAAATACACTAATAGGAATACCGTAGCAATTCACTGAAATCTCGCACAACTTCAGGGGACACGAAGTTTGGCTACACAGAAACAGCATGAACAAAACAACTTCGGATCTACGATTGAAAGCTCGATTCACTGAAGCCTAACGGCCATAAAAAAAAAAGAATATAGGATATGTCCTCTTATTTTCTGTTTTCACGGACAAACAGCCCCCATGCAATGAAAGGGGACCATTTTGCAGTTTAACAGCCCGTGTGAATGCAGCCTTATATTTCTCCTTCCTGCTGGACCTACTTCTGGCTTTGGCTGAAAAACCTACAGCATAATCTGCCTCCTCCACGAGACTCGGTATGAGCCTACCCTTAGGGCCAGGACACACGACTATTTTACAAAAACATGGAAAACATGCAAAAAACGTGTTTTTTTTCATGCAGTTTTTGGTGAGGTTTTTTGAGGTATTTTTTAACCAATGGGTGTTCACTAAAATACAAAGCTGCACTTTCAGTTTGCGCCAGAAAATGTTTGGTCTCATCTGAGGCAATGGGGGCATATCGCTAGGATATGCCTCCATTGCCTGATAGATGCGGCTCCCAGCGGTGGGAACCACACCCATCTCCTAAACGGAGCCCCGAAAGTGGTGGAGGGCGCACTGCACATGTGCATCCACCCTCTATTCATTTCTATGGGACCGCAAAAGTTTCCGTTGGGCCCATAGAAGTCAATGGTGGCCAGTCATACGCAGTGAGCTCCCATTCACCGCTATAGGGAGAGTGCTTGGTGGTGGCCAGACCAGAGTCCCCCAGCCACCACTTTGGCCCACTCAGACAATGGGGGCTTATCGATATGCCCCCATTGTCTCAGATCAGACAACCCCTTTAAGGGCCAGTTCACAGTTTTTTGCTGCTGGCACCTGGGACCGGGAGGCAGCTCACTCCAGACTGATACAATGTAGAAAAGGGACATGAGGCTGGCATGACCAACAGAAACCAGACACATAGGGACATTTATCATACTGGTATAAAGTAGAACTGGCTTAGTTATCCATAGCAACCAATCAGATTCCACCTTTTATTTTCGACAGCTCCTTCGGAAAATGAAAGGTGGAATTAGATTGGTTACTCCTCTGCTGTACTGCCCTCTGTCTGCACCAGAATGAGCGGCTCCATTTTAGTTTTCTAGTACAATATGTGCTATACAGGACCCTGAAGAAACGCCTGTCTTGAGGGAACACTTGTAGTTATATTCTTGTACATAGGGAGCAATATACCCGTATGGTTCTTATGATCTGCAGGACACCTCCACACACACACACAAACACTTTCCACCTGTCTGAAAGTTCGAGCCAAACAATGGCAGAAGTTTGTGGAGGATAACCCCCTGTGGTCTCTCGCTTCCCGTAGATCACATGGCACTTTGACGTTTGACTAATGGTAATCTCAGAATTCCTTTTCCGGCCAAGAACAATGGGATTTGGAATTAGCGCATAGCTGGCAACAAAACACCAATCACCTTGTGAAACAGATTACACTGTACCAAGTACACAGAAAGCTGCTCTGCCATGGAAACGAAAAGTACAAAAACAAAATGGCCGCTTGTCAGCTATATACACTGTATATATGTCACCAGGAGGAAGAGCAGGCATAGAATGAACAGAGCGTTAAACAGAACGAAATGAGTATAAGGAAACCATAGCTGGATGCCACATTCTGAAGCTATTTTCACACTTGCGTTGGTAATCCTGGTATTGAGATCCGGCCGAGGATCAATACCGGAATTAAACGGATCCGTTTTGATTTTGCACATCAGGATGCATCTGTTCCATTAGGATGCGGTTGTGTGAAATCAAAATGGAAAAAAACGGATCCGACACCAAATACATTGAAAGTCAATGGGTGACGGATCTGGTTTTCTAGGCTCCTAAAAAAAAGTTTTTGTTTTTTTTCCCCACTTGCAGCGGTTTTGTGTCCGGTCACAAAAGGGAATGCTGCTGGAACAGAAGACATCCTGATGCATCCTGAACGGATCTCTTTCCATTCAGAAAGCACAAGGACCAAACAGAAACATTTTTTTCCCATATTGGGATCCTCTGCCGGATCTCAATACCGAAAAACAACAACGCAAGTGTGAAAGTGGCCTAACGCTCAACTGGGGGCATAAATGGCCTCCCCTAAATGCCAATTTTGGACCTGATAAACTGCACCCGGTCACACGAGCACACACGCATTTACTGCCATAATTTAAGCTGGCCGTACAATATATGCACCAATAGTGGACAAGGAGTGGTTAAGTCGCTCAGGGTACGGCGTTCCCAAGTATCGCAGTGTAGCTGGGCAGCCATAAAAACAAATGGAGTTGTTGCGCCACTCTCACAATTGATCTGAATGTAGATGTTGGATTTTTTCAGGTTCTTAGGTCGAGGTCATGCTGCGTCTCCCATTCATTTCTATGGCTGCCCTGCTACACTGCGATACTTGAGCATGTGACAGGTGCCATGCCCAAAATCACCGTGTAGCTGTTCCCTTATTGGCGTCCGTACAGTGATCATTTTATCCTATGCATATCCTACCGCAATGGTAGAACCTGACTGACATTCTTAGCACAGTCATGCTGGGATTCATACTGTGGTAATAAGGGTGACTACTCCTTGGTGAATTGTCTTTACTGCTATCAAAAGTGGTCACTCAATCTTAATCAGGGATCTGATAAAGAAATGTTCTGGAATAATCCTAATCCCAGTTTCTGCCATGCAGGTGACAGACATTAACGCCAATCTGACCCTCTAAGGCCGCAGCTGGTGTGTACATGGAGCTACTAGGAAAGCTGGATGACAAGCACCATGGCTGCCATTACAGGTCCCACTAGGGTTGTCTCCAAAATTCCAAAGAGCCTTGATAGGTATATGTAGGATGAGCGTAGCTAGGCAGAAGTGCCAATCAGTACTCTAAGAAAGATGGGTGAAGCCCTCTACCACACATATGCTTGATATAACTATATATTTCTTACAGTCATCCTATTGATATAACTGCACTAGTATATAGCTATGTCATTCAGGAACAACCCCATCAGGAGTCATAATAGCGTCCATATCAGCGCTGGTCACACATTTGGTTATATAGCGGTACGTTTCCTGATCCTATTTTATTATACAGGATTCTAGAAAAGATGGCTGCAAGTATAATGTATGACTTACTTTACAGGAAAGTTTTCCCTCGAAGGCGTCTTAAGCTAAAAGAACATTCACAAACGTGATAAATCTCAGGCCGTAATCCATCTTTAATTAGACCATCTAGTCCCACCCAAATTATTGAGGTCACAAGCTTGTCCTCAACATGCAGGGCTCACATGACGCAAGAGGAAACCGAAAAGGAAAGTTAGATATTATATCAAGACACTTATTAAAGGGGTTTTCCGCTGTATTGATCGGCAACACCCAATAACCCTGACGATCAGCCATTCTGCAGTGCATCTGGCCTTCCCTCAAGTGAAGGGGGCAGTGCTGCGGCAACCAGCTCCATCCAGTACACGCAATGGAAGTGGCTACTTCAGACCTGTCAGACCCGACATGAGATCTTGATGGCCTATACTCAGCACTGGCCATGGAACCGAAAACTAAAAAATAAAGGGAAACTCCAGAAAAAAGTCTAACCATTGTAGACTTTTTATCTTGGAGACCTTCAGACACCTTGATGAATGGTCTCTACAAGTCCTGAGGTGACCATAAGATCAGGCTGGCTGCCTAGCAACGGTACCACCAAGCACAGGTAACGACTGAGGAATTTTACACTCTAGCGGGGTCCAGTGTAGTCACCTTGATGCATGTGACAACTTGCTTCAAAGGGGTTGTCAGGTTACCCATGAGCTATGCTCAGGATAGGTCATTAATATCACATTGGCGGGGGTCCGACTCTCGACACTCCTGCCGATAAGCCGTTTGCAGTGCTCTTCACCGTTTACCTGCACGTTGTTGCCATTGCAGTGGTTGTGCAGTGCAATTACAGCTCCTCTGGAAGATCGCTACCACCTAGGCGGAGAAGAACCAGTCTGGTTCAGAAGAACCGTCGTGGGAGGTTTGGGTGTTGCAGATGTAGAATGGGTGTTATAACACATCTGTATTACAGTCATGTGAATGTGGCCCTAGTCTGCACAGTACTTCAGCAGTATTATGTGTATGTAACTGGAGACAAAGTTAGAACAGCAATCTCAGAGTCTCTGGAGTGCTGTATTTGGTCACCCGGTCACACCTGCTTACAGGTACCCTGCTTGTAGCTGATTTTATACTATATACTGCATATACATACACGCACACTGTGCTCAACATTAGGATTGCAAAACGAAAAAGGAAAAGTCAATGAATTTTGGAAATCACAGGATCGGAGGACAAGTTATTGACATACAAATGATTAAAAAAAATGGAAACAAAACATTAAAAACCTCTAGATTTATTCAGTATCGAGTATGAGCACCACACACACAAATACACACTCTTAGACGCTCTAGCATGCTACCAATGAGGTTACTGATGGTTGTCTGAGGAATGTCCTGCCAAACCGAAGGCACTTGTGCACACAGATCATCAAGATCCACTGCCAACCAATGACAATAACTCGTAGGCTACTTTCACACTAGAGTTATTGCTGGATCCGGCAGCGTTCAGCAATAACGCTTCCGTTACTGATAATACAACCATATGGATCCATAATGAACGGATCCGGTTGTATTATCTTTAACATAGCCAAGACGGATCAGTTTACTACTGTGTCACACCGAATGGATACGTCCCCATTGACTTGCATTGGGGGTCATGACGGATCCCCAGGACGGAGAGCAAACTGCAGCATGTTGCGGTTTGCTCTCCGGTCTGGAGAGGCAAGTAAACTGAATTGAATGCATTTTGGAGCATTCCGTTCTCTTCAGTTCAGTTGTGTTCCCATTGACAATGAATGGGGGCAAAACTGAAGCGTTTTTTCCAGTATTGAGCCCCTATGACGGAACTTAATACCGGAAAAACTAAACGCTAGTGTGAAACTAGCCTTAGGCCATGCAGACTGCTCACACTGCACAACCCTGGAACACTTTGAAGAAACAGTCGTACCACTGGTTCTACATCTGAATCAATGTAATGTCAAGCCATTAGTGTACCTCAAATGAAGACTAGCGGGGTCTGGCTACTGTATATTAAGCTAACCCACACCATAATCTCAAGAGTTGGACAGGTGTGACCTTCCCTTTTGAAGGCCTCTTCATGGCGTTCCATATGTTGTCTCCAGACCATCTCTGGGTATCATTGCATCCAATACAAAAGTGGGACTTAATGCTAAAGAGGAAAGACCTCCATTCCAGCCTCCATTGTTGTCTTATTGTGCACCAGGATAGTGTGGTGTGAGGTCAATGGAACACCTGTAGCTGGATGTCCAGTGGCATACAGATGCCTTCCAATGGTTTGTGTAGAGACTGTTTGCTGCCCTAGACTAGGGATGTGAGGTCCACTATCAGGCCTCATGCACACAGCTGTTGTGTGGCCGTTCAATACATTGGGGACCGCAATTTGCAACATGTTCTATTTTTTTGCGGTGCGGAAGCACATCCATGATGCGGGGTGCACACGACATTCACGGTATCCGTGTATTGCGGACATGCTTTATGTGGGCCGCAATACAGCCACAGCCGTGTGCATGAGGCCTCACTTACAGTACAGAATAGATTGCTACGCACAATTCTTCTAATCAGGCGATCCATCCACGTAGAGATTCTCCTCTGTGCACCTCCTGCCATCATTCCAGCTCATTGCTGTTCTCCAAAACACCGAGGCACACAACCTTGAAGAGTGCTGACATCTCGGCCTGGACACGTAGCGATCTGCTGGAGTTATAAACCATGGTTTCTCAGTTCAAGGTTTCTGTCCTTCTCAGTTTGTGACAAGTTGCGATAAATGACGCGTCAAGTCGTCAATAATAGGGATGAGCGGACTTGAGTTTTCAAGTTCAGCGTACAGGCTTAGGTTCGGGTTATCTATGAATTCCCTTATGGATTCTGTTTCCACGGACCGTAATGGGATTCTACGATGGCATGCACTACAGGAGCCTATAAGAGGCATTCCGTCATAATAGAAGCCTATGGCCAGATTGGAGCTAGGTGCTTGAAAATGTGATCATTTACAGATCAAGTGAAACCTGCTACTTCCTCAGTTTCTATAACCTTATGGCTTGTCTTTCTCGGTACAGATTTTATATATATATATTTTATGTGCGTTACTCAGCCCACCAGCATCCTGGAATTTAGACGTGTACACATCCAGTTAAGATTTCTATTAAAACCTAGCATCGAAAAACAGAGAGAAGGGGTACAAGAAGGATCTGACAGGGCATATGCCCCAGACACCAACAAGCAACACTCTTCTGACTGAAAACTGAATCTGTGCCCCAGGTGAAGAAAAGAGCCATCTTCCATAGCAACCAATCAGATTCTAGCTTTCATTTGCTCCAAATACGTTAGAAAATAAAAAGGTGTGATCTGATTGGTTGCTATGGGCAAAGGCTATTAACATATGTTTGTCTTGGGCTGCCTACAGCAACCAGAGGCTGTGTTTCATTTTCCCAGTGCAGATTCCAGAATGAGAGCTGAGCTCTGATTGGTTGCTGTGGACAGCCATTTAAACCATGAGGTACGCTCTACCTATTAGTCACTATTACAAGAGTTCACCAAAAACGTGGAATATAGTGAAACTCCTTATTAAAAGTGGACTTCTGTTTGACGGCTTCTGAGCAGATAGCGTTTTAGGAAATCACACCACCACAACCGAAAATAGGAAATGCAGTATAACCCGCGACTAATTGCCGAGGGATCATCAATATTCGGGATTATGGGACAGCCCAAGGTTAATATGGTCTCCAGCAAGGCAACTGTCTCACGCAGATTTGCAGAGCTGAATTGGCCACATTTATATTTCCCGAATATAGCAGAGCTGTGTGTCTCATGTAAACATTCAACTCTGCTACATAGTTCTCTCCACTCATGTTCTAGTGAGATTACAGATCAGTTTGTAGATCTGGATCAGACAGTTCCGCAACTTTCTAACATACTTTTGGGCTCAACTCTTCACCATTTTCAAGATCACTGATTGCTATCAGTGAATTGTTTACTTCCAGAGGATGAAAACCTTGCAGCTGAAGGTTTGTTACAATAGTAGGCAGAGCAGGCAATCCTAGGCTATGCATCATATGCCCCCATAAATAACAGTCACAAGAGGCGGCTACAATCCCCCCCCCAGTCATGTCCTGCATCAAAGTGAAGGCCGCAGTCCCCAGCACTGACCACCCGGCATGGGAAAGCAAATCAGTGTTGTTCTGAAGATTACAGGCTTGGCTTCTTGCAGGCAATAGTCTGCCGCCCCTGTGATTAGAGTGTGGCCTGGCAGAAACTGCAGTGCCCTCTACCATGCGGCAGCAGAACATGGTATGTGCCAGGACGACAGCGCGCACTCCTCAATGAATCACTTCTGAACAACTCACAAACCCCTGACAGATTATGGGGGCCCATAAAGAGTACAGGGGCTCAACACACTAAGGGAGTACATACTAAGGACCCGCATTAAGGGAGCACACACGACTGGGCACATATATACAAACAGGTACATATACACAAAGAAGCACGCCTAAAAACAAGCACAGGGGTGCTCAGGGTTACATACACACATAAAACCAGGGGGCACAGGCACACACAGGTGCACGGCATTAGAAGCACATGCACACGCCAATGGAGGTACATATTATATATATATATATATATATATATATATATTACACACACATTTTGAAAACACAGAGCATACTAAGTGCAGTGCACCCAGAGGAACATACGAACAGTACATGGAAGCACATATGGGCAAACTAAGGGCAGTGCACCCAGGGGAGCATACATACATGGAAGCACATACGGGCAGACTAAGGGCAGTGCACCCAGAGGAACATACATACATGGAAGCACATACGGGCAGACTAAGGGCAGTGCACCCAGAGGAGCATACATACATGGAAGCAAATATGGGCAGACTAAGGGCAGTGCACCCAGGGGAGCATACATACATGGAAGCACATACGGGCAGACTAAGGGCAGTGCACCCAGAGGAGCATACATACATGGAAGCACATACGGGCAGACTAAGGGCAGTGCACCCAGGGGAGCATACATACATGGAAGCACATATGGGCAGACTAAGGGCAGTGCACCCAGAGGAGCATACATACATGGAAGCACATATGGCCACACTAAGGGCAGTGCACCCAGGAAAGGAACAATAGCATAGGCATGCCAGAAGCAAATATGGAGCATGGGCAGACTAAGGGCAGTGCACCCAGAGGAGCATACATACATGGAAGCAAATATGGGCAGACTAAGGGCAGTGCACCCAGAGGAGCATACATACATGGAAGCAAATATGGGCAGACTAAGGGCAGTGCACCCAGAGGAACATACATACATGGAAGCACATATGGGCAGACTAAGGGCAGTGCACCCAGGGGAGCATACATACATGGAAGCACATATGGGCAGACTAAAGGCAGTGCACCCAGAGGAGCATACATACATGGAAGCACATATGGGCAGACTAAGGGCAGTGCACCCAGGGGAACATACATACATGGAAGCACATATGGGCAGACTAAGGGCAGTGCACCCAGAGGAGCATACATACATGGAAGCACATATGGGCAGACTAAGGGCAGTGCACCCAGGGGAACATACATACATGGAAGCACATACGGGCAGACTAAGGGCAGTGCACCCAGGGGAGCATACATACATGGAAGCACATATGGGCACACTAAGGGCAGTGCACCCAGAGGAACATACATACATGGAAGCACATATGGCCACACTAAGGGCAGTGCACCCAGAGGAACATACATACATGGAAGCACATATGGCCACACTAAGGGCAGTGCACCCAGAGGAGCATACATACATGGAAGCACATATGGGCAGACTAAGGGCAGTGCACCCAGGGGAACATACATACATGGAAGCACATACGGGCAGACTAAGGGCAGTGCACCCAGGGGAACATACATACATGGAAGCACATATGGGCACACTAAGGGCAGTGCACCCAGAGGAGCATACATACATGGAAGCAAATATGGGCAGACTAAGGGCAGTGCACCCAGAGGAACATACATACATGGAAGCAAATATGGGCAGACTAAGGGCAGTGCACCCAGAGGAGCATACATACATGGAAGCAAATATGGGCAGACTAAGGGCAGTGCACCCAGGGGAACATACATACATGGAAGCACATATGGACACAGGTGAGCTGCGGTAACAGGTCAGAGGAGCACTGCAGTCGGCTGCACTCTTGGCACAGTTCTGGCACTGAAGGGGTGCCGCAGCAGCTGATCTCTCATCCAGGATTATGCGCCCGTCTGGCCTCCAGATTACAGTCATGAAGGATGTTGTGCGGTGGACTCCTCCGGCCTGCGCTCCACACAACACAACAATTGTTTTCTGGCCGTTGTGTAACAAAGTTGCAGTGCGGGCAGGATGACAATCAGGGGGGCTGAGACCCCAATGTGGAGACACTTCCGCATCATATGAGGGAATTACCTGACAAGCACGAACAGCTCGCTGCCGAATATATATCCTGTGAGTGTACATCTCTCACCTGGAAGGCAAGCTCATCCACAGGGAAGACTGGATCAGAACAAACAGAACCTGACCCAAAGAGGGGGAGCAATAAGAACACTGTATTGGGGAACTGCTCAGAAGGCAATTCCATAAAAGTCTATGACATGGCTCCAATCAGAGAGTCACTGACGTAGCGGACTAGAACACATCAGAATTTTGGGGTGAATTTCTACCAATGGTTGTCTGTAATCTTTTGCCAGCCTCAAAAGGCGAGTGAGAGGCATGCAACGCCGCAGCTATGGCAATTGCACCAACGGCGGGTAAAAGAACGTCAGCTGCAGGTAGTGTATGGGGTTTGGGGTGCAAGTACAGGTCAGGTATAAGATCTAGACAGTGTGGGGGAGGGGGGACTTGCGAAAAGGTAATAACGGCACAAAGGGGAGCACACAGAAATGTGGGGAGCAACCTGATGAAATTGCCACATATAAAGGGGGGCTATGGCCCCCACTATCTAATGGAAACCTATTTCAATGGTCCTATTTTTTTTTTTTGGGGGGGGGGAGGGGGATTCAAGGAGCACCCCATATATCTGACAGTACCACAAGGTGTGAAGGTCAGGTCAAAAGAGGGTACACTTAGGTCCTAAAGATGGCTCCCATAGGGCCACTAAAAGGTCAAGGTTCATGAAGTGTAGATACAAGGGGTGCAGGTACTGGGCACTGGGGGCACACTCAGGGAAGTCAGATACAGGCAAAGGTTGGACAGTTTCATATTGGGGTACAGTAATGCCAGTGGGGTGCACTCATGAACTGGCTTATACAGAGTCCTGCCTGCGAAAGAGGGGGAACAGCTCATATTCCGGGGGGCACATCTCAGGGAGTAAGATTTAGGGATCAAAGTTGATACCTGGGGCTGGTATATACCGAGCTCCCCTGTGAAGTCAGTACTCACTGTGCAGGAATCCTCTCCGCGGTAATCCCGGGCCCCAGGGGCCACAGCTCTGGAGAAAGTTAGTGCGGCGCAGGAAAGTTCGGAGGCAGCAGCAGCCGCGGTGCGCCAGGCGGGGGGCCGGAGCTCTTCTGCTGCCCGGGCTGTGTGAGTGTCAATGCGGTGCAGCAGCAGCGCTCCTCCTCACCCCTGTCACTATTCGGCGCCTCCTCCCCCTGCCGCCTCCCTCCTCATCCTCCCCCATACCCTGCTGGATGCAATGTAACGGAGCTGCATTGTGGGAAGTGGCTCTGGCACAGGAGCTGCCCTCAGCCTGGCACTGTGTGTACCTCAGCACCTCTTCACCCACTTCCATCTCAAGCTGGTAAAAAGTCTATTCAGTTCTATCTGTTTCTGGGAAAGCTGGGTGACACCTATATGGCGGGCATGACAGCCTCCCTACACAGGATAAACCCAGTGAGCAGTACCCTATGCCCAGGAGTCTAGGAAAGCTGAGTGGTGAGATGTCCCCTAGATGACTCAACTTTCCCAATCCAGAGACTGAAGACAAGCATAATATTTCTTACATCTGAGGGTTTCTTCCTCTTGTATAGCAGTCTGGACAACACATTGGACTATACGTTTTAGGCTTGGTTTACATCTGCATTGTCACAGGCCCGGATCTGTCACTCATACTTGAGTCTCGTTCACATTTACGTTTTTCTTGGACAGCACGTACCCATTGATTTTAATGTGTTTGCTCACAAGTCAGTGGAAAAATCATGGAGATATGCAGTACTTTGGTCTGTGAGGTGGACCAAACATGGGTTCGTGTAAAACCACTAGTACAACACAGGTAGGAGATGCTGAGGATATTAAAGGGGTTATCCAACTCCTATAATGACCACCCTAATGCCCGGCCCCCTCATATAGCTTATACTTACCCATCTCCCAAGCATGCACGGGGGACGAGCCTCCCTAGTGTCACCTGTGGTGCTATGGAGGCTCGCCCCGTCATGACCGACCTGTCCTGACCATAGGACATCACTGTTGTACTCCCAGAAAACCCCTTTAATTAGACTGTATACCATTGTAACGACTCCTCAGCACTCTAAGTATACGGGAAAGCGGCAACTTATATAATGACTGAGGCTTACTAAAAACCCCCAGCCTTAAGGGCTCATGCACACGGCCGTATTGCGGCCCGCATACTGCGAATCCACAATACACGGGCACCGGCCATGTGCACCCCGCATCACGGATCGTGGACCCAATTCACTTAAATGGGTCCGCAATCCCGGAGTTGCGGAACGTAGGCACGGATCGGAACCCGACGGAAGCACTACGGTGTGCTTCCGTGGTGTTTCTGGCCGTGCCTCCGCACTGCAAAAAAGTAGTGCATGCACTACCGTGGGATGCGGATGGCGGACCCCATTCAAGTGAATGGGTCCGTAATCTGAATGCGGTGGCCCCACGGTCAGTGCCCGTGCATTGTGGACCGCAAATTGTGGTCCACAGCATGGGCACTGACGGCACACGTTCGTGTGCATGAGACCTAAGGCTGTAAAACATGGTCAAATTTTCTGCTAGATGATTCATAGCAAGCGTTCATAGTAACTCTCATTAGTGAAGATCTGGCGGTGTAACACTGCCGCTGATTACCCGTTAGGGTGCATTCACATCACCGTTCAGCTTTCCGTTCTTCTGATCCGAAAAAAAACAGGATCCAGTAAAAAATGGATCCTGTTGCATTAGTTGTCATCCGTTTGAGCCATTTCAGCTTGAGATCCGTTTTTTTAGACGGGGAAAATAGTCCTGCATGCAGTACTTTTGTTTCCATCTAAAAAACGGATCTCAGACGGAACTGGCTCAAACGGGTTGAAAACTGATGCAACATGATCCGTTTTTTTATAGGATCCAGGTTTTTTTTTTTCTCTCTCTCTTCTTCTGATGGAACAGAAGAACAGAAAGCTAAACGGTGATGTGAATGCACCCTTACTCATACATCGGGCATGCTAAAAGATCACGATTTGTCTACTGTCACAATCACAATCTACTGCCGGCAAACAACTAGAGCGATGGCATAATGATCACTCCTCCCTATACTGTGGAGGAGATCACTGTATGTAATAGCACCGGTCTCCTCTGCTAGCGAGCAGGCGATTACTGGAAAGGAACCCTCCCTTCCCAACACTGGCCTGTATGATCGCCAGGTCTAATGCAGGCTTTCGCCGTCACGGCTGTGAGGTTTGCTCAGGTTTCAGATGTCTGGGTGGATCTTCTGCCTGAGGCGAGGAGTCCTCCACAGATTCCCACATCTGTGCCTTTGAATAGTTAAAGCTGCATTTACACGAGCCAATGATCGTCCAGATTATCCGGAAAGACTGTTCTTGCAAACGCTCTTTCCTGACAATCTGCCCTCGTGAATGTGCCAACGATCACCCAGGAGATGCAGTGCGGTGCGGAACGGAGGCACGGATCGGAAGCCCACGGAAGCACTACAGAGAGCTTCTGTGGTGTTTCTGTCCGTGCCTCCGCACCGTAAAAAAATAGAACTTGTTCTATTTTCTGCGGTGCGGACAGTCAGATGCAGCTCGCCGACCCCATTGAAGTGAATGAGTCCGAGATCCACATGCGGAAGCCCCACAGTCGGTGCCCATGCATTGTGGACCGCAGTTTGCAGTCCGCAGCACGGGCACGGTTGGCACACGTTTATGTGCATGAGGCCTGATCCTGTTGTTCATGCAGGCACCACAGATGATAGTTTTTGGATTGTGCGGTCTAAACAGCTGCTGCTCAGAAACAATGACTGTTTGAGGCTATTGCGATCCCTCGTCCTCATACTGTGAAGAAGATCGCTGCATGTAAATACAGAGGTCTCCTTCACTGAACGAGCAGCCGACTGTAAGGAAGGAACGCTTTCTTCTCGGCAGTCAGCTGCAGAATCATCCCGTCTAAATCCTCCTTAAAGGGTTATTCCCATCTTGGACAATGGGGGCATATCGCAAGGATATGCCCCCATTGTCCTATAGGTGCGGGTCCCACCGCTGGGACCCGCACCTATATCGAGAACGGGACCCCGAAAGTGAAGGAGGGCGCACCGCGCATGCACGGCCACCCTCCATTCATTTGTATAGAGCCGACGGAAATAGCCGAGCCAGCGCTCGATTATTTTCGGCAGCCCCATACAAATGAGTGGATGGTGGCCGCGCATGCGCGGTGCGCCCTCCTTCACTTGCGGGGCTCCGTTCTCGATATAGGACAATCCTAGCGATATGCCCCCATTGACCAAGATGGGAATAACCCTTTAAGGCAGTGGTTCTCAACTCCAGTCCTCGGGACCCACCTGCCAGTCAGGATTTAGGAATATCCCACAGAATGAATACCTGTGGTAAGTCCTGATGGATGGACGCTAATTATATCAGCTGGTCTAAACTAAGGAAATCCTGAAAACCTGACTGGCAGGTGGGTCCCGAGGACTGGAGTTGAGAACCACTGCTTTAAGGGCTCATGCACACAACCGTATGTATTTTGTGGTCCACCAAAAAACCTGATCCGCAAAAAATAACGCCCATTGTGCTTTCCGTATTTTGTGGAACGGAACAGCTGTCCCCTAATAGTACAGTCCTATTTTTGTCCGTAATGCGGACAAGAATAGGCCTGGTTCTGTTTTTTTGTGGAACGGCCATGCGGACACACTAGTTATTTCTGTTTTTTTTGTGGCCCCATTGAAGTCAATGGTTATGCATACAGGCCACAAAAACGGAATGGTCATGAAAAAAATACGTTTGTGTGCATGAGCCCTAAGTCTACACTTGAGGTAAAGCTACCCGGCAGGCTGTTCCAGCAGACAACGTCCTGCTGGTGTTCTCAGGATCTGGCGTAGCTGGACCCCTGATTTGTGAAATTAGCCTAAGCTCAATGGGGGACGTTTAGCAACAGCTTAAAAAGTCATAATTTGTGCATTTATTTGCAAAACATCACAAACTGCGCAAAACCAAGTTGGACAGGTGGGTGTGGTTTACTGGCAGGGGAGTGGCCTAAACCTTTTAAATTCTATTAATACTAAAGCCAGAAAGTGGCTTTAAGTTTTGGTGCAAATCTACCGCTGCTCATAGAGATGTTGCATGCACACGACCGTTGCCTGTTTTGCGGTCCGCAGATCCACAAAACATGGATATTGCAGAACGGAACATCTGGCCCATAATAGGGCGGTCCTATCCTTGTCTATAATGCTGACAATCATAGGACATGTTTCATCTTTTTGTGGGGGCCACGGAATGGACCTATACAGATGCGGACATCACACTGTGGGCTGTCTGCATCTTTTGCGGCCCCATTAAAGTCAATGGGTCTGCATCCAACCTGCAAAAAATGCAGATTGGATGCGGAAATCAGTGATTGTGAGCCAAAACCAGGACTGGAGCCTCCACAGACATAAGGTATAAGGACAAGACCTGCTCCTGTTCTGTGTTTAGAGCCGCACCTGGTTTTGGCTCACAATCACAGATGGAAATCACTGACCGAACACTGACTGTGTAAACGAAGCTTATACAAAATTGTGCCAAATTTATTTAGAGGCGTGCAACTTTTAAAAAATGCAGAAAATGTAAAAAGTTGCCAAATATCATTTGCACCAAATATTACAATTTTTTTTTAACACCAAAATCCTGGCTTAAAGGGGTTCTGCAGTTTTTTCAAACTGATGATCTATCCTCTGGATAGATGATCAGCATCTGATCGGCGGGGGTCCGACAACCGGGACCCCCGCCGATCAGCTGTTTGAGAAGGCAGCGGCGCTGCAGGAGCGCCGCGGCCTTCTCTGTGTTTACCGCAGGCCAGTGACGTCACGACTACTATCACTGGCCTGGGCGCGGCTAAGCTCCATTCATGTGAACAGAGCTTAGTCCCGCCCAGGCCAGTGATACTAGTCGTGACATCACTGGGCCTGCGGTAAACAAAGAGAAGGCCGCGGCGCTCCTGCAGCGCCGCTGCCTTCTCAAACAGCTGATCGGCGGGGGTCCTGGGTGTCGGACCCCCGCCGATCAGATGCTGATGATCTATCCAGAGGATAGATCATCAGTTTGAAAAAACTGCAGAAACCCTTTAAAGGGAACCTGTCATCACCTTTATGCTACCCATACCAACAGCAGAATAAAGTAGAGACAGGTCAGCTGATTTCAGCGGTCTGTCATTTATAAGTTAAAAGTAAGTGGTTGCCGAGAACCAACATCACAAACATTGCAGACTAGGCCTGGAAAAGAGTCACGGACACCTGAGAATAGTCATGGTTATTCATGAATTCCTGCTCTCCGCCCCCCTGATAATGACTGACAGGCTTCTACCTAGTTTTCTCCCTTTCTCTCTAGGAGAGAACTGCCAATCATCAGCAGATGGGCGGGAAAGCAAGATATTATGAATAACCATGACTCTTCTCAGGTAGATTTGACTCTTTTCTAGGCCTGGGCTGCAATGATTATGATGCTGGTTCTCAGCAACCAGTCACTTTTAGCTCAAGAGAGACACACCACTGAAATCAGCATTTCTGTCACTATTTTATGCTGTCCTCAGTACAGTCAGCATAAAGTTGATGACAGGTTCCCTTTAAAGGGCATCTCTCAGCAGATTTGTACCTATAAAACTGGCTGACCTGTTACAGCTGAAGACATTTGTGTTGGTCCCATGTTCATATGTGCCTGCACTGCTGAGAAAAATGTTTTAATATATGCAAATGAGCCTCTAGGAGCAACGGGGGCGTTACCATTACACCTAGTGGCTTGGCTCTTTCTGCAACTGCTGCGACCTCTGCACTTCATTGACAGACCAGGCAGTGAAAACTTCATCATTCCTGGTCCTGTCAAAGTACAGAGGACACAGCAGTTGCAGAGAGAGCAGAGCCTCTAGGTGTAATGGTAATGCCCCCGTTGCTCTTAGAGGCTCATTTGAATATATTATAACATAATTTTTCTCAGCAATGCAGGCACATATGAACATGGGACAAACACAGATGCCATCAGCTGCCAAGTGCACATGTAGCAGGTCAGCCAGTGTCATAGGTACAAATCTGCCGACAGATGCCCTTTAAGGCCTTTGTAATTGACCCCCAACAACTCCAATCCAAAGCAGCAGTCTGCAGTTATCTCTCCCGTCCAGGACGTTTCCCCACAAACGTGAAGCAGGCTGTGCACGTCCCTACATACACATGCTGTACCTCCTGCCGTCACCCACCAGTGACTTGCACTTATTTCCTACTCTCTTGTTTTCACCTGAAGACAAAAGGTATCTTGACTGCAGAGCGGCGCTGGCCGGGTCATTGTCAGGTTGGGAAGTTTATGGAGTCAGAATTCGTGTGAATGTAGCCTTACTCATCGTATGTTCGCTATGTTACGCAGCTCCAGCATGACCGACCTCCTGATGCACAGACGTGATCATTGACTCGTCTGTTGGAGTCTCTGGTTGTCTCATCAGAGGTTTAGGGAGCTTTTTGGTTGTCATCTATGCTTTATACTTCAGCTTTGCTTCTTCAGATTGGCTGCTATGTATTATCACAATGTTATATTGGTACTTGGATGTCATCTCCGTCATATTTTATTGGTTCATGACACATTTCAGATTTTTTTTATGAGATAATATGATACCCTTAAAGGGTATTTTTTGGGAGTAAAATATTGATGACCTATCATAAGGATCGATGAGGGTTCACCACCACATGACTTCCATGTAACTTCTGCAGCTCGTGGTTTTTGTCAATAAAATGCTGCAAAAAAGCACAAGCCAAAAAATAAATAAATAAATGCACCAAAACCCCTCAAAAATGGCAAAAAATGCTATGTGTGACACCAGTCTAAGGGCTCCTGCACACAACCGTATGTATTTTGCAATCCGCAAAAAAACAGACGACATCAGTGTGATGTGCGTGTTGCATCCGTTTTTGTTTTTTTTGCGGATCCATTTTAACAATGCCTGTCCTTGTCCGCAAAACAGACAAGAATAGGACATGTTCTATTTTTTTGTGGAATGGACTTGCGGACATATATGGAAACAGAAAGCGGAGTCATTTAGGTTTTTTTTTCAGCCCCATTGAGATGAATGATTCTGCATACGGGCTGCAGAAAAAGAAAGAAAATACGGTCGTGTGCAGGGGCGTAGCTAAAGGCTCATGGGCCCTGGTGCAAGAGTTCAGCTTGGGCCCCCCCTCCCCCCCCAGCGCTGGTGCACCTAGCTTTTCTGCCGGCCAAGTCAAAAATTGAACCCCCCCCATGCCAAATTCTCAGACTAACCTTTTCCCTCCTAACATTACGTATATTAATACAGAACATACAGGGTAAGGCTACATTCACATGTTTTTGCGGCTCAGATGCGGACCCATTCACTTAAATGGGTCAGCAAAAAATGCGGACAGCACACTGTGTGTTATCTGCATAAGTATGTGCATTCCTATTTTTGTCCGTTTATAGTGTCCCTGACACTAATAGTGTGAACATAACGTCCCCCAGAAATAACTGCGCTGATACTGTGCCAGGGTGCCCCCCCACAGTAATAGTGCTCCCCACAGTAATAGTGCCCCCCACAGTAATAGTGCCCCCACAGTAATAGTGCCCCCCACAGTAATAGTGCCCCCCACAGTAATAGTGCCCCCCCACAGTAATAGTGCCCCCCACAGTAATAGTGCCCCCCACAGTAATAGTGCCCCCACAGTAATAGTGCCCCCCACAGTAATAGTGCCCCCCACAGTAATAGTGCCCCCCACAGTAATAGTGCCCCGCACAGTAATAGTGCCCCCCACAGTAATAGTGCCCCCCACAGTAATAGTGCCCCCACAGTAATAGTGCCCCGCACAGTAATAGTGCCCCCCACAGTAATAGTGCCCCCCACAGTAATAGTGCCCCCCACAGTAATAGTGCCCCGCACAGTAATAGTGCCCCCCACAGTAATAGTGCCCCCCACAGTAATAGTGCCCAACAAAGTCCCAACTAATAATTCTCCGCCAGAGTGCATTTGTTAGTAATAGTGCTCCCAACAGTACTAATGTCCCCACTGTGCCCCAGAAGTAATAATGCTTCCAATGTGCCAGTAAGAAGTGCCCTCAATAATGTGCCAGTAAGAAGTGCCCCCAATAATGTGCCAGTAAGAAATGCCCCCATAGTGCCAGTAAGAAATGCCCCCATGTGCCAGTAACAAATGCCCCCAGTGCCCCCAATAGAGCTTCAGTCCGTAATTGCACCAATAAAAAAAAATAAACACTTATACTTACCTTCATTGAGCTGGCAGTGATGCGATGCAGGCCTCTTCCGGCCTGTGTCCCGTGCTGAACGGCTCAGGAGTACGTCATCGCGCCGCCTGAGCCGGCCTCTGATAGGCTGCAGGCCTAGTGCCTGTCGCCTATCAGAGGAACGGGCAGGGGAGACGCCTCTTCCTCCCCTGCCCTGCAGCAAAGGCATCTGTTTCGCCATCCCTCTGCCCCGCCGCCGTTGCCCCCCAACTGTGACCAGAGCCGCGCCGCACCTTGCCTAATTGGCGGTGTGGCCCTACAAGTGACCCCTATAGCTACGCCACTGGTCGTGTGCATGAGCCCTAAGGATACGACCACGCGCTCGGGTTTCCTGCTGCAGTTTTGAAAACCAAAACCAGAAGTGAATCCAAAAAAGAGGAGAAGTCGTATCTGTCCTTTATACTTTCTCTCCTTTGATGATTCTCTCCTGATTTTTGCTTCCAAATCTGCAGTAGATAATAGATAGATAGATAGATAGATAGATAGATAGATAGATAGATAGATAGATATGAGATAGATAATAGATACATATAAGATGGATAGATAGATAGATATAAGATGGATATAAGATAAACAGATTTAAGATAGATAGATAAAGAGATAAATAGATATGAGATAGATAATAGATAGATAGATATTAGATAGATAATAGATAGATAGATATTAGATAGATAATAGATAGATAGATAGATAGATAATAGATAGATAGATAGATAGATAGATAATAGATAGATAGATAGATAGATAGATAATAGATAGATAGATAGATAGATAATAGATAGATAGATAATAGATAGATAATAGATAGATAGATAATAGATAGATATTAGATAGATAATAGATAGATAGATAGATAATAGATAGATATTAGATAGATAGATAGATAATAGATAGATAGATAATAGATAGATATTAGATAGATAATAGATAGATAGATAGATAATAGATAGATAGATAGATAGATAGATAGATAGATAATAGATATGAGATAGATAGATAGATAGATAGATAGATAGATAGATAGATAGATAGATAGATAATAGATAGATGATAGATAGATAGATAGATAATAGATAGATAATAGATAGATAGATGATAGATAGATAGATAGATAGATAGATAGATAGATAGATAGATAGATAGATAGATAGATATTTTTGGATCCGGCTCGCAGGTCACCAGACGTGACAGATAAGAGTTTGTCATTTGTCACTCAGTGTCTTAATGAGACTGATCCTGAAATCAGTTCTTCACCCTCAAATTGGAAAGCCGTCTCCCGGTATAAGAGGGCACGAGCTGCCTTCTCTCCACTATGGTTAATTTGTGCGCCCCTCCAGCCTGGGAGTGCACAGCCCCCCCCCCCACAGAGAAAGAGATTGGATGAGAGCTTTAAGATAATTGAATTGCTGGACGGTTTTCAGAGGGTGCCAAAAAAAAAAAAAAAGCGGAATTGGGTTGCCCTGAAAAAAAAAAAAACTTGTACCGATTTAGCACTGAAATAGAGAGAAACAGAATACAAAGTAATGTTGAAAAAAAATAAACAAATATATGGCACAAAATGTTCCATTTGTATATATAATTGGAGGGAGTGCAGAAGTTGCAGTTGAGCCCCTCTGCCCCTGAGGCGACCAGTTTTACTTGCTTATATAGTGGCACATTTACAAAATTTGCATTGAGGCCCAGGAGCTTCTAGTTACACCTCTAAGGGCGAGGCTACATGTTTGGCACATGATATTGGTGTACATGTACAGTATGAGGCAGGCAAGAGGTCTAGTCATCCCCACCACCTAGTGTCTTCTGCCAATGAGGGCAAATGTATCATACAGGAGGCGCCATCTTGAAAAACTGGCGGCAAAATATTGGAATGGCTCTTGGAGTATAAAGTGATATTTTCACTGTGGACAGGATGACCCCACTGACGCGTTCTGCGTACACACCGTCTACATTTTCAGATTGAGATCTATTTCTAGTTCAGCTTTTGCCAGAGATGACGAAGTAAATAGCGAGGAGATGTCGCGGCACAATTTACTGAATAAAAACAACATTTAGCGGTTTCTGTAGAAACAAATTTTATTGTAAGATTTTCTGTTACAGGGGAGATGACTGCGGCTGTAACAAAAGGCGGTGATTCACCGGGTCCTCGCGGCACAGGAGCGCAGATCAGCAGCGTCTTCTTCATTACTAAGAGCAGGGAGAGCCAAAGGAAGAGTCACTTCTGATTAACTCCTTCATGTACCATCCATAGCACATAGACTGGGCTAGGTGGTTACAAATGAGTATAAAATGTTACTCCGTCTTCTACCTTGTCTCTATATACACGGTTGGATTTGCAGTCCATGTCCCATATTTCTTTGCAAAACCAGGAACAGATCTCAGCAGACAGATATTGCATAGGTGCATTTTGGCAGACTCTACTATAAGGCACTGTGGGGTCCACTGTGACAGGTTTACTGAAGCAGACACTATCATAGGAGCACCATGGCAGGTGTATTATAGTGTGCTGTGGCAGGCACTATTTGAGGGGCTCTATGGCAGACACTATTTGAGGTGCACTGTGGCAGGCACTATTTGAGGGGCTCTATGGCAGACACTATTTGAGGTGCACTCTGGCAGACACTATTTGAGGTGCACTGTGGCAGGCACTATTTGAGGTGCACTGTGGCAGGCACTATTTGAGGGGCTCTATGGCAGACACTATTTGAGGTGCACTCTGGCAGACACTATTTGAGGTGCACTGTGGCAGGCACTATTTGAGGGGCTCTATGGCAGGCACTATTTGAGGTGCACTGTGGCAGGTGCTATTTGAAATGCACTGTGAGAGGCGCTATTTGAGGTGCACTGTGGCAGGCGCTATTTGAGGTGCACTGTGGCAGGCACTGTTTGAGGTGCACTGTGGCAGGCACTGTTTGAGGTGCACTGTGGCAGGCACTATTTGAGGTACACTGTGGTACGCTTTGTGGCAGGCGCTATTTGAGGTGCACTGTGGCAGGCGCTATTTGAGGTGCAATGTGGCAGGCGCTATTTGAGGTGCACTGTGGCAGGCGCTATTTGAGGTGCACTGTGGCAGGCACTGTTTGAGGTGCACTGTGGCAGGCACTGTTTGAGGTGCACTGTGGCAGGCACTATTTGAGGTGCATTGTGGTACGCTTTGTGGCAGGCGCTATTTGAGGTGCACTGTGGCAGGCACTATTTGAGGTGCACTGTGGCAGGCACTATTTGAGGTGCACTGTGGCAGGCACTATTTGAGGTGCACTGTGGCAGGCACTATTTGAGGTGCACTGTGGCAGGCGCTATTTGAGGTGCACTGTGGCAGGCACTATTTGAGGTGCACTGTGGCACGCTTTGTGGCAGGCACTATTTGAGGTGCACTGTGGCAGGCACTGCTTGAGATGCACTGTGGCAGGCACTATTTGAGGTGCACTGTGGCAGGCACTATTTGAGGTGCACTGTGGCAGGCACTATTTGAGGTGCACTGTGGCAGGCACTATTTGAGGTGCACTGTGGCAGGCACTATTTGAGGTGCACTGTGGCAGGCACTATTTGAGGTGCACTGTGGCAGGCACTATTTGAGGTGCACTGTGGCAGGCACTATTTGAGGTGCACTATGGTACGCTTTGTGGCAGGCGCTATTTGAGGTGCACTGTGGCAGGCACTATTTGAAGTGCACTGTGGCAGGCACTATTTGAGGTGCACTGTGGTACGCTTTGTGGCAGGCGCTATTTGAGGTGCACTGTGGCAGGCACTATTTGAGGTGCACTGTGGCAGGCACTGTTTGAGATGCACTGTGGCAGGCACTATTTGAGGTGCACTGTGGCAGGCACTATTTGAGGTGCACTGTGGCAGGCACTATTTGAGGTGCACTGTGGCAGGCACTATTTGAGGTGCACTGTGGCAGGCACTATTTGAGGTGCACTGTGGCAGGCACTATTTGAGGTGCACTGTGGCAGGCACTATTTGAGGTGCACTGTGGCAGGCACTATTTGAGGTGCACTGTGGCAGGCGCTATTTGAGGTGCACTGTGGCAGGCGCTAATTGAGGTGCACTGTGGCAGGCGCTATTTGAGGTGCGTTATGGCATGCGGGCCCTATTATAGGTGCACTGTGGCAGGCATATTATAGATGTGTTGTGGCAGGCCCCATTTTACATGAGGTGAAATGTGGCCTCTGTATTATAGATGCACTGTAAAATACACAATTAGGTGGGTGTCTGGGGTTTTGTAGTTTTTGTTGACTGGCGTTTTATGCAGCATTTTTGAGGCAAAAACGCCACTCCAGATGTTCCATGGAAGTCTAAGGTAAATAATAAACATGACTGACTTTTTTTTGTAGTGTTGTTTCTTACAACCTTGAGGTGTGTCTTATTGATCAATGGCCTTTTTTTTTGCAGGCGGTTTCCCATAGACTTCTTTATAGAGGAATATAGAGCAATTTGCTGTTAACATTTGATCATTATTACTCATTGTTCTGGACATTTTTTCATAATGGTAAAGCTATGGTGCCACCTTGGGTGTTGTAACTATCAAGCTTGGGTTAGATTTATGAAACTGTCTATAAAAAAAAAAAAAAAGTTACCTATGGCAACCAATCACAACATAGCTTTCATTTTTCAACAGCTCTATGAAAATGAACGCTGTGCTGGAATACAATGCAAATTTTTCACCGGAAAATACAAGTTCGCCATGTGTACATACCATTATAGAGACTAATAATGGGTTCTATATGAGCTGTATGAAATGTACTGTTATAAGGATGCTGGAGTAGAGTCTGTTATATGGCACTATGGCAGACCCTGTTATAGGGACACTGGAGTAGAGACTTTTATATGGGCACTATGGCAGACCCTGTTATAGGGACACTATAGTAGAGACTTTTATATGAGTACTATGGCGGACCCTGTTATAGGGACACTGGAGTAGAGTCTGTTATATGGCACTATGGCAGACCCTGTTATAGGGACACTGGAGTAGAGACTTTTATATGGGCACTATGGCAGACCCTGTTATAGGGACACTATAGTAGAGACTTTTATATGAGCACTATGGCAGACCCTGTTATAGGGACACTGGAGTAGAGACTTTTATATGGGCACTATGGCAGACCCTGTTATAGAGACACTGTAGTAGAGACTTTTATATGGGCACTATGGCAGACCCTTTTATAGGGACACTGTAGTACAGACTTTTATATTGGCAGTATGGCAGACCCAATTATAGTGACACTGTAGTACAGACTTTTATATGGGCAGTATGGCAGACCCAATTATAGTGACACTGTAGTACAGACTTTTATATGGGCAGTATGGCAGACCCTGTTATAGGGACACTGTAGTACAGACTTCTATATGGCCACTATGGCAGACCCTATTATATGGACAGTGTAGTAGAGACTTGTCTATGCGCACTATGGCAGACCCTATAATAAGAACACTGTAGCAGAGACTTTTATATGGGCACTGTGGCAGACCCTGTTATAGGGACAGTGTAGTAGAGACTTTTATATGGGCACTATGGCAGACCCTGTTATAGGGACACTATGGCAGACCCTATTATAGGGACACTGTAGTACAGACTTTTATATGGGCACTATGGCAGACCCTATTATAGTGACACTGTAGTACAGACGTTTAGGGCACTATGGCAGACCCTGTTATAGGGACAGTGTACAGTCATGGCCAAAAGTTTTGAGAATGATACAAATATTAATTTTTACAAAGTCTACTGCTTCAGTTTTTATAATGGCAATTTGCATATACTCCAGAATGTTATAAAGAGTGATCAGCTTAACAGCAATTACTTGCAAAGTCAATATTTGCCTAGAAAATGAACTTTATCCCCCAAAACACATTTCAACATCATTGCAGCCCTGCCTTAAAAGGACCAGCTAACATCGTTTCAGTGATTGCTCCATTAACACAGGTGTGGGTGTTGATGAGGACAGGGCTGGAGATCAATCTGTCATGATTAAGTAAGAATGACACCACTGGACACTTTAAAAAGGAGGCTGGTGCTTGGCATCATTGTTTCTCTTCTGTTAACCATGGTTATCTCTAAAGAAACACGTGCAGTCATCATTGCACTGCACAAAAATGGCCTAACAGGGAAGAGTATCGCAGCTAGAAAGATTGCACCTCAGTCAACAATCTATCGCATCATCAAGAACTTCAAGGAGAGAGGTTCCATTGTTGCCAAAAAGGCTCCAGGGCGCCCAAGAAAGACCAGCAAGCGCCAGGACCGTCTCTTAAAAGTGTTTCAGCTGCGGGATCGGGCTACCAGCAGTGCAGAGCTTGCTCAGGAATGGCAGCAGGCAGGTGTGAGTGCATCTGCACGCACTGTGAGGCGGAGACTCTTGGAGCAAGGCCTGGTCTCAAGGAGGGCAGCAAAGAAGCCACTTCTCTCCAGAAAAAACATCAGGGACAGACTGATATTCTGCAAAAGGTACAGGGAGTGGACTGCTGAGGACTGGGGTAAAGTCATTTTCTCTGATGAATCCCCTTTTCGATTGTTTGGGACATCTGGAAAACAGCTTATTCGGAGAAGACGAGGTGAGCGCTACCAACAGTCTTGTCTCATGCCAACTGTAAAGCATCCTGAAACCATTCATGTGTGGGGTTGCTTCTCAGCCAAGGGAATCGGCTCTCTCACAGTCTTGCCTAAAAACACAGCAATGAATAAAGAATGGTACCAGAATGTCCTCCGAGAGCAACTTCTCCCAACCGTCCAAGAGCAGTTTGGCGATCAACAATGCCTTTTCCAGCATGATGGAGCACCTTGCCATAAAGCAAAGGTGATAACTAAATGGCTCAGGGAACAAAACATAGAGATTTTGGGTCCATGGCCTGGAAACTCCCCAGATCTTAATCCCATTGAGAACTTGTGGTCAATCATCAAGAGACGGGTGGACAAACAAAAACTTACAAATTCTGACAAAATGCAAGCATTGATTGTGCAAGAATGGACTGCTATCAGTCAGGATTTGGTCCAGAAGTTGATTGAGAGCATGCCAGGGAGAATTGCAGAGGTCCTGAAGAAGAAGGGTCTACACTGCAAATATTGACTTGCTGCATTAACTCATTCTAACTGTCAATATAAGCTTTTGTTACTCATAATATGATTGCAATTATATTTCTGTATGTGATAAAAACATCTGACAAACACACATAAAAACCAGAGGGCAGCAGATCATGTGAAAATATAATATTTGTGTCATTCTCAAAACTTTTGGCCATGACTGTAGTAGAGACTTTTATATGGGCACTATGGCAGACCGTATTATAGGGACACTGTAGTAGAGACTTTTATATTGGCAGTATGGCAGACCCAATTATAGTGACACTGTAGTACAGACATTTATATGGGCAGTATGGCAGACCCAATTATAGTGACACTGTAGTACAGACTTTTATATGGGCAGTATGGAAGACCCTATTATAGGGACACTGTAGTACAGACTTCTATATGGCCACTATGGCAGACCCTATTATATGGACAGTGTAGTAGAGACTTGTCTATGCGCACTATGGCAGACCCTATAATAAGGACACTGTAGCAGAGACTTTTATATGGGCACTATGGCAGACCCTGTTATAGGGACAGTGTAGTAGAGACTTTTATATGGGCACTATGGCAGACCCTGTTATAGGGACACTATGGCAGACCCTATTATAGGGACACTGTAGTACAGACTTTTATATGGGCACTATGGCAGACCCTATTATAGTGACACTGTAGTACAGACATTTAGGGCACTATGGCAGACCCTGTTATAGGGACAGTGTAGTAGAGACTTTTATATGGGCACTATGGCAGACACTATAATAGGGACACTGGAGTAGAGACTTTTATATGAGTAGTGTAGCAAACCCTATTATACAGTCAGTGTACAGAAGTACTGAATTTTTAAATCGGTTATCCAGGTACTTTGTAGATATTGTGGCCAGTGCCATAGTAGGGACACAGTACGAGGGTCTTCTATACAGTGCGGCAGTTCCTATTGTAGGGACGTTGCATTTTGTAGACAGTGTGATAGGAGTTATTATATGTGCCCTGTGGAAGTCAGCATCATTGGGACACTGTGAAGGAGATATTTCTGTGGACAACTTTGGCAACTGCTATTAAAGTGATGCTTTGAAATGGACTATTGTGGGGGTGCACTAGTAGGAACTACGGCAAGAACACCATGGATAAAGCAACTGTATACAGCACCTACTTCTATTGGAAGGAATATGGAGGAGAACCTTTAAGTGAATGCAGATGTCCTCCAGGTAAAATCCAAACCCATTGTCCCAGTCTTGCAAAGCTGCAGTGCTTCCCTTTTGTTTGGCAGTAAGAGAGGTCCTCTTCATGGACCTTCACCAGTTGTTTTCTATGCTCCTCTTATTTCAGTGAGAAGTTTTCATCTCATCGTCAGCATTTTGACAGAAAGAAGGCTAATTGCTGTTTATCATATTGAATCTCCACAGTCTGCTGAACACGGCAAGATGCTGACCAGACAGTATATTAAGTGTGAGGTTTCCTTGTAGACTTTATATGGATGAGAGCAACAGCCTGTATATAAGAGGAAATGGGGCACGTGCGATTGCTAGATCTGGACAGGAGGGCATAGAGCTTGTTGCCACGCTATCCCTGTTTTGATGTAAAGGGAGGCATGAACCTTTAGCTACTTTCCCCTCAAACATTGAGGAGAGGAGGAGTCCTACAAAGCTACAAAGACCATAGCAAGGAATGTGAGCCCCCTTTGGGTTTCCACCAGTTGTGGGGATTAAGGATATATTCACATGACGGTGAAAAAACGGTGACGGTGTATTATACTCTAGAGCTGTACTCACTATTCTGCTGGTGGAGTCACTGTGTACATTACATTACTTATCCTGTACTGATCCTGAGTTGCATTTTGTATTATACTTCAGAGCTGCACTCACTATTCTGCTGGTACAGTCACTGTGTACATACTTTACATTACTTATCCTGTACTGATCCTGAGTTATATCCTGTATTATACTCCAGAGCTGCACTCATTATTCTGCTGGTGGAGTCACTGTGTACATACATTACTTATCCTGTACTGATCCTGAGTTACATCCTGTATTATACTCCAGAGCTGTACTCACTATTCTGCTGGTGGAGTCACTGTGTACATACATTACTTATCCTATACTGATCCTGAGTTAAATTCTATATGTTACTCCAGAGCTGCACTCACTATTCTGCCCGTGGAGTCACTGTGTACATACATTATATTACTTATCCTGTATTATACTTCAGAGCTGTACTCACTGTTCTGCTGGTAGAATCACTGTGTCATTACTTATCTTGTACTGATACAGATTTACAGGATCAGTATTCACTATTCATTTGCACTCATTATTCTGCAAACTTCACAGCTGATGACCCCTGCATCCTCTGCTTGTTCAGCGTCTGCACAGAACTTGCTTGGTAATTTGCATACTGGGAGGTGTTGTTACACCAGGCACTGCGAAGTCATCTGATGTAGAAAATACCAACGCACCCTCCCTTCCCCTGCATATTACAGGAGCTCGGCTAAGCTGTTAGGTGTGTGTGTAGCGACATACTTGCTCAATTGTTTGCATCAGAATTGTGAATGCAGCTCTGGAGTATAAGTAATGTAAAATATTTTTTGAGGTGATGCAACCTTCTTGGTGGATAAATTCTATAAGTAAGCTGTAAAATGTTGTGTAGAGGTGGATGGTTTCAGCCCATAGCTGCTGTTATGACTCTGTACAACACGGAGCTGGAGGCTTTGTAGTGAGCATGAGTCACCATTCAATAGCATTCATCATTTCTGTCCTTTATATAAAGTGACATTTAGTGAAAGAAAGAAGTAAGACTCTTTTATTAAGGTTCTGGATATTTTAACCTTTATACCGAGTGTGCTCCCATTACAATGCGATATGTAACTGCACAATGCAAAGGTCGTGAAGGGGAGACATAAAATGGGACAATTGCCGCCGTGTCGTGGTTGTGACCCAGTTATATTTCACTCTAAATGCCATTTCCTGCAGATTGGTGGCAGTGAACCAGGCAATGGGTAGGGGGTGAGGCCAAGTGCAGAATGATACCACATACTATTTGCTAATGACTGGTGAAGAGATTTCTGGATTCAACAGTCCACAGCAGGATTCCCATTGACTATTATGGGGTCTGGCAGTGATTCGGCCCGCTTTACGGTATAAATGCCGAGTTGCAACCGGACAGAACCTGTTCCCGTGCTGAATGGAAAGTCTGTCTAATTACGCAGCACAACAGGTCTAAGAGTGTATAGTGGAATCTGCAGATTTGCCATTCAGAAGTCTAGGAGAGCAGGGTGACAGCCCCTGTGGGCTATGTATGTGTATTGGTGGCACTAACTGGTCTTCAGCACAGTTCTAGGAGCCAGAGAAATGAGTGACACAGCAGCTCCGCCTCACATTGTAGCCTTCAGCCCCAGCATCACCCATGGAAACCATCAACAAAAATGAATCTCGGGGAAACGGTGACAAGAGAGATCACTAATCCCATTCACATCTTACTGGGAGTTCTTGGAAAGAAGCTGTACAGTGTCAGCCTCAGGGACAAGGTAAGTCATGGGGGCTGAGCTGCAGGGGGGCTTCTCCAGTAAACCGGAAAGTGTCTCAGGATGTTTGTGGAACAGGTGGCTTTACATACAAAAGACAAGGCACACTCCAGACGGGAGTCTACAGGAAAATGTCTCCTGGTGTATATGTATACTGTTTAGCATTTTGGGGTTTTCTATGTCAGCTTAACACTGTAAATGTTTACTGGTTTAAACCTTTCTTCCTGTCGCGGCCAAGATCGCTGAGCTGCGGTGATCCTATAGAAATGAATGGGATCTCCGCGGCAGTCGCAAGAAATCCAGCCGTGTTGATGCCTAATAACTCTGATACCTCAGTGTATTGCATTTAAACCCCCTTTATCCCTCCCCAAATAAATATAGACTCTCTAGACTAAGGGTAGGCAACCTTCGGCACTCCAGCTGTTGTGAAACTACAACTTCCAGCATGCCCACTTGTTCTGCTCTTCCTAGGGCTCCCAGAGAAGTGAATGGAGTCTGCTGGAAACTGTAGTTTTAAAACAGCTAGAGCGCTGAAGATTGCTGCCCCCGCTCTAAACTATTACAGGCAGCAAGGGGAGATTTATCAAGTCTGGTGGGAAGGAAAGCTGGTTTAGTTGCCCATAGCAACCAATCAGATTCCACCTTTCATTTTCCAAAGGAGCGCTGAAAAATGAAAGGTGGAATCTGATTGGTTGCTAGGGGCAACTAAAGTAGTTTTCCTGTACTCCAGCTTTGATAAATCTCTCCCAGGTTAATAATAAAATACGGATCTCGGATCTCTAAGTAAATAAAGACCCCTCCAGAGCCCCTGAGCTAATAAAGACCATAATACACACTTATTCTTAAAAAGGTTGTCTGGTTTTTACTATTGATGACCTAACCCCAGGAGTGAAAAATTCAGCTCCCTGGAAATTTGCTGTCTCTGCCAGAAATCCAGGACTTCTCCCCTTTTTCCAGGGCTCTCCTGGACATTGTGAGTCAGTCGTGAGTATAATCTGAGTTACCCATTCTGTCCATTGGCAGCCCCAGCAGAAGTAGCCCTTGGCCTAACAAAACCGTCTTTCAGGGGTTAACAATGTTCTCCTTATTCCTAAAGGTCTATCTTTTCAAACTTCTGATGGTTGCCCTTGAAAACAGACAGCGATTTAGCTCCACCCCTGTGGACATGTGACCAAACCGGTAAAGCTGTCCATATAGCTGTCGACTGAATGCACGTTTGGCTGGCAGTTATACCTTGAGACCTGGTTACTATCATGTGTATGACTGCCTTAAAGAGGTTTTTTGGGGAATCATTCATGCAAAAATCATGGGCGGAATGCTTTGAAAAAACAAGCATTCCTCACCTAACTGGGACAAAGTCCTCAAAAATAAAAATACAGCCACAAAATCGGATATTTTTAAAAGCATCCTAATATCTAATTGTGAGAGGTACATACCATATAGGAATAAAATAATAAGAAACAAGAAAAAACCAATGTGGATAAATAGAACTGTAAAGAAAGCAATAAATGACAAAAAAATAGCATTTAAATCACTAAAACAGGAGGGGAGTGAGGAAGCATTGAAAAACTATAAGGAAAAAAATAGAATATGTAAAAGACACATAAAAACAGCCAAACTAGAGACCGAGAGATTAATCGCCAAAGAGAGTAAAACTAACCCTAAAATGTTCTTCAATTATATAAATACTAAAAGGTATAAACCTGAAGGTGTCGGCCCCTTACAGAGTAATGAGGGGGGAGTAGCAGAGAGCGATGAGGAGAAAGCGAAGCTACTAAATAACTTTTTCTCCACTGTATTCACTGAGGAAAATAAAATGTCAGATGAAATGCAGAGTATAAAAGTAAATTCCCCTTTAAAAGTGTCCTCTCTGACCCAGGAAGAGGTGCAGCAACGTCTTAAAAATATTAAAATAGACACATCACCAGGACCGGATGGCATACACCCCCGTATCCTAAGAGAATTAAGTAATATAATCGACAGACCCTTATTTCAGATATTTAAGGACTCTATACTTACGGGGAGTGTTCCACAGGATTGGCGCATAGCAAATGTGGTGCCAATATTCAAAAAGCGTCCAAAAACAGAGCCTGGAAACTATAGGCCGGTAAGTTTAACTTCTGTTGTGGGTAAACTGTTTGAAGGTTTTCTGAGAGATGCTATCTTGGAGTACCTCAATGAAAATAAGCAAATAACTCCATATCAGCATGGCTTCATGAGGGATCGGTCATGTCAAACCAATTTAATCAGTTTCTATGAGGAGGTAAGTTCTAGACTTAACCGCGGCGACTCAATGGATGTCGTATATTTGGACTTCTCCAAAGCGTTTGACACGGTACCACATAAAAGGTTAGTATACAAAATAAGAATGCTTGGCCTGGGAGAAAATGTCTGTATGTGGGTAAGTAACTGGCTTAGTGATAGAAAACAGAGGGTGGTTATTAAAGGTACATACTCAGATTGGGTCAATGTCACTAGTGGGGTACCACAGGGGTCTGTATTGGGTCCTATTCTCTTCAATATATTTATTAATGATCTTGTAGAAAGCTTGCACAGTAAAATACAAATTTTTGCAGATGACACTAAACTGTGTAAAGTAATTAACACAGAGGAGGACAGTACACTGCTACAGATGGATCTGGATAGACTGGAGGCTTGGGCAGAAAAGTGGCAGATGAGGTTTAACACTGACAAATGTAAGGTTATGCATATGGGAAGGAATAATGCAAGTCACCAGTACATACTAAATGGTAAAGCATTGGGTAACTCTGACATGGAAAAGGACCTAGGAATTTTAGTGAACAGCAAACTAAGCTGTAGAAACCAGTGTCAGACAGCTGCTACCAAGGCCAAAAGATAATGGGTTGCATCAAAAGAGGCATAGATGCCCGTGATGAGAACATAGTCCTGCCACTTTACAAATCACTAGTCAGACCACACATGGAGTACTGTGTACAGTTCTGGGCTCCAGTGAACAAGGCAGACAGAGCAGAGCTGGAGAGGGTTCAGAGGAGGGCAACTAAAGTAATAACTGGAATGGGTGGACTACAGTACCCAGAAAGATTATCAAAATTAGGGTTATTCACTTTAGAAAAAAGACGACTGAGGGGAGATCTAATAACTGTATAAATATATCAGGGGTCAGTACAGAGATCTCTCCCATCATCTATTTATCCCGAGGACTGTGACTGTGACGAGGGGACATCCTCTGCGTCTGGAGGAAAGAAGGTTTGTACACAAACATAGAAGAGGATTCTTTACGGTAAGAGCAGTGAGACTATGGAACTCTCTGCCTGAGGAGGTGGTGATGGTAAGTTCACTAAGAAAGTTCAAGAAGGGCCTGGATGTATTTCTGGAGGGTAATAATATTACAGGTTATAGTTACTAGAGATGGGTCGTTGATCCAGGGAGTTATTCTGATTGCCTGACTGGAGTCGGGAAGGAATTTTCCCCCTAAAGTGAGGAAAATTGGCTTCTACCTCACAGGGTTTTTTTTTGCCTTCCCCTGGATCAACTTGTAGGAAAACAGGTCGAACTGGATGGACAGATGTCTTTTTTCGGCCTTACAAACTATGTTACTATGTTACCTCACTAATATTTATCCGTGTAACTGTTATTTGAGCTCCCACAATGCACAGCTCTCTGGTTACAGAAAACCAGGAGACTTCTTAATACACCTTACTATTCTGATGTGACGCTAATTTTAACATATTCCCTTCTCATAGGACGAGTCATGATCCCACCCAGCTGGGCGCCATCCTCAGCCGCAGAAGTGGCACGCCGCAGTTCAGAAAAAGCGCAAATTCAAGACATCACTGAGAGATTCAGGAACTATATACAGCATGTGAAATCTTTGAGAAGTCAACTGAAACAGGTACAGTGGGAAATGAGCAGATCTGGTTTAGTGATATTCTGCAATCTAACCTCTGATTACTTTTCAGATGCTTATAGTCTATTGTTTCCTGGTATCAGCCAGTTGAGCAGGAGTGGGGATGCCACAGCAGCACAGAGGACCTATAGGTCATGGGGCCACTTTACAGTGTAGACTTCATATGAGGGACTTCCCATGTGTGAGAGTAACTGGTGGACTGACCTACAAGTGAAGGAATGAATAGGGTACTGCTGTCAGTGAATGGAATCCTTCTTATTTACGTTTAAAGACTGGAAAATCTCTAGTCTGAAGGCAAAATGTACAAACCATGGAGATGCAACAACTATAGGGCCCTAGGAGTCCTTTCAACAATACACACAAGCTTAGTACCTACAGACTTTCCTACTGCCGCTGATTGACAGCTTTTCCCCTATTACTGTGCATAGTGAGGAAGCTGTTCATCAGCAGTGGGTTGGCAAGGGAAGCTGTCAGCAGAAGGATACCGAGTACTCCTGAGCTTACACATATTAGTGAGAGGACTTCTGGCTCACAGTGCTTGGCTCATGGTGCACCTGATCAACTGTGACTTCATGAAACCCACACTACATTGACAAGTAAGTGAAAATCAGGGAAAATCATTATCGGATGCTGCTCTATCTGGTGACAGATTCCTTTTAAGTCCTAAACAGTACACAGTCCTCCAGTTCAAACTGCATACAGTTGCATCCTGAACCACACTTTTCAGGTTGCCTTACAGTCCTAATATAACACTACAGGGCAGGTGAAACTTTTTAAGGGTTCAACTTAAATCTATTGCCTCCTTCCTGAAATCGGTGAGGGATTCATTTCTTCTCAAGCCAAAACTTTCTGTCATCAACCAGAATGAACAGAAGTTTGTGTCAGACACAATCTCAGTCTAGGTACAGGACATGTTAAGGGTCCATTCACACATCTGCAGAACGGATGCGACCCCATTCATTTTCAATGGGGCCGCAAAAAATGCAGAGAGCACACCATGTGCTGTCCGCATCCGCACTTCCATTACTCTCCCCTGCAAAAAATAGTACATGTTCTATTCTTGTTCGCAGCCACGGAAAAGAAAAGGCATTTCTATTATAGTGCCAGCCATGTGCGGTCCGCAAAATGTGGAACGCATATGGCCGGTGTGCGGATGTGTGAATGGACCCTTCACTCTGACTGACTCTGTCAGCCACATGCATCGAAATCTATAGTTGAACATAGACAAGTACATTTACAATTTCATTCCGTCCGCTTTCCGCTATTTTAGACGGAGAAAAAAATTCCTACATGCAGGACTTTTGTTCCCGTCTAAAATAACGGAGATGTAACGGATCCGTTACTATTTGCATTGAAGTCAATGAGTAACGGATAGAAACGGAGTGCTTAAAATATGATCCGTTATTCCGTCCGTTTTGAAGATCCGTTTATTTTCTGAGCATGCTCAAATGAAAATGTCTTCTGTCTTCAAAAAAAAAAAAAAATAAAAAAAAAACGGATCCGTTAGAAAACGGGAATAACGGAACACAACGGACATGAACGGACGCATTATGTCCGTTATTATAACGGATCCGTTAGGTCTATCCGTTAAAATAACGGACAATATGTTGTCCGTTTGTATCCGTTTGCCTTCCGTTATTATATTTAGATCCGTTATTAGAAACGGATCTAAAATATAACGGAAATCCAAACGGTGATGTGAACGAGCCCTTACAGGTTAACAATCCTTTTATTTTCATGAAGCAATCACTCTTAAAGTACTGGTTTACTTTTGCTAAATCTTAAAGAGTGTTCCCAATACTTTAAAAAGTTGCCTACTTACCCTATGAAAGCTCTTGGATGCTGTGTGGCAGTATTATTTAGGCATGATAGGCATTATAATGTGGAAAATATATAGCAGTGTTGTGAGGGCACTATATGGCTGTGCTATTTGGATAGTGTATGGCAGTATTATTTCAGCACTGTTTTGTTGTATTATTTGGGTAGTGAATGGCGCTTTTGTGTGGACATTGTGTGAATAATATGCGTGCACTGTATGGTGCTTTTATGTGGATTCTGTATGGTGCTTTTATTCAGGTATTATTTTGGCAGTAAATGGCAGTATTGTGTGAGCACTGTATGGCAGTACAGATATGAACATTTAAGGTAAAAAGTACATATATATCTACTCAAAAACTGTTTAGAAATGATCAGTGTAAGGTCCCGGTTGTTTCCCCACTGCCGGGGGAACAATATATAACTAGGTAGATTTGCTATTTGGATCTGTAATTAAAGTGGGTGACAATTTGTGTATAAGATGGAATAGAGGCTTTAATCACTCAGTTTTCCAAGATAGTAGAATGAAACCATTGTAGAAAGCAACCATCTGGTTAAAAAAATAATATTCTTTTTTTTTTAACCTATTTCTCATCATTTTAGTTGCATATTCACTTATTCTTGGGCTCCTGTTCAGTTATCCAAGATTAGGGTTGCCAAACAAAGGTTTTAAGCCATATTATATCTGCTGCAGTTTAACATTGTGATCTATAGCTCAGTGGTTAAGGTTCTTGCCTTTAATGTAGAGTGTTATGAAACACTTCTGAAATATAGGCTAAATAAAACTTCAAGACACAGGGTTTCCTCATGCATACTGACAATGCTTGGGGATACCCACTTCGTCTTCATAAAACTGACTCCATATATGAGCATAGAGCAGAGACTCCTAAGTAGCTGAGATGCGGGCTCCCTCTGCACACTGTTTCTTCCACTTCCATAGTCAGCTGCTGACCAAGGAACCATTGAAGTGGACGAAATTACCAGCAATGAGGTGAACAATAAAATACCGGTACCAGCAATCTTAGCAAAATATCAGCCTGGCCTGTGGAAGTGGCAATCCTATCCAAGATGGCAGCACTGCTTCCTGTGCATCGGTAGTCCAAGACACTTCCTGCTCTTGGGTTGGCCAGCAGTGTTCACATTAGCAATGCTGGCCAATCCAGGAGCAGCAGGAAGTGGCTTGGGCTACAAAATACACAGTATGCATCAGGTAGTCTGAGAAGCAGTACGGCCATCTTGGATGGCAGAGGAGGAGCGTGGGAACTGGTGGATCTGCAGCTAAAAAGATGACAAGGAGGTCACCAGGTGAATGTTCTGTTTGTTCCCCAGTTAGGGCTTATTCACACGAACATGCCGTGTTTTGCAGTCCGCAAATTGCAGATCAGCAAAATATGGATGCCGCCAATGTGCCTTCCGCAATTCAAGGAACGGGCGGCCCATTATATAAATGCTTATTCTTGTCCTCAAAACAGACAAGAATAGGACATGATCTATAATTTTTGCGGGGCTACGGATCGGAGCAACGTATGCTGTCCGCATATTTTGCTTCCCCATTGAAGTGAATGGGTCTGCATCTGAGCCGCATTTTTTGCTGCGGATGTGGAACCAAACTACGTTGGTGTGAATGCATCCTTGAACCGGAAGGGTGCTATAAATCTTCCTATTAATACAATCGAATTATAGCGGAGCGCATATTAAACTTATAAATCTGTCTGTGTCTTTCTCTGGTATCAAGTCTGTCTCATTGGATTAGGGCAGAAGGCAGACCTAGAAATGCTTTGACATAGCTAATGTAAGAACTGCGGGGGGCTGTTTTTGTTACCCAGCTTTCTCAGACTCCTGAATGACAAATATTCCTAACCATATAGCGAAATAAGAAGCATCAATGTATAACTAGGCAGTAGCCCCTGTTGGAGCTACAGAGGTTAACTCTTGACTGTCACCCAGTGTCCCAAATACAAATAGACTGTAGAGTTTTTTGACTGAATTGCTTTTTTATTACCTTTTCTATATTGTCATTATTTCCCATACAGATAAGAGCTGAAGTTGGCTCTTGCCCTGGGAAGGGCACTTTTGTTTGCGCACAGTGAAGACCCAAAAAAGAAGTTTTTGTGGTAAATAATGTCTCTTGGTGAACACGTGGAAGACAATAGCTTGTCGCTCTCCCAGGTCCCCTGGGCTCTGACACGCTCCCATCTCTATCATTATTTACAGGAGCTATTGGCAAGTAATAGTCCCATTAAAGACAGCATGTTCTTGAGGGCAACATTATCAGATTCATTCATCTTTCCTATTATAATACATTCCCTGGGGATGGAAGGAAATCTACGGATCTTGCTGCTCACGTGTATAGAATATCTGCGCTATACTGTCTGGTACTGGAGAGAGTTGTTTCTCCCTGCAGCTATATTATAATGTCATTTATTTCCCGCATTCACATACATCTTATGTCATCCTACCAGCTAGTGGTGGAGCAGGTTTTTTTGCACAAATAAAAGATGCTTGTACAGCGTTGGGTCGGATGCAGATTTCATTAACTTTGAGGGAAATTTATTATTACTAGTTGGGTGTATGAATTTGCAAGTCAGCAAAAATGGCGCAAATTGCCACCATTGCAAATTTCAGGCCTCCTTCTATTGGATGCCTACTCTCATATAGCTCCATTAGGTCCATTCACTCCTAATAACGTCAAATTAGACTTATAGGCAAACTATAAACCGCTGACATTTAATTGCACTGAATCTGCTTAAAATTAATAAATAAAGATAAACTTTACAGTGGTAAAATAAAACTGCCAAACACTGCAGTGCATAAAAATATAACTGAATTAAGTGCAAGCATAGTACCGCCATATAGTACATAAATAAAGATAGCCATACACATTAAATAACTTTCTCCTGACCCCCTCCCCCATAAACAAATTCACAGGTGACTCCACTGAGTTTTATGAAACTGTCTTAAAGAAGAACTCCCGACAAAAATTTTATTCCATGTCCTGCTAGAAATGTACATGATATAATCTGTAGTGAATGTCATTTTCTTACCAGTGTCTGCATTTTTGACTTATATCATCCTGAAGTTTTTATCTGTGTCATGTGACCAGCAATTAGACCCACAAACTCACACATAGACTTAAGTGTGGACAGGAAGTCTAATTCTCTAAGCATTCCTATGAGACTGAAAGTGAGGCTTCCATAGGAATGAATAGAGCAGTTACTGGCTTTCTGTCCTGGGTCAGTTGGAGGTCAGGGAGTTGGTCACATGACCCAGCTACAATAAGAAGACAGGCTTTTACTCACAGAAACAGTCACTGATAAGAAAATGACAATCACTACAGATTATATCATGCACCTTTCTAACAGGTCAGAGAATAACATTTTTTGCGGGAGTTCTTCTTTAAAGAAAAACTGGCTTTGTTGCCCATAGAAACCAATCAAAGCACAGCTTTTAATTCATATAATGCTATGGTTAGATGAAAGCTGAGCTGTGATTGGTTGCTCTGGGCAACAAAGCCAGTTTTTCTTTTGGACAGTTTCATAAATCCATCCCAGCATGTTTATTTCAATGTGGATAATGGGACACGCTCCCTTGCTTATCTCGCCTGAAAACATAGGATTGGAAATGTTACCAGTCCTTCTTTTAACTGGTATCTGCTGTCATGGAAGAGTCAGGGTATCCGCATACAATCATCCAATCCTGCCTATATCGGCGAGTTCATGTGACATTTATTAAATACGTATATATAAGGGCTTATTCAGACGGCCGTATGAATGAGTCCGCATCCTTTCCACAATTTTGTAGAATGGGTGAAGACCTATTCATTTCAAAAGATGCGGAGAACACTTGGTTCCGCGGCTCCACGGAAAGATAGAGCTTGTCCTATTCTTTGTCCTCAATCGCGGACAAGAATAGGCATTTTCTATTATGGTTGCGGCCATATGCGGTCCGCAAATTGCGGAACGCACGCGGTTGGTATTCAAGTTTTGCGGATCTTCAAATTGCAGATCTGCAAAGCACTACGGCTATCTAAATGGGCCCTAAGTCTCTATATGGTGAATGAATAATACTGCCATACAGTGCAAACATAATGTAGTCAAACAGTACTTGAAATATAACAATATATTGCCCACATAATACTGCCAATGCAGTACATAAATAATACTGCCATCCAGTATAAGCAGAGTACTGTTATTTTATACAAATACTGTGGAGAGAACAATAGAGAAGGGACGTAGGAAATAGTGTCTTTTCCCTTTAAACATCTTCCATATTAGATGGAGAGTTACATTTTCTTGCTTTGCTTACAGTAAACTTATAAATCTGTCCCTGTCTTTCTCTGGTATCAAGTCTGTCCCTTTAATTACATTTTAGCAACATTGGATTAGGGCACAATGCAGAGGTGAAGAGGGTCCTATTATCCCCCTGCTGTTAATCATATGCAAACACACACAGCCCCTCTGTAATTATCGCTGCTGTCATTAAGACATTGCACCAGATGACAAGTAATTGTGGCTCTTTGTTAGCAGAGGGTATTAAAGAAGATTTGGGAAGGATTAGTATTTTGCACAGAACACGTGTTTTAGATCACTGAATGCGTGTGTCATTAGGAAGGGGGGTTGACCAGTGATCGCTGCTTTGTAACCGTGTCATTCCAGATCACCTTGGTGTACAATACAGTAGCAATCACAAGTTATATTAATCCATGATTCAGTATTTATCCCTGAGTCACGTACTCATTTTATTCCGAATATGACTCTTCTCCAGGGTGCAGCACAGTTAATACAAGATTACTATATCACTACTATAATACTGCCCCTTTTGTGTAAGAATATAATTCCTATAATACTACTCCATTTGTACAAGAATATAGGGGGTCATTTATTATCCAGAAATACACCTATATTAGGCTTATTTCTAGTGCAGATTGTGGTGGAACGGTTAGTTGCGCTGCAATCTGCAAATTTTCCCCGCGCACGCTAGGTATAAAAAAGTGGGCCTGGTGTGGACAGGGAGGAGGATTGGCTGGCAGGCCCGTCTCATTCATCATTTTCTACACCTGTTTTTTGGTCTAAATGTAAGACAGCGAGGAATCTGACTTACATTTAGACTGGTGCTGAATGTGCCAAAGTTATGTAAAGGCCTGCGCCTCTTCTTATGTCAGCGGATCCACCACCCGACACAGGGGTTATATTATTACCAATATACTGACAATATATATAGTAACATAACTACTATTATATAAAAGAATATAACTGCAATAACATTGTTCCTATGCACAAATATATATGTTACACTCACTATAATACTGCATCCTACAAACAAGAGTATAGCTACTAAATTACTGCCTCTATATAAAAGAATGTAACTGCCGTTATACTACTATAATTCCTAAAATACTGGCTCTTATGTACAAGAATATAACTACTATAATACTGCATCCTATGTACAAGAATATAACTACTATAATATTACCTCTATGTACAAGAATATAACTACTATAATACTGCCTCCTATGTACAAGAATATAACTACTATAATACTGCCTCATATGTACAAGAATATAACTACTATAATACTGCTCCCTATGTACAAGAATATAACTACTACAATACTACCCCTATGTACAAGAATATAACTACTATAATACTGCATCGTATGTAGAAGAATATAACTACTATAATACTGCCGCCTATCTACAAGGATATAATTACTATAATACTGCCTCCTATGTACAAGAATATAACTACTACAATACTACCCCTATGTACAAGAATATAACTACTATAATACTGCATCCTATGTACAAGAATATAACTACTATAATACTGCCTCCTATATACAAGAATATAACTACTATAATACTGCTCCCTATGTACAAGAATATAACTACTACAATACTACCCCTATGTACAGGAATATAACTACTATAATACTGCATCCTATGTAGAAGAATATAACTACTATAATACTGCCGCCTATGTACAAGAATATAACTACTATAATACTGCATCCTATGTACAATAATATAACTACTATAATATTGCCGCCTATCTACAAGTATATAATAACTATAATACTACCTCTATGTACAAGAATATAACTACTATAATACTGCCTCCTATGTACAAGAATATAACTACTACAATACTACCCCTATGTACAAGAATATAACTACTATAATACTGCCTCCTATGTACAAGAATATAACTACTATAATACTGCCTCCTATTTACAAGAATATAACTACTATAATACTGCTCCCTATGTACAAGAATATAACTACTACAATACTACCCATATGTACAAGAATATAACTACTATAATACTGCATCCTATGTAGAAGAATATAACTACTATAATACTGCTCCCTATGTACAAGAATATAACTACTATAATACTGCTCCCTATGTACAAGAATATAACTACTACAATACTACCCATATGTACAAGAATATAACTACTATAATACTGCATCCTATGTAGAAGAATATAACTACTATAATACTGCCGCCTATCTACAAGGATAGAATTACTATATTACTACCTCTATGTACAAGAATATAACTACTATAATACTGCCTCCTATGTACAAGAATATAACTACTATAATACTGCCTCCTAGCTGTGAGGACGTGTGTTTGGTGTTCTCCTGATGTCTGGAGATAGCCCAGGCAAGGGCCAGCCTGGGCGGGGCACTTCGCTCAGCAAGGCCCAGGCTCCTAGGCCTACACGGGGAGAAAACTCCCAAACCATTTTCAAACTGGATTCTCATCCCAAAGTTCCAAGTCAGCAACAGATTGGAAAGAATGGATGTAATGTTGTTGTTCTGAAGAAAGAAGAAGAAAAGAAAGTGAGTGCAGTGAAGACTCAAACAGTTTCCAAGTCCAGCCAGCAAGGTGCAGAGGTGATGAGCACAGGCCATGCAGCAGGTGAGCAGCTCCCCCCTCCTGCACACAGACACAGACGGAGATCTCTAGAGAAACAAACTCTGCAAGAAAACCTGAAACAGCAAGTTGTGGTTTCCAGCATGGCCTGCCAGGGCCTCACAAGATCTGCAGCAATGTCTCCAAAGGTTACCAGACAAAACACTGCAAAGTGTGAACAGGCCTCAGCATCTGCAGGTACAAGCAGCAAAGCTGGAAAATCAAAGCTGCAGGAGGCAGGTGAATCCACCCAGCCTAGAACCCAGAACAGACCACAGCAGGTGAAGGAGACCACACGAGCACCTGAGCTGCAGATGGCGGAGGAGATCCCGGCACTGGTAAGGAGAATGGGGGAGCTAAATCACCACAAACAACTGCTGAAGATGCAGATAGACTGTGTGTACAAGCTAAAAACTGCGCACCCTGATAGTAACACCTTGTATGATACCAAGCTGCACTCACTGAGCATAGAGCTGGCAGAGGTGGTGAAGGAGATGGAATGTGTCCCGGAGAGGATGGGGCCCCTGGCCGAGTCTTACAGGAACCAGGAACGCTTCTCACAGCAGAGACAGAACAGTGACTCTGGATCCCACTCTTCTAGAGCACAATCAGTGCCCCTGTCCCCAGATGAGCCCCAGCGGGTGACACAACCAATCCTGAAACCCGCAAGTTTCTCTTTCCAGAAGGGAGGTGGGCAAGAGCACCCGCAAACACTTGCAGCTGTCTCTGAGCAAGATCATGGAGCTGTGGCACCACAAGTCCCAGCAGAGACAGTGCAACAGCAGGACAGTGGACTTGCATCTATGGGTCAGGGTGACGCGGCGACGCAGCAGAGCTGTATTACTGGGGCATAGGCCGGGGACAGTGGTGATGTACCTGAGGGGTCGGGTGATAATGTACAGTCTGTGTGGGATGTGCAGCCGTCTGAGGAGGACATAGAGGTGGACGAGGGGCAGGAATGTGTGCAGAATGATGTCTGTAATTTCCCCCCTTTACCAAATTCTACACCGAATGAGACGATCCCCTCTAGTGCAGAGCACCCCAATCCTCAGGGAAGTGAGGCCCCGTCAGGTCCCTCTAGTGCAGACACGCACCCCAATCCTCAGGGAAGTGAGGCTTCTTCAGGGCCCTCTAGAGCAGACACGCACCCCAATCCTCAGGGAAGTGAGGCTCATTCAGGCCCCTCTAATGCAGGCACTCACCCCAATCCTCAGGGAAGTGATCCCCGTCAGGATCCCCCCAGAAACGCCTGGAGCCGCGGCGCTCCATCCTTCACCTCCAGTGCAGGCTATACAGGCCAGGCGTTCAAGAGGAGAAACGTGGTGAGGTTTAAATATCGAGGCACCAAAGAAGACCTCCCAGATAGGAGGCTTGTGGTGAGGGAGCTCCTGTGTCACCAGATGGGGTTTGCTCCAGCGGACATCCTGGCAGTGATAAATCTACCGGACCGGCAGGGCTATGATGTCAGCTTTAAGCTCATAGCTAGTCTGGATAGGTTCTGGGCAAACATTGCCAGGTTCAGGGACACAGAGGGCTGGAATAAGTTCATTTTCATTCCAATTTCCAAGCCAGACACAGTTATTGTCAACGTTATCTTCTGGAATGAATCTGTTCCTCCCCAGGACATTGTGGTGTGGCTCTGGAGGCACTGTGACCTTGTGTCCTCACCAAGAACAGGGACGATGATGTGTCTGGTCATGTGGCAAATGTGTGCACAGTGGTCAAGTGCAACCTGTGCGGTGAGCTCGGCCATCTGAGTGCAACATGTAAGCATGTTAGGTGCAATCTCTGCGGACAGATAGGCCACTCACATAAGGATTG